>CM052895.1:84336629-84437113 GCA_028534135.1 Potos flavus | reverse complement strand
TCTGTAATTAGATTGTCTTTTAGAATTTCTTTTTATTACTGGTTTTGAACAATTTGATTATAATGTGTCTTGCTAGAATTTTCTCCATCTATTTTGCTTGAGGTTCATTGTGATTTTTAGAACTAAAGCTTTATAGTTTTCAATAAATTTGGAAAAATTTGGTCATTATTTCTTTTCTCTCTCATCCTCTTTTACATTCATTAGGTCACTTGCAGTTGTTTCACGGTTCTCTCTCTAGTTTTTGTTGTTGTTTGCTTGTTTTTTGTTTTGTTTCTGCTATTGTTAATTTTTGCTTCTTTCAATGTTTGATTTTAGATCCTTTTATCACTGTGCCTTCAAGTTTTCCTGCCTTTTTTTTTTTTGTAATGTCTACTCTGTCATTAAGCCCATCCAGGCTACTTTAAAATCTTATACACCGGAGTTTTTACCTTTAGGATTTAAATTTCTTAATATCTTCTATGTTTGTAACTAATTTTTGAACATATGGAAAATAATTTAAATGATTACTTTAATAACCTTATCTATAGATTGTAATATCTGTGTCTGTTCTGGTTCAATTTAATTAATTAGTTTAACTCTAATACATGGGCCTTATTTTTTCTTTGTACTTCTGATCTTTTTTAATAATTCGTATTTGGATGTCAGACACCATGAACTCTATTTTGTTGAGTGTTAGCCTTTATTTGTTTGTTTGCTCTATAAGTATTATTTAGTTTTATTCTGGGATGTAGTAAGTTACTTGGAAATATTTTGGTCTTCAAGTGTCATGGTTTGAGGATTCTTTAGTTGGACCAGAGCAGTGCTCAGCTTTGTGGTAATTATTCTACACTACTGTGGAAGGATCATTCTATTTGCTCTACTTAGTGCCCCATGAATCATGGAAACAGCACTACTCCCAGCCCTGTGTGATGATTCATTTTGGGTGGTTCTTTCTTCAGCCTCAGGTAGTTTCCTCTCATGCATTCACTGATCAGCACTCAGCTGAATACTCAGAAGGAACTCTACAGATTTCTGGAGTTTTCTTTGTGTTGACTTCTGTTACTCTGTCCTGTGAGTTTGAGTCACTAATTCCGTCTGCTAGAATCTTAACTCTATCTCTCCAACTCAAAGAGTGCTCCTCTGGACATTGCCTGGCTTCCTCCTCCTTGTTCTGCATCCCTGAAATTGTCTCAATAAGGTTGGGTAGTTTCTATGGTCTGAATGTTTATATCCTCTAAAATTTATATATGAAGATCTTAATGTCCTAAGTGATAGTAATAGGAGGTGGGCCTTTGAGAGGTGATAGGTCATGAGGACAGAGCCCTCATGAATATAATTAGTGTCTCATAAAAGAGGCTCAAGAGTGCTCCCTTGTCCCTTCCACTGTGTGAAGGTACAATGAAAAGTCTACTATCTGCTTTAGGGTCCTCACCTGATATGGCTGGCATCCTGATCTTGGACTTCCAGCCTCCAAAACTGTAAAAAATAAATTTCTTTTTTTCTAAGCTACCCAGTCTGTAATATTTTGTTATAGCAGCCTTAAAAGTTAAGGCATTAGTCACAAGTCTCACCTCATATGTTTCTTATCTCTCAAGGATTACTTACCTTGATTGCCTGATATCTAGTGTCTTAAAATTTTGTCTCACATATTTTGTCAGTTTTAGGTTGTTTAAGTAGAGATTGTAAAGGCATTCCTTGTTATTCCATCTTGGTCAGAAGTGAAAGTCCTATTTATTTGTAATTACATGAGAAAGTTTTGTAAAAATTAAAACAGCATGGATTAATACAGTAGGAGTCTCCATTTAGTACTCTGAAATGTCAGTCCCCTTCTCAGAAATAACCACTGTTTTGTATCTTTAAAGACTATTTCCAATACATGTTTATGTATATATATATTCACATAGAATAATATATTTCATGTGGGCATTTTCAAAACAAATAATGCCATATCTTTCATATTGTTCAGAAACCTGCTTTTTTCATCCAGTGATGTGAGACATTTCCATTCCCATAGAAGCCTACCTCATTCTTTTGAATTCCTTCAGTAATGGTAAAATACTCTGTTTAATCATTTCTACATTGATTAAGACTTGGGTTTTGTTTTTGTTTTTGTTTTTGTTTCATTTTTTCTCTACTGAAATGATAGGTGCAATGAGCAGACTTTTATATTCCTCTTTGTGCAGTTGTACAAATATTTCTGTAAGACGTAATGCAAATAGAGTATCTAAGTTAAGAAGTACGGATATTTTAAAATTCGATATATAGTATCAAGTTGCTCTCTAGAATGCTTCACAACAAAATTGTGTATATCAAAGAACCTCTTCCTTATTTTCTTCTCAGCTCTTGTTAATATGTAGTATAGTATTTCAAAATGTAATCAATCAAATAAGTGTAAAATGTTTTATTTTAATTTCTGTAGTTACTGGAAAGGTCAAGCATATTTTCATATGTTAACTATTTATATTTTCTTTCCTGTGAACTACTTCTTCTTATCCTTTGTCTATTTTTATAAAGATATCTGTTTTAGTGATTTGTGAGTGATTTGTGTGTGTGTGTGGTTGTGTGTGTGTGTGTGTGTGTGTGTGTATGTATGTGTGTGGGTGTGTTTATAAACTTTTATTTTTTAAGATTATATTTACTTATCTGTCAGAGAGACCAAGAGAGACAGCACAAGCAGGGGGAGTGGCAGGCAGAGGGAGAAGCAGGCTCCCATCTGAGCAAGGAGCCCAATGCAGGGGTCAATCCTAGGACCCTGGGACCTTGACCTGAGCTGAAGGCAGATCCTTAACCAACTGAGCCACCCAGGTGTTCCTGTTTATAAACTTTTATAATCAACGAAATGTCTCATTTTGGAGGGGAAAATATCCGAAGCCCATATATATAAAATAAAGCCATTACCCATTTCCCATCCCACCTCTGCACCTTCTATAAACCACCCTATCTCTCACCTTGGCCAAGTCCAGGGAACTGGCCCTCCTTTTGATCCATTCTCATAGGTCTTTTAGTCTATATATTGTGTTATTAAGATTACTTTTATCTTTCACACTAAATTTTAATAACAACCTTATTCTGGTTTTTGTTTTGTTTTGTTTTGTTTTTATTTCTGCATGTATGTATGGATAGAATTTAGATATTGTGGTTAACCTGGAAATTTGGACCAACTTAAGGCTGTTTTATGACCACTTAGTCTGAGTTAGAAATGTGGTAAGTAAGGCAGGCTCTGGAATCCAGATTATATTTTATATTTTTCTTTTGCAAATGGCAGAGCCATGTTGTATAAACATGGCTATAGACCAGTTTATACATCTTGGATAGACTTATGTAGGAATTGTTATCTGAGACCCTACTTCTGAGACTATAGGTCAAACTGGGTCAATTAAACAAGGAAGAAATATAAATTCTTACTTTTTAATTTTAATTACAACTATCAAGAGTTTATATAGTGTAATCCTCAGGAAGGTTGAGGCAAATTCATAATACAAGTGAAAACTCTTAACTGGTTAGATCTGGCTGGTTTTATGAACATAAAATAATTGGTTTCAATTTCTTTGAATTGACAAGGTACATAACACATGATTCTTCCAGTGACTATTTTTTCACTCACTATAACCACTGGCCTTTTCATGTGGATTTTCCTGGTGAGCTCCTTGAGAGTGGAAGACTGCTTCATTACTCTTTGAATCCCTCTTAGCCTTTGGCACAGTGCCTTCCATGCTCTAGGCACACTATGCTCAGGAAGCTGTTGATGATTGTAAAAGAATAGTATTTGAGATGTGGCTGATATTGATGATGAAAATAATAGTAATAATGATAACTAGAATTGAGTTCATGTTATATATTAGGCAGTGGTGTAACTGCTATTTCATTGCTTTTTATGTTTTATTTATTTTTTAGATATATTTTATTTTTTTAAAGATTTAATTAATTTATTTATTTGAGAGAGAGAGAGAGTGAGAACAAGTAGGGGGAAGGGTAGAGGGAAAGTGAGGGAGAGAATCTCAAGCAAACTCCCTGCTGAGCATGGAGCCCGATGCTGGGCTAGATCCCACGACCCTGAGATCATGACCTGAGCCAAAATCAAGAATTGGATGCTTAACCTACTGAGCCACTCAGTCATCCCAATTCACTATTTTTAAAAGGGAGGAAACTGTGTCACATAAAGGTAAGGCAGAGGTTGGGCCTAGATTCTGACCCAAGCATGCTGACACAGTATGCTGGACTCCAGTTGCTATGCTATGTACAATTCAAAGTCAGCCAATGTATATAATTTTATAAAGTACTGCTTTGTTTGCAAATCTTTTACCTTCTACTAGTCTTCATGCTCATTGATGTCAGGTGCCCGTCTTGTTTATTTTTGTTCTTCCAGGCTGTAGCACAGTGTTTCTGGCACAGAAAAAGCTCTTAATAAATGGTATTAAAGTAGTGATTGAATGAATGTCATGCCCTTCCACCAGAACCTCCCAGAACAAACTCTAAAATTTCTATATCTTTTATGGTTGTCAGAATGCATATTTCTATACACATTGAGTACCACATGACTGTTAATTAATGATATGACTGAAGTTAATAATATTTTTTTTCCTCATAGTCACAAAAGTGGTTGGTTGTATTAGTCAGTCATTAATGCATAACAAGCATTCCCAAAGCTCAGTGATTTAAAACAACAACCATTTATTCCTTACTTCTTGTGTGTGGGTGGGCACAAAGTTGGCTTTCCAAGCTGGAGTGGGCCCCAGGCTGGTAGTTGAATCCAAATATGTTTCAATATCTCTCATCTTACTTGGGCGAGGATATTTAATGAGGCAGGGTCTTTTTACAAAGATGGCAGAGGTACAGGAGAAGAAGCAGATCATAAGCCTTATTGGCTAAAGCAAGTCACATGACAAAGCCCAAAGTTAAAGTGGAAGCCATACATTCCATTTCCAGTGGGAATAATGGCAAAACTCTATGGGAAAGGGCATGATTCTGACAGTGGTAAATAATGGAGTCAGTAATTCAGTCTATCACTTTTGTGCTGACCAAGCAAGTGGTAGAGAAAAACATTTAGAAACACCAACAGCAAAATTTTGATTAAGCCCTTAAACAAATGTAGAAGTTTGAGGCATAACCCAAGCCAATTTTTATTTAATCACAGTTTTCTTCCACCCTTCCAACAAATATAGATAACATTAAAGTCATTTCTAGAGTAATCAACTGTGGTATCCCAAACAGAAGATTATAACATCAGCTGGAAACTGAGCAGCAGGACAGTTGAAGGCTTAAAAAAATATATCACTTAGATTCAAGTGATAGTTCACAATGAGGAAAGAGGGTAGGGGCAGGGAAATTAAGAAATTAGCAACACAAACAGAATTGTATCCCAACAGAATACTGGGTTTGTCGTTAGAGGAAGCATCAGTGAGAATCCGAATATCAGAAAATGAAACACGAAGAATGTGACTGGCCTTGAACAGTAAACACTGAAAGATATAAAAAATCGGAAGGTAGTAAGTCAAGGAAATTAAAACAGAGAAAACAAAGATTTCCTTTTGTGTATGTTTCTCTTAAAACTTCTCAAGCGTATGCATGAGAGGTACAGAACAGTATAGGAGTGATTATTCCAGTGTTTCAGCTTTTGAGAATCAGAAATAGGCTCTTCACAGCCAGGCTCTAAACTCCTTTGCAGGTTCACAGTTGGGTATGCCTTATCCTCTCTTGAGACTGCCCCAGAGCATCTGTACAGCTGTGTCAATGGCTGGGTCCAAATAAGGATCAGAGAGCAAAGCTGAGACATAAACTTGTACATAAACAAAACACTTCATATTCTACTTAAAGATAAAAATAATAAGGGGAAATGCCTCATAAAGTAGCAATCCTTCTACAATAACTGAACATTTCCCGGTAACTTTTCTGTGTTTTTCAAGCAATTTTCTTTATTTTCCCTTACATGAAATGACATAGACCTGCAATTTCTCACCCCTTGGTCCAAATTGTGTGTCATTTTCTAGTCTCTCAGGCATTTACTGTTTTATATCTGTATAAATGTGTGTATACTTATGTATACACACAGACAGGGCAAAAATGTGAACATTATCTTGACAAAATGTTCTTTATACGTAGTTTAACAGAAGGAACAATTGGTATGATCTTAAAAATGCAATTTGATAAGTATAAAAACAAGATACAATAACTGTTTGACAAGAGAAAGTGTTCCTCAATTCCCCATCCTTACCCCAGCGAAGGTAAAGTTGCTATAGAATGGGATTAAATTTATCAAAATGTGACGAATGTAAGACCACAATCTCTCATCACTTTCCCTACTTCTCAGGTCAAGAATATATTAGATCTGTTCTTGTATTCCTAATGGAAAAGCAGATACATATTTAAGTACTAGAAGTCATAAGGTCATTAAAAAAAAAGCTGTGGTATTTGTTTCTGAAAAATCTGATTATGATTGTAGAAATCCATGGTGTGTCAGGAGATAGAATGAATCCTCTGACTTGACTACTTTTCCAGTATTGCATAGAAATAATTCACACACTTCCTGTCTCTTTCTCTTTGCACACACAAACCGTGGGAATTTTAGCATATTGGTATATACCTAGTACAGACTGGCCCATGGGATAATAAGCTCAATTGGAAGTTACTACCTCCTACCCAAATCATTCACATAACAAAGGGAAGAAGTTTGGCCTTGACCTTGGGAAATGCATACTGCCTTTCATATCCTACTTTCTTACATTCATTCAAGTCTGTGCTTCTTTAGTGAGTATTTTGCTGGCCAGATATTCTGATAAATATCAAGGACTAGAAGATTAATGAAGCAAAGGCACTACTGTTGAGAAACTCATGGTCTAAAGTAGGAAATAGCCATATAGACAGTTATAAAATGATGAGAAAATATCAGAATTATAAACAGAGCACTGTAGAAGCAGGAAGAAAGCAATTAACTTTGTCAACGGTAGTCCAGAAAGGCTGCAGAGAGAGGCTGCACATGTGCTGGATCTTGAAGGATGAGAAGAAATCTGCCTAGTACAGATAAAAATGGAGGATGTACCAAGGGAAAAGAGCCTCTGCAAATTCACTGAGGCATTCTCCAAATATTGCCTGCTGATGAGTAACCTGTAGTTTAGATGTGATTTAGAAAACTGAATAGAAAGTCATCAGAGAGGGAGAAAAACCATGAGAGACTCTTAACTCTAGGAAACAAACTGAGGGTTGCTGAGGGGAGGTGGATGGGGGGTATGGGGTAATTCAGTGATGGGCATTATGGAGGGCACATGATGTGGTGAGCACTGGGTGTTATATGCAACTGATAAATTATTGAACACTACATCAGAAACTAATGATGTACTGTAAGTTAGCTAATTGAATTTTAATTTAAAAAAAAAGAAAACAAAGAAAAAAACCCCACAGCCACAGAGAGTTATTTTCATACAAACCGTCTCTTCCTCTCTGTGCCCTAAATAAGGCAATGAAATAAGTCAAGTAAAATAGAACAGAATCTGAACTGGATTTAATGTTTTTTTCTGGGGCGCCTGGATGGCTTAGTCAGTTAAGTGTCAGACTCTTGGTTTGGGCTCAGGTTCTGATCTCATGGGTTGTGAGATCCAGCCCTGTGATGGGCTTCGTGTTCAGTAAGGAGTCTGCTTGAACATTTTCTCCCTTTGTCCTTTCCCCAACTCTCATGTGCGTTTTCTCTCTCTCTCTCAAATAAAGAAACAAATCTTTAATTTTTTTTTCCTCCTGCTAAAAAACATTTCTTTTAGAAAAGTGATCATTCTTATCTTAGTATGTGTGCTGCTGAAGCGAGCACTGATCTTTCTTATGTTGGTTCAGTTCAGTGTGTAATCATTTGAAAATTTCTTCTAATTGATACAGGTAATGATATTCCAAAGCACATATAAGTAGATGATATTTGCAAATTTACCAGTTTGGCTTTGAATTGTAGCTCATGTCATTGTATAGTTTGTGGGCTGTTAAAAAGGAGCAAGTTCTTTCCTGCTATTAAACAAAGCATTGATTTCATTGGAGATCATGTCAGTGGGGCTTCTTAAGTAGTCCTCCAGAACATGAGTTCTCATTTGTAGCAACAGATCCCCTTAAAATTCTCCATATTCTCTATTTGTCATATTGTTATATTTCCATTAATAAATAGAGAGTTATAGCCATAATTTTGTCTGTTATCCTGGCCTATTCCCAGAAGAAGGATGAGAGTCACCTGTGTGTCTCCCTTCACCTACTGGCAATTATCATCTTCTGTGGCGAAAGAACAAAGGTATTGTGCTGTATATTTTTAAAAGGCAGAAAGAAATGACCCTAGACTTGATTGCGCCTTTTTGCTAGTTACTTTTGCCTTCCTGATTAAATACTATTCTCTTACCTCTTTACAATAAGCATATTTCCTTCCTTTTTAATCTTATCTTCCTACACCCCATCTATTGTGTTTATCCAATGTCTAAATTTTTTCCCTGTTATTTTAATACATAACATTTTGTCTGCTTGAACTATGAGACCACTCTTTTAACCAGACTTCCAGATCTAGCCTTACCTGTCAATGCTTTGACACTTGGGACCAAACAGGTCAATCCAAGAGCACTGCAACTTCAACTCTCTACCATTTCTTCATAGTCTTAATTTGATGACTTAATTGACAGTCATATGTATGATTCCACTAATTACCACCTATGCAACCTTGGTGAAGATCATCATGGCAGATGTCTATCATGGAAGTCTCCTGTTTGCCATCTAATCAATCCTTTCCCACCACAACACTCACCTTTCTTATCTTCACCCTTGGAGATACTGCTTTTCTCATATGGACCTCTAAAATAGAGCATGGTTCATTCTGATAGCCTTCTCACAAAATTTAGCCCTCCAGCTCCAAAATCAATCTCTCTCACTCTCTCCACCTCTCTCTCTTGCTTCCTCTTTCTGTCCCCCTCCTTCCCTCCGTCCATTTCTATTTTTTTATACACACAAATTTTAAGTTGTAGTGTTTGTTCATATTTAATAATTGATTATGTACACATACACAAATTTAGGTTAGTTTTCTATTTTTTTCTTGATTTTTTTTTCCTAAAAGGGCTTTGTTTTTTCAAGTTTGATACAATTCCTACTAGTCACTTTTTTCTCCTAACACCTAGATACTATTTATTAGCTTACTTATGCTATTGTTTTCCCTTTCTCTGTTCATCAGCATTCACTGATGCTGCCTGTTTGATCTCTGTAGAGATTTGTGTTTATGACCCCTGGCATAGATTTATGTATAGCCACAAGCAAGGTAGGATTTATTTCTAGAAAATTGAGGCCAAATAGTTAAGCAATTTTCCTAAAGTCATGTTACTCAAAGCCCAGTCTTTTAATTCAGTTCAATATATTACTCTCATACCAGAATTTCTCATTCTTGAGTGTACCTCAGAGATACCTGGCAATCTTGGTAAACGGATCATTAGGCCCTATCCCAGCCCAGAGTTTTTGATTTACTAGGTCTGGATTGGGGGCCAACAAATTTGTATTTCTAGCAAGTCTCTAGTTGATGCTGGTTGGGGGACCACACCTTGAGAACCATTGTTTTGCCATTACGTTTTTTAATAACTTTCCAAAGTCCTTTCAGCTTACCTTTATAATTAGATGAAGAATGTTTACTCTGTCTTCCTTTCAAGATTGCTGTGAGTTTCAAATCATTGTTTAAAAAAAAAAAGCTACAAAGTAAATATGAGACTTGTCTCCTTCTCTAGGGCATAAGCTCCATGAAAGCTGAAGTATGTCTTGTTCGTTTCAATATTTTTAGTTTTTGGTAAATAGTGAGCACTTTATAATTTTTTGCATAAATTAGTGAACAAATAAAATCCAGGGCTGAGTTAAAATTAAATAAAAAAGACAGAGGTAGAGACCTGGTCCCTACCAATCAATGACTATTTAAATTCAAGAAAATAATTCCTGAGGAATGTCTATGCTTCTCTGATTTATTTGGTAGCTTAGTCATGCTTGTGTTAAGAATGCAAAAGGAAGCGGTGTATCATTTGCTGATAGTGCTTGTTGTAACAGTTTCTCTTCTGGGTAGGAAGAGTTTCTACATAAACATTCAAAGGATTGTAATCACTATCCAGAGACCGAATGCTCTGCCCTGACAGTTGGAAAATGACTCTGTGCACTGACAGCCCCACAGGATGGGAAATGCAATAGCTCTGCTACTACTGTGTAATGTTGCTAAGCTTAATTGACTGCCCCCATAAATAGTGGAAGAAAGTGAGAGTGTGTAATCTATACTTGTCTTAAATTATTGTGTGGTACCAACTTGTAGACCTCCTGGAGAATCTCTTGTAGGATAAGGCATGAGATGTTTGGATTTTAGATTTTCTTGTTGTCTATACTCAGTTTTATTCACTTGTTCTTTGTTTTTCGTTCTTTTTTTTTTTTCTTTGTTTTTCTTAAGTCTTATGTTCTTACTTTCTCAAAAATACTTTCCTTTTGTTTTCTCTTCCTTTGTATCTTTACACAAAACCACTATTACTCCTCTTTTCTCACCTCTCCTTCTTACTGGATTCTCTGATCAGCATTCAAACATTAATAATTAAGACGCTACTCTTTTCATTCCTTTTCAGATACAGCACAGTTTACTCTAATTTGCCCTGAAGCTTTTCAAAAATGTTGTCTTATAAAGGCTGTCACTTACACCATATGTTACTACTCTTATTTTACTTCTGCACCCATGACTCAAAAACAGCTTTGTTCAGGACATGAATAATATCCATGTTAGAAATCCAAGTAACACTTCTCGGTCCCCACCTTACTGAACCTTTCACCACATTTCACACGGTTAGTGTGCCTCCTTCTTGAAAACTTTCTCTTGGCTTCCATACTGCTAAAATTCTGGGCTTTGTCCCTTCCTCTCTGGCCACTCCTTTTTAATGTCCTTTACAAGATACTCTTTTTGCTTCACTCCAAACATGAGAGTTCTGCTCTTCTTTCACTACCTTTCCCTAAGTCATCTTCCACACTCATGATCCAAATGCTAATATTCACTACTTCCTGTCACTCCTTCGTGCCTCTCCTCTAACAAATAGGTTTATGGATTCATTGTCTTCTGGGGAGCTTTACTTGAATACCTCTCAGGTATCTCAGGTATCTCCAGATTGAAATGTCCATAGTTCTACTCTTGAATTCCCATCTTCTCACTTCACCAACACTAGAGGTTTTCTCTCTCTCCCCTGTTATAACTAACTCACAAATTCATGCCAACATCTATCTCCACCCTATCCATTCATCCTCAGCTACACCATTCACGCCCTTGTCTGATTCACCATCATTGTTATCTCTGAAACTTGATCCCTCTTAGTCAATGCCTGAAATGCTCTCCTCCCCCTTTTTATACAGATAATTCCTATTGATCTGCAACTCTTAATGTAAATATTGTTTCCCCAGAGACCTTCCCAGATCCTTCAGTCCCACTGGTACACTCTCAGAGCATTTTTATCAGTTCTTTGGAGCAGTTACCTTGATTCATAATTCTACTTTTATATGAATGCTATTTTATATTATCTCTTTAATATACTATAAGCCTTATGAGTGCAGTATCCTTGATTGTTTTTCTTTATTTTTTAAATTATTGTTTCACCAGGGTGTAGCTAAGAACTTAATACATGTTAGGCCCTGACTAAACATCTGGTGAGTAAAAAGTTTCCCTTACAATTTTTCTTCTCACTAGTTTTTTTTTTTTTCCTAGCTCCCATCTCCTTATGCTGTTTCTCTCAGATTGATTCCGAACTCCCTCCTTCCCCCCCTTTCCCCCTTCCTTCTTGTCTTCTTACCTTTCTTTTTTGCTTTTTTTTTTCTTTTTTGCTTTCTTTGTTCCTTCATAGAAAACATGGATTTGCCAGTTAAAACTAAATGCTCCTACCTACTTATCTAAAGTTCATTCTTATTTAAGATAAGACAGTTAGTTTAATTCAGATAAAGAAATATATGCCCAATAACCGATTTTCATTTCCTTTTATTCTCTCTCTCTCTTTCTCATTCTCACTTTGTAAATGTAGACGTTTTGGAAGAGAGATATCTTCTGGATAACCAAGATACATGATTCTGTCTTAAAATACCCAGGACTCTCTATATTGATTCATTCATTTAATAATTTATTCATTTAACTAACCAATTATACAAATCCTACTGTGTATTATGCAGGTTTTTGTTTGTTTTTTGTTTGTTTGTTTGTTTTTTGAGAGAGAGCATGTGTGAGTGGGGCAGGGAGGGGCAGAAGGAGAGGGAGAGAGAAAATCGTTAGCAGGCTCCGTGCCCAGTGCAGAGCCCAGTGCAGCGCTTGATCTTATGACCTGAGCCAAAATCAAGAGTCAGAAACCTAGCCAACTGAGCCACCCAGGAGGCCCTATTATGCCCTCTTGTAGCCTAAATCTTAGATCCCTCATTTACTTGCTGAGTTGTTGCTGTGACAAATAAATTATTGATTCTTCAGTTACTTTGTCTCCTAAAATGGGTAAAAATAGTAACTACCTTATAGGGCTATTATGAGTTATTACATGCAGAAGCATCTAACACATATTAAACTCCATATAGTTATTAGCTAGCATTATTTTAAACATCACCATTAACTTTTTCAAGGACTATGTTACAATGTTGAACAAAATAAATTTTATACCTTCACATAGTTTACATTCTAGTGCAGGGAAAACTGTGGCTCTTTGACCAAATCTGACCGACTAACCACTTTGTAAATAAAGTTTTATTAGAATACAGCTAGGTCATTTCTTTTTTTTTTAAGATTTTATTTATTTAAAAAAAAAAAGATTTTATTCATTTATTTGACGGAGAGAGAGAGAGATCACAAGTAGGCAGAGAGGCAAGCAGAGAGAGAGGGGGAAGCAGGCTCCTCACTGAGCAGAGAACCTGATGTGGGGCTCAATTCCAGGATCCCAAGATCATGACCTGAGCAGAAGGCAGAGCCTTAACCCACTGAGCCACCCAGGCGCCCCAAGCTAGGTCATTTCTTTATAATTTGTCTAAAGCTACTTCATGCTACAACAGAGACTTTGAGTAGTTTTCTGCAAAGCAGAAAATATTTACTGGTTTTCTCTTCACAGAAAGTTTGCAGACCTCTGTTCCGATACAGATAGACACCCGTTCTATAGGAGGTAGCCTAAGTTATAGATAAATCCTATGGAGTCAGGGAAAGCTGGACAAGTATCCCAATTTTTCAATTCTATCACTGTCTTTTTGCATGGCTTTAGCATGCTACTTATCTTCCCTAAGCATCAGTTTTTTGTTTTTTGTTTTTTATTCTGAAATGGACTCAATGCCTATCCAGATGTGTTCCTGAAAGATTAAATAATAAAATGTATATATAGTATCTGGAATTGTTGGTGCTCAATAAAAATTTTCTCCTTTCTTTTTGGAGAATAAAAGATTTATTTTATTTTGGTATTATACATATTAACACTTATTACAGCTTTACAACTACATGAAACCATTTTACATCAGAAGTCAAAACAATCATGGTCTGTAATAAAATAAAGTTCAGTAGAAGAAAAATAGATTTTAACTGCAGTAAATGCAAACAAAAGACATGTTAAACTCCACTTTCCATTGTAGTGCTATTTCCATTTTACCATTTCATTTTGGTTTAAATTTGTCATATTTAAGTTAAAGGTTTAAACCCCTTAGATGCTAATGATTTTCTACTTCTAATTAGGTTTCCAAGGTGCTTCTCATGCAAAAACTAAGTGAAAATACTGTATAAATGAAATTAGTTAGAAAGGAGAACAATCATGTCTATAAGAGGGAAATAATTTGTTTTTTTTAAGGTGCCTCTTTAATAATAGCTTAAAACAATAAATCTATGAGGGTTTGTTTTTTCACAGTAGTTAACCAGTCAGTAATGTTGCCTACAAAATTCCAATTTAAAAAATGACCTTTTAAAGATGGCATATAAAATTAAATTTTAATGAGTGATAATAAATGGTGATACTTTTCACAGGAGGAAACACATGCTTGCCTGGAGCCCTTGCTACATGTCATCCACTTTAGTGCTGCATTATTGTTTCTTGCCTTTCATTATTTTCAAGGGAAGATAATGGGACAGCACACTTTGAAGAATTGAAAACAGGTTTAATGTTGTGCTTACCAAAGGCGATCTTCATCGCTGCTAATTAGGCAGATGGCCCTCCATTGCTTTAGTGATGATTCTTTTGTAGAATGCGGTTCTGTCCCTCCACAATGACAGTGTAAGGTGTTTAAGCATTCCTTTGATTATGTGGCCTGATTGAAAAATAAATCTTCATGATTCGGCTTAAAAAAAAAAAAAAGGCATTTTCACTTTACCAGATGGGAACTCCACTGTAGTTCTGTCGCAAGAACAGTAAGGTCTTCACAATGGTCAGCTTTCAGGTGGAAAACACGTTTGGCAACCAATCAAATTGAGTCTAGGAAGAGAAAAGCTTAAGAACAAGGGGTCCCTGCAAAAGGCTTAATGGCTTTCTTAATAAAACAGGAATGATCACCAATGCTTCTTAGGCCAATATAAGCAGTCTTCTATTAATCCTCTGGGCCACTCGAGTTCATTGTCCCATTTACTAAACGAGAACAATTTATCATTAATGTGCAATAATCATGGCAAACATAATTATTAATTTATCATTTCTGCCTTAAATTTCAAAATATTGTGAAGCTTTCTGCTTTTTATGATGATGCTTTCTCTACCCTTTTTGCCCTGAGGATCCTATTAGCAGAGAGCTGAGCAATTCGGTTTCATCCCAAATAAATTATGCCTTCGTTCTTAAAATATAAGTACAGAAGGACTGTAAAGATTAGAAATCCGTTTGAAGCTTCCATCACTTGAAGTTTTTTTCCTTGATGTATAGAGCTTCTGGTGTAAACGTAAAACAACACATCTTTCTAAAAGTTCAGAGCCAAGTCACCTTAAAAGAGCCCTGGCCAGGATGGTGGGGGAAGTACAAAATGAAATACATTACCACGGAGGGCGGAGACGTTCGGTTCCTCAGAACCTGTTTCCAAGACGGGCTGCTTGTGTATAACAGAGTGGGGAGGTGACTACGCTAGTCATCCTCCATTTCGAAATGATTAAAAAACTGCAATTCCCAAGAAGCAGGAGGTGAATTCTCACTTTCCTCACCAAGGATCTGGGAATGAAATGACACCTTTAATTACAAAGGACTGTTGGTACCACTCAGGTAGCAGTCTGCTATAAATGAAAACCTTAATTGCCTCAGAATCAAGCATTTCTTGTAAATGCATTTTCATCTTAAGTACAGTTGTTGGTGCAGGTTTCATTATTTTTCCCTGTCAGCATATGATAGAAGGAAGTGGTTGTGCCAACTTCTTATTATACTGCTGTTTTATTGTCAGTTGTGCCCAGTGGCTCAAGAGCTGGTGTGTCTTTGCCAGACCTAAGTTGTTATTCCAACAGCAGTGGGGGTGCTCAACTTTGACTTAAATAAAATTGCAATTAGAAAAAGAGGTGACTCCAGTTTTTAACAAATCTTGATCTTTGCTTATTTCTCAGAATTATATATCAAATTGCACTTGGTATCAACCATTCATATTTTTCTGATTTATTATTTTTAAAGTATTTAAAATTAATACAAGCCAGTTATCAGATACACATGCTTAATTTTTTAAAATTAACTCTTCATGATCTGAGCATTTACTTAGCTATTTCTCTTTTGCACGCACCTCATCCCTTAATTCTGAAAGATGAGAATGTATAATGTGTGAAATTCCCACAATCTCATTTTTTCTTAATTCATATTGAATTTGGCTGCCTGAATGTTTCGTCTAAATTAATGTAGGCATATTCAAAGATGAGATAATTACATAACTAAGAGTAAATGGAAGGGAGTGTTGACCTAAGTAAATAACAGGAAACGGAAAATTTGTTCACGTATTCTCTTTCCAGTGCAGTTAAAGAATTTTTTTTTTTTAAATTCCAAAGTGAAGTATAGATCAAAGAGCTACATTCAACTAAAAGTTTAAAGACAGATGGATTCTGAAGCAAAAGGGAGCAATCTCGGTTTCCGAACAGATGTGTACTGATCTACTTTGGTTTATAACAAGTAAAGTGGATGGTTAATGATAGCAAACATTAAAATAATTTTCAGAAGAAACTTTGTAAGTGATGGATACACTTATTGTGGTACAGATTGTGGTGATGGTTTCACAGGTACATACTCATCTTCAGGCTCATCAAGTTATACACGTTAAATATGTAAAGCTTTTTGTATGCCAATCATACCTCAATAAAGTGTTTTTTAAAAAAAACAGTTTTCAACAACTTGTCAAAGATAAAAAAGCAAAAGTGCCTTTCCAGCAGTTAATTTTTGAATTATATTCTGGATTAAATTATATAACTAGTAGACACACTAACAGTAAGTGTTTCTTGCTTTTTCTTTCTTTAGAAATGAGAAGTGAATGAAGGCAGAAATTACTGGAAGAGAGGTCAGGGTAAGTCATATCATATTTATTTCTTACTTTTGAAGTGTACAGAATACATTGTGTAAAACTTGTTCAGGAACTCTCAGGGGCTCGTGTCTCAGATAAATTAGACAAATAGAGTTTTTCAGAGGAAATGAAATACTTGCTATAGCTATGCGACACAGAAATACACCACTTGTCCCTGACATTTTGAGACCCTATTTTCTGCATGCCAGCCACCTTACTGTTCCATATTGTTAAGTGTATCGTGGCCAAAGTGGCAAAAGAAACTCTGGGTGGAATTCCCATTTTAGAATCATGAGTCTCATCTCTCTGTGTAGTTTTGTTGTTATTGTTGTTTTCCCTTAATCTGGTATTGCAAAGGTCATGCTTAAAATCACAGGGCAGTACTAAGGTAGGCTTCTGAATGTGACTGATCAAGTCTAGGTGCAAAAGGTCAAAAACTAGAGTTGATTATAATCATGTTTTTGTATTTTAGCATCATTTAGTTAACGCTTTTCTATGAAGTTTAAATCTGTTTGACTTTATGAAAGGATGAAGCATTTGCTATATTATGAATAGTCGTGTAAAATTGGAAGGTGTGCTATTCTTACTGATGACTTAGATGGTTTACTTCACTTCTAAGTGTGTAATAGATAGATATGCAAAAACAATCATTTTCTTCAAGTAGAGGATTAAGACAAAATGTCTTGAGAAATTTCCTGAAGTTACTATGAACGTAAATGAATAGCAAACTCAGAACAAATAACATTTTCATGTGTAATAAATAAAAATAAAACCAAGAGCTCCTTTAAAACAAAGAGGATGAGAGGGGGAAAAAAGAAGAAAGAAGTTAAAAAGGAAGAAAGAGAAGGTAGGGGAGAAGAATGGAGGGGAAAGGGAAAGAGGGAGGGAGGAAAGAAAGTGAGAAAGTATGGCCGTAGACTCATTTTGCCTACTTGTATATTCAGAAGTCTAAATTCTGATAAGGGTGCTTATTTGTCTTTGATTCTCAATGCCTTATTAAATCTTGCCAATTCAATATTCAACAGAACACTGAGGATAATGGGTGTTGTATAAAGGGTAGAATTCTGAGCCTTCCTTCATCGTCAGATAATTCGGTCCTACGTGGGCTTTGCATATTGGGATTTTCTCTAAAAATTTGTTTTAAGAAAGAGAGAACTTACATGGAAATTTTCTGATAACAGTTAAATCTAGCTGGTGGGAACATGGGTGTCTGTAACATTGATTTTTCTGCTTTTCTCTGTTTTTGAGATATTTTTAAAGTAAACATTAACAATTGAAAAAAGTATTTTTTGGAATATATACATGTTTAAAAAATGTTTTTGAACTCTATTGCTGTGGCATGTCACAACAGATTAACTGGTACTGAATGAAATTATCAACATTATGATCAAGTAGATTGCTTTCCTTATAATGAGAATGCTTAGGAGATATGACAGAGATGGGAAAGTGTTGATATTATAGTTTCCCTCTTGCACTAGACATATAGATAATGACTGTCCCAAATTATGCTCTATTCTTATTTCAAAATAATAGTATTTTTAGATGGACAAGGGAACAATCAAAAAAGGACTCTATTTCTAAGGCTCTTTTATAGCAAGTTATAACCATGTGACTGAACTTAAGCCAGTGGTATATATTTGCAATATCAGGTGATAGCTTACAGAAACCTTCCTCAAGAGACAGCAGCTTAATTATTTTGCCCTTGGTGAGAAGAATGTTCAATCTACAATGTAGAGAATACCCCATTGTCTCTGACATTGTCAAGTTTCTCCCTACTGCTTCCTAAAATGTGGATGTGGTATTTGGAATTCAATCTTGGACTATTAAATGTGACCCATACCTCAGGGAGGGGAAAGATGAATATTCTGGATTTGTACAAGCTGAAAAAGAACTTGCATCACTGTTTTAATTGTTTTTTTGAAGAGTGAGATTTCAACTAATATGTATGTCAGGGTTCACAAACAGGTAACCCCCATATCAATGTGACTCACAGAAATTATTTTTTTTTAAAAGGCAATATTTTACCTAAATATTTAGATTTGGATTTTCTCTTGGAAAAAAAAAGTAACTCTAGGAACACTGGGCACATGTTCTCATATACCCCACATACTGTGAAACTAAAGAGTTGTAGGTCCACTTGGAAATGGCAGGGTTCCCACAGTTGCCATCATCTCCTAATATCTCCTCCCTATCTCATTTCACTCACTTCCTCCACCTGAACCGTGCAAGTAAGGATTGTGCGAGTAGATCAGATGCCAGATGGACCTCTTTCAAATTCAAGTTATCTGCTACATTCCAGGAGGAAGTAATATGACCCTAACTGCAATTCCACATTCTACAAGATACCAAAGTTCTCAGTGTAATCTCTGCAAATATCTAACAAGATCAAGGTTTTTGTGATGTATCTTCATTTGATCTGTGTTCTTAACATGTTGACACAGTTATGAAACTCATCCCCACAAATTAGCCCACTCATACAAGCATAGTCATCTTTAGAGCAGTATTGCTAGTAACGAAGAAGTATCACATAAGGACCTACATAATATTATCTTTTTGTGCTAGACTTTAAAGTTCTCCAAAAACTTTCTCATTGCCCTAAACGTCATTATCTTTGGGCACCCTTGCCATAGAAGTTCTGCATTCTGCCCTGTCTTCTCTCTCTCTCTGCTCCTCCCTTCTCTTCCTTTTGTCTTCTCATATGCTTTCTCTATCCTCAGGAAAAAAAAAAACTTGTGCACACACACACTTCTCTTTGGGCCCTTTACCCATAGAGAATAGTTCTTCCCTCCTCTTGCCATCAGCCCTGGGGTTCTCAGAGTTTCATCTTCTATTTCCAAATATCACATTTGCTGTGTTTGTTATCATTCTGTTCATTTATTTATGTTCCTCTAGCAAAATGAGCCCCATTCTATGATGAATGCTGGAAGCAGCTTTTAAGATGATACCTGTATATTTTTTTTCTCTTTACCTCATAAAACACAAACCCAGAAATTGTCTTTACTATGGGGCAGTTATACTTGTATATTATATATGTCAATAGCCACCATCGTGTGTGGCAAAATTTGGAGAAAGTTTCAAATCCCTGCTAAAGGAACCCACACGGGGAAAACCTCAACGTATGGACTAAGAAAAGTCAGACAGGGCATGACCACATACAGGGAGCCACATGTGATTGTTCTCTTGTCCCTGTGGTGTTTGTTTAAAGGAAAATCATGAAACATCTGAAGAAGATGTAGATTCTAAAAGTGTACTAGTATAAGAGAATTTGAAACCTGAAAAATAAAGAAATGAATGTTAGACCTGAATATTTTAACTTGTGACATTTTGAAGATAGAATTTTTTATTCTGTCTTTACAGCAATGATAGTGACTTCTTAATTTGCATCACTAAAAAATGTTCATTTTTTGCCAGCAACACAGGCAGCCTTTGTATATGATGATATCTATGTGTAGCCCAGGAATTTTATATTGGTGAATTTTGGCAAGACCATTTGTCTGATTTAGCTAAAAGCAACTGGACCCTGTCATTCTGAAACCTAGCATAATGTGAGGAATGCCAATTTAAGCCCATTTCATTCTCCACAGTGTTCTTCTAGGAGCTAAGATAATGAAATATGTTCCATTTGAGCCTCCCTACACAACAAAACAATCTAGCCAGATTGTAAATTAAGTAATGTATTATAAATTATGTAGCATGGAATGCCAAAATGAGGCATGGCCACCACACATAATTAACCTGGAGTAATCATTAAGTGCATCTACATTCTCAATTCAGAAACTTCAGGGGCCAGAGAGGGAAGGAAGAATGTTTTTTTAAGTATATTTTTATAGTTGAAATTAATGTGTTAAACCTGAAAGTTCTAAAGTCTGAAGTCTAAAGACAATTAATAGCTTACTAGAATATAAATTTCCTGGTGGTTTAACCCAACCTCTGAATTAAATATCAGTTTTATAAAATATCTAATCAGTATGTATAATGTTGTTGTTGTTGTCGTTGTTGTTGTTGTTGTTGTTGTTGTTGATATGCCTCCCAAATTAGCAACTGAAGATAGAGCACATCCTCCAAACTTATTGATCTCACAGCAAATTTGAGAGGGTAACTAAACCTTCAGAACTTTTGGTGTACCTTATAGTTTGCATTGATGTTTTCTTTTCTTTTTTGTCTCCTACCTTTCTTTCTACTTTCCTTCCTCCTTCCTTTCAAAATTCCATGATTAATGCTCACTCTATCTTTAAAAACAAAAACAAAAAACCTGCTGATATGTAATGGGATTTTTCTGTTCTTTCTTCCTAAGATAATTTTTCATCTCCTATAGACATTTTTCCTTTGCCAAATGACTCTGTTAGGATGTGGGCACACGTGTTGCGCTATTGTTTTACACTTAACTGAAATGGATACACTTCTGACTTCTGGTAAAATTAGAAATCATTTTCAAACGTCAGAATACCTGGGGGTGCCTGGGTGGGTGAGTGAGTTAAGCATCAACTCTTGATTTCTGCTCAGGTCATGATCTCAGGGTTTGGGGATCGACCCCTGCGATGGGCTCTGTGCTCAACAAGGAGTCACTTGAAGTCTCTCTCTCTCCCTCTCCCTCTACCCCTGTTATCATGCATGCATGCATGCTCTCTCTCTCTGAAATAAATAAATAAGTCTTCAAAATTAAAAAAATGTATATATCACAATGCCTGATACGGCTTGTAGCATGAAATGCCTTGCAATAACTTGTTTGCCCTGTTCTGACTTTCTTGTAACAGAATGCTTGTAAACTAGTGTCTGGGAGGTTCCTTAATAATTGATTTGTTTGATTAGTACATCTGGATTCATTGCCCCATCTTTTGAATTTCTATTACCGTAAGGATAACTCTCACATGTTTCATTAAAAGGAGTATATAATTATGTTGGCCCCAGACTCTAAAAACTCTATACCCAATGACAACTATTTTGTTTGATGCCTCTACATTTTCTTTGTATTTTTCTAGAAGTACTTCAATAGACTTTCCCCCCATTCTTGACATGCATGTTATTTTTAAATTTGTTTTCTATACATTGAATAAAGATGTGTAGGATAGACAGATTCTAATTTCTAGTCAAACTTTTTTCAAGTTCTACCTCCAGGATCTAATAAATTAAAAAGATAAGGAATAAATATTTAATTCCAAACTAATATTTAACATTGCTAAATGTATTTCTCAGCATTAGATATTTCTTTTCTCCCTAACTTTTTGGATAAATGGGAAAAAATGTCCAAATCTTTGCTATAACCAAAAGTTGATTCTGAGATATTTGAAAAAGAGTAAAGGTAAGAAATTATTAAAATTCTATCTTGCAAGGTTATTGTATTGATACACTGTCAGGAGACAAATATAACTCATATGCTGGAGCCTTGCTATTCCACTATGCTCAAAATGCACACTACAAGACTGAAACATATGTATAGTAACCTCCTTCCAGTATCTTGGGTAGTAGACCGTATAGATGTAGTCAATAGAGATCTACCTTCTCTTGAATTCTCAGTTTAAAAGATTTTGAAATGCTAGTGCTCCGATGCAGCTTGAACACATTTTTCCTATTTGAAAAAAAAATCTCTGCTTTCTCCCAGACAGCTATTAGTCATTAAGTCAAGCCAGTGCAATAGATATAGAAAACACATTTTGACATTCTCTATCCTATTAGAATCCACAATTAACAGAATTTTAATCAAGTTATGATTATAAAAGAAAGAACTTCAACTCTTCAACAATGTTTAAGTCACACTGTTCATAATAACTTGTAGATACCCTAAAATAGAAAACAGTTCAAAATTATGGTGTATAAGATGATTAGGTACCTTGTATATCTTCCTAAGCCAAGTGATGAAAAACTGCCCTCAAATTCCACACCCCTCTGAGTTAGAATTATTTAGACATAGGAGGCCTTTTGATTTGCAAATAGAAATCTGATACACTAAAAAAAAAGTAAGGCTTACATCCTTTTTCAGGAAAGTCTGATACTATTAAATATGTTCATGAAATATCCCATCCCAGGAGTTAAGGATTTCACTACTAACAATGAACATATCCTGAAAAATATTATAGAGAACATTTGATGCAATTATAAATCACAATAATAGTTGCATTAAAAAATTAAGAGAACATTGTCTGGAAATGGCACACTCTACAGGAATGCCTTCCCCACTCAGTTTCCGAGAAGAGAATCTCCATTAGTTACCGTAGAATTACAAGACATTAAAGACTCAACAAATATGATGCTACCTTATGATATTGTAGAATATGAATGACAAGGTTATCTATGCCTTGATTTGGAAAATAAACTGCAACGATATTGAATTCAGGCCAAAATAAGATATCCATTTTGCAGTACTTCTATCATCTTAGCTAAAAGTTGTTCATTTTTCAAGGAAGGTCAGCACTGAAAGATAAAATAACAGTAACAAAAGATAAACTAATGATTTAATAACTATTTTTTAAAAGAAAAATAAAGGAATGTGAGTGAAAAAGTAAATTAGAATTTGTTGGATTGCCAGAAATTTTTTAACATGACTTCAACTCTTAATCTTGGGTCTTATTAATGAAGGGAAAATGAAGAGGAAGAGAGTATCTATGTAGCTACTAAATCTAGAATGTTTGTATTTGTTTCCCTTTCTTTCACACAATGAAAATAAAGCATAGAAGACAGTGTTAAGCCTAGATATAACTAAGCATCATATTAGAAGTTATAACTTAGTGGTGTAATACCTTATCTCTGTAGCCATAGAATGGTCATCTGCACAATTGTCCATTGTGGTTTATTGCTCTTTCATGTGATGCTTTGTAGTTTTGCTCTAAGATTTCAAATGCATAGAAAAGGAGCAACATATCTACCACCAAATTGTGAGTACCTGACAATCAAAAACATCTCTGGATAGTTGAAATCAATAAACCATTTTATTTTTGAACTCACGAAAATATGTCTATTTTTCAGGGCTCTAAAATTATAAATGTAACAGACAGCATATCACTTTTCTCATGAATTGATATCAAATTCACAATAGGTGAAAAACGATCCATCAATTTAAAAAGATCAGAATAGAATGAGTCAAATCCAGGCAATTTTTAAAAAATTAATTTGTGAGGCTTACTATAAAATTATCTTTGTTTAATCAAACCTGACTTAAATGTGTGTATAAAACAAAATTTACTTAAATTTCTTTTACTTCCGTATTTTTTATTCTTTCATAAATACTGACTTGGGATATATTTTAATGCACTGGTAAAGTGATGGCCTGAATAAAAGCTCTAATTTTTTCGGTTTTAAAGATAATCATCTATGAATGCCATATACTGAGGTTTATGATCACAATAGCTGACACCAGCAAAATAACCAATTTTAGAAGTAAATTTAGGGACAAATGTTGCATCTTAGAAAAATAGAAACCAAGTTGTTCTTCTTAAGAACATTCTTTTAATTATTGTGATAGAACATAAGAAATGGGAGTATAAACATCTTCATTAGATTTTACTAATTTTGTCAGTCAACAAATACAATTATATGCATAAAAAATATGCAGAGACTTAAGTGACCAAGGTCCTTGCCTCCAAGGGTGACAAGAGACAGACCCATTGTTCCAACTAGAGAGCACTTGTGAATGTAACTATGTCTCCCTACTCATTATGATCCCATTTAAGGAGGAAGGGAAGCTAAGCATTGATGGGTTAGAATATGAATGCCTGCAGGGAGGCACGTGGTATAGAGAATGATGCTCATAAATTAATCAGAAGTCAAGATGAATAGAGAACTATAATGTGGCCTTGAAGAGCATGGCGTGGAATGTCTTTAGGAGGGGAAAAAAAAAGTATTTGGAGAAAGGGACTAGCACAGGTAGCATGTTTTCCAAACATCTAGTAAAATATCAATCCCTATTTCACTCTTTTGGGATTGGTCTAATTTGACATAAAATTTAAATTGAATTTAAAACTCCATTGTTATCTCAATATTTTGCTCATTTATTATGTATAGACAGACAGGCCACATCAGTTTTTAAAACCATAGTATATTGATACTGATAGATTTTAAATTCTAAAAGACATTTTTGGTGATGAGGAAATTATTTCAATCTGCTGTCCAAAGTCAAGACACAAAATTTCAAATTAGACATGGCAAGCCTAATATTGAGGACATGTACTTCCCCCTTGAACTTGAATATATTTTCAAAGCTATCTGTGCAGATAATAGGAACAGTATTTTAAAAAGGAAAAAGTGAGAGTAAAAATATGTTGACATAATCAATGGCTGTACAATAATATAAAGAAATTGGATAGATTTGTCAGCATGTCAGTCGGAAATGAATTACAATTGTGGTAAAGAAATCAAGGTAAAAAGAATTTCTCTGGGGAAAAGTGGCATGCAAAATAAAAGCATTAGTGTGACATACAGTTTACAGAAACTCTCTTTGTGGAGATTAAAGTTTATGTTTGTTGACAGTACAACAGGAACATGTCACACAATATAGAAATGATCATGCCATATCCACTTCTTAGTTGATGGCTTGATTTTACATGCAGTGTTCAACATTAGATAGAATTTAACATGCATTTCCATCCACTGACATTAGCTGGAATAAGTGCTTACATGCCCCGATGCAATTATTTGAGACCAAAACATTTTCTGCCATGAGGTATTTTATGCCATGAAACCATAAGGACCAGTTCTTTTGCTCATACACTGGAATGACTTTAGGAAAATGAACAGAAATTGAATTATTTATATTTTATTTTACAGACATCATTTATATCCAGCTATGGATCCTGACATAGGCTTCCTGGAGTCTCAGAAAATTGAGACCTTCTGGAAAAATTAATAATTATATTAGTAATAGCAGAATTAGTGGGAATGATGGTTAAAACGTGCATTTATTTGGTGCTTATTTTGTTAAGAGCATTTTTCGTGTTTTACTTCCTTTAATTCTCATAACATTTACAGTGCAGTAGTATGTCAATAATCCTTAAAGAGGAAATGAAACTTAGAAAGGCTAACTATACAAATGAATCAATACCCAGTGAACAGCAGATAAGAAAGAGGATCCAGTTTCAAGAGCTAGCTTACCCTAAGAAGAGAGGTCCAAGTCATTGTGTACCAAAGATGTCACAAGTTAAGCTATGATTCAGATAGTCGTTGCAACTTTAAGTCATTTCTCTTGGGTAATGTGCGGTGTTTTACAAAAATTTGCAGAAAGAGATTATAAACAATCTAATGGGGGTCCTAACTTTAATCATTAAAGCAATGAGGATTTATTCTTTAATGTATCTTTCTCTTGGGCTCTAGTTTGCTGATTATGTACATTAATAATAATGGAACTATGAGGGGCACAGTTCTGACCAATCTTAGGAAGTAGTAAAGTTTATTACTACTCTACTGTCTTTGTGTATTTTGAGTTACATCACCATGCTATCACACCTTACATTTCCAATATATCTATGGCCATTTGCAGAAATATTTATAAACCTCAGGTGGTATATTTGCAAAAGTTTGACAACCGGCTCTCCAGAAAAAAAGTACGCATATGTATGCACACACGGTTTATTATAAATTTTATAATGTGTAGGACCCAATTTACAAAAAATATATATATATGAATTCCACATGGCCGATTGATTCTTGAAGAATTTTCCCTTGATTTTTACCAAACTCTTAAATCTAACTAACTAATGGTTGCAATTATTGATTAAGGTAGTAGTTCTGACTTGAATATTGGATTTTATTCTTACTTACATTAATGAGTAAGATAGAAAACATGTATTTTGGAACTTCACTCCGTCATCATTGATGTGAGCACTTTATTTGCAGAACTGAATATTAGTTTTCAAATACTAATGGAATATTTTACTGTTTTTTTGTGCTTTGACAACATGATAGCTACAGGTGTGATACTCTTTGATATTTGTCTGCATTATTAACATTTTATAATTACTTTCTTAAGTCTAGTCTAGGGATCAGCCAACTATCACCCCCAGGGTAAATCTGACCCATTTCCTATTTTTGTAAATAAAGTTAGATTAGAACACTACCAAACCTATTTGTTTATATACAGCTTATATCTGCTTTCACAGGGTAATAGCAGAGTTAAGTAGTTGCTACAATGTTATAGTATACAAAACCTAAAATATTTACTGTCTAGCCCTATGAAGAAAACATTTGCAGCCAAAAAATGGTAAATCAAGCCCTGATTTATAGTGTTTGCCAACTTATTATAGTGTTTGCTATAGAGTAAATTTGTAAACTTAAGCCGAATAACAATAGTAAAATGTAGTAATTAGGAATTTGTGGGTTGAACTGTGTTCCCAAAGAAAGATAATGTTGAAGTTTTAAAATCCTTGGTACCTATGAATGTAACCTTATTTGGAAAGAGTGTTTTTGCAATTTAAGATGAGGCCATACTAAAAAAAAAAAAAAGATGAGGCCATACTAAATTAGGGTGGGCCCTAAAATCCAATAACTGATGTTTACATAAGGAGTGAAAAATATGAAGACATAGAGGAGACACAAGAAGGAAGGCCATATGAAGATGGAGGCAAATAATAGTTATGCTGCCACAAACCAAGGAACACAAACTGTTACAAATGACCACCAGAAGTTAGAAAAATCAAAGGATTCTTCCCCTGAACCTTCAGAGTAAGCATGAGAAGAACTTGACTTTAGACTTCTAACCTCTAGAAATTGTGATAACTTTGTGGTAATTTGTTAGAAATTAATATAAAAGTTTGAGTTTTTAGCATTTACTCTTTGTTTTTCATAGAATCAATTTCATCGTAGGCTTATGGAATTTAATTTTTAATGATGGCTTTGTTTAACAAATTTTTCACAAAATTTCTGAAAAATGAACAAAATCAAAAGCCAGCTTGGGTCCGTTTCAGTACATCACTTATTTATTTTTTTTTTTTTTAACATATAGTAATGACAGGGGCACACGGGTGGCTCAGTCCGTTAAGCATCCGCCTTGGGCTCAAGTCTTGATCCCAGGGTCCTGGGATTGAGTCCTGCATCAGGCTCCCTACTCAGCGGGAAGCATGTTTCTCTTTTCCCTGCTGCTCCATCTGCTTGTACTTTCTCTCTCTTTGTCAAATAAATAAATAAAACTTAAAATCAAAACAAAGCAAAAATCCATATAGTAATGACAAGGCCATATCCTCCTGTGGGGGAGAGAATAAATTTAGAGCCCAGGTTTGTTTCTAGCCTTCCATATTTCCAGAAAGCCAGTTTTATAAAAGTGGGACACAGCAGTGAGAGATTTCAGGACACAAAGCTGTCGAATCTTGCTGTTGAAACTTTAAACTTTGGATCTGATTTGCCTGAAAGGAACTTAAGAGAGAGCTGGGGTCCTGGGCCCAAGGAATGAGATTTGATTTTAAAATCCACCTGATAATGTTGCCTCAAGTTCTGATGTATGCCCTGTTTCAGTCAAAACTGCCTCAGGTACTGTATGGGACTGAACCACAGGTGTGACTATCAGTTGGCTCAGTCTTAACGGCAAAATGGAGAAGCAAAAGAAATAAGGTGGAGTCTATTATCAGCCTTCATTTAGAAATAAAAAATTTAGAAATTCCGAATATGAATTATCCATTGCCTCATTATCTTATGTATTTCCAAAGCATATTTTCCCCAAATTATGGCTATCTCATTAGCAAGTGTCTTAATGACATATATCTCATATATCCATATGTAAACACTTAATTTTAGTAGTACTTTGTGTTGTAACTGTCCCCTCCTCTTCCAAAGGAATGTATGTTCTATGTCTCAGTATATTAAGCCTGAAGAGTGAACTGCTAAACATTTAGTGATGGGAAGATATGTTTACTAATAGAATCACATTAACCATAAAAATGCATTAGATATGAAGGTCAGTTGAGTAAAAATTAAAGTTCCTTATTATTAATTAAATAAAGGATGTAGACCTTCCTCTCACCTTTGCATCCCCTTCCATGCAGTGAGAGAAGTTGATATTTGCTGACACTGTACATTTGTCTGACAGATTCCTGGTTTTCTTCTTATTCTACAAGGTCAAAGTCACTATTCCTTATTCTCCCATTAACCATGGGAATTCTAATCTATAGGTTATCTCTTTGTAGGGAAGTCCTTTGGTATACTAAGTAATTGGACACTTGTCCTTTTTCTCTATTCCTGTGTTTAACCAATAATATTATAAGTTCATTATCATTATCTCCCAGGTTGTTCTCCCAGCTTAGTTTGGACATTTATTGAAATGCAACCCTCGGTTGCATAAATGTTGCCTATAACAGAGTCTGCAGTGTCTTCATAATGAGAGACCCCCGTATTGTACTGCATGTTGTATATTGCTCTTCTTGTTGCTCACTAATAGCAATATTATACCTCTAGATACTAGGCCCAAGTTAGTCAGAAATATTTGATATCACCTGTAGATATTGTAATGCACAGAATGAAAATGCTCTATTTCATGGGGTGAATAAAAGTATATACCTAACGCTTAACATTTGACTCTTTGATGTTAACTTGAATTAATAAGAAACTAATAAGAAAAGTGCTAATTGGAGAAACAAAAATAATGTACTCTGCCTCTAAATTGCACAGCCAAATCCCTGATATGGAAAATGAAGCTGAGAAAGGCATTCTTTTTCAGAATTTTTAATTCGGTAATGCCACAAACTATTTCAAAAGTTGCTGAATGAAGTGATTAGAGAAAAGTCTGATTGAGCATTTTTTTTTCTGTTTTTAACCAAAGTAGAAATAAAAGTGACGGTACTTTTATATCATGGATAATTTGTGGTATTCTGTTTTTTAAAGACTGAAATTTAATAATGATATTTATATGAGAACATCAAATTAGTTTCCATAGTTTAATTTCCATTAATTTTAGGACCTGTAGGAATAAATAAATGAGAAATTATATACAGACACATACATACAAAACCATACCCATTTTCACCCTTCTATGAAGATTTAATCAACTCTCTCAAGTCTATCTTCTGCTCATGGTTAGAATGTATAATCCATTCATTGTGCTGGTCATGACTTGTAGGCCCTTTCCCATTGCTTTCCTCCATGTAGAAGGAGCTCTGAGGAAGGAAAGCTTCTACTTAATGAAGCTTGTTCTCATGTCCTTTGGCACGATATGTTCCCCTTTGGCAGAAGAGGCCATCTTCCGTGTGGAATGAAGATTTTTAAAAAATAATATTTAAATTTCTCTAATTTGGGAATTAAAATACCCTTGACTTTTTGGGCTTATGTTCAAATTAGATTCTTGTAAAGTAGCATGGTACTCCTAGAAGCATATCCAAGAGAAATGAAAACATATGTCACCAAAAGTCTTGTACAAAGATATTCATAGCAGCTTTCCTCATGAAAGCTGAAACTTGGAAACAATCCTATTGTCTAAGTATGTTATTTTTATTTCGATCTTTCATCCATTTTGAGTTGATTTTTGTGTATGGTGTAAAGTAGGGTGCAGTTTCATTTTCATTCTTTTGTATATAGATATCCAGTTTTCCCAACCATTAGTTAGAGACTACCATTTTCCCATTCTGAGTTCTTGATACCTTTGTCACAGATCAGTTGATCATATACATGTTGGATTATGTATGGGCTCTCTATTCTGTTCCTTTGATCTATAAGTCTATGTAGACAGAATTGCATAATTTATGTCATTACCATACTATTTTAATTACTGTAGCTTTGTAATACATTTTGAAATCAGCAAGTGTGATGCTTTGTTCTTCTTAAGATTACTTTGGTTATTCTGAATCTTTTGTGGTTACACATAAATTTTAAGATTTTTAAAATTTATCTAAATTATGGCATTGGGATTTTGATGGGGGTAGCATTGAATCTCTAGATTGCTTTGGATAATATGGACATTTTAACAATATTAATTCTGCACAATCTATGAACATGGGATGTCTTTCCATTTGTTTGTGTCTTCTTTCTTTCATTGTCTTGTAGTTTCAGTGTATAAGTGTTTCACCTCCTTGGTTAAGTTTATTATTAAGTATTTTATTCTTTTTTATGCTATCATAAAAGACATTATTTTCTTAATTTTCTTTTCAGATGGTTCATTGTTTTTTGTTTTTTTTTTAAGATTTTATTTATTTATTTGACAGAGAGAGACATAACGAGAGAGGGAACATAAGCAGGGGGAGTGTGAGAGGGAGAAGCAGGCTTCCCACTGAGCAGGAAGCTTGATGTGGGGCTCAATCCCAGGACCCTGGGATCATAAGCTGAGTAGAAGGCAGATGCCTAACGACCGAGCCACCCAGGTGCCCCTTAGATGGTTTAGTGTTAATGTTAGAAATGAAGTTGAATTTTGCACATTGATTTTATATCCTATAACTTTACTGAATTTGTTAGTTCTAACCAGCTTTTTTTGTTGAAATTTTTAAGTTTTTCTACACATAAGATTATATCATCTTAACACAAAGATAATTTTACTTCTTCCTTTTTTATTTGGTTTCCTTTTTTTTGTTTTTCTTGCCTAACTGCCCTGGATAGGCAAAGGATTTGAATATACATTTCTCCAAAGAAGACATACAAATGACCAACAGGTATATAATAAGATGCTCAGCATCATTAATAAACAGGGAAATGCAAATTTAAATTATAATGAGATACACTTGACGACAGTATAGCTATTATAAAAAATAGTAATAGTGGAAAAATGTGGAGACATGTACATTGTGTACACTTGTATACTCTTGGTGGGAATATAAAATAGTGTAACACCTATGAAAAACAATGTGAAGATGCTTCAAAAAATTAAAGATAAAACTTTATCATTTGGTCTGGAAATCTCACTTCTGGATATGTATCCAAAAAAATTGAAATCAGAACCTTGAAGAGATATCTGTACTACCACGTACATTGCAACATTAGGTACAATAGCTAAGATGTAAAAATAACTGAAGTGTTCATCCGCAGATGAATGGATAAAGAAAGTGTAGTAATACATAAAATAGAATGTTAGCCTTAAAAAAGAAGGAAATCCTGCAACTTTAGACAGTATGGATGAACCTCGATGACATTATACCATGTAAATAAGCCTGTCACAGAAGGACAAAGACTACATGATTCCACATATGTGTAGTACCTAAAACAGCCAAGCCCATTGAAGCAGAAAATACAGTGTTGGTTTCCAGGGGCTAGACAGTGGGAGAAGAGGGCAGTTGTTCAATAGCTATAAAGTTTCAGTTATCCTAGATGAATCAGTTCTAGAGATCTGCTATACAACATAGTGCCTATAGCTAACAATATGGTATTTTACAGTTCAAAATTTGTTGAGAGAGTAGGTATTATGTTAAATGTTCTTACTACAAAGCAAAACAGAGAGACACATTGAAACTTTGGGAAATGGGGATATATCTATTTGATTGTGGTGATGGTATCACAGGGGGTTGTATTAAGTTCAAACTCATCAAATTGTGCACATTAAGTACATGCAGTTCTTTGTAGATCAGTTTTACCTTCAGTAAAATATAAAAAAATAAAATAAAATTTTAAAAAAGAGGATTGCTTTGAGTAAATGGAGGAGACTGGCTGGGAAGGAGCATGAGGGATCTTACTAGGATGATAGGAGTGCTGTATATCTTGAATGGCATGTAGGTGACTGAGTGTATATATTTGTTAAAACTGAGCTGTGTTCTTAAAATTTATGCACTTACTCTGTGTAAATTATACCTCACTAAAAAGTAACCAGGAGCTTGGGATAAAATAATGACTTATTAACAGCTACTTTCTATCCATCATAATTTGTCTTCCTCTAATTCTTTGAATTCATTTTATCCTATAGTTAAAAAATCATGGATGTTATCTCTATATTTATGAAAGAAACTATCTTTGAGGAGCCAGATACGGTTGCTTATATCAAAAATTTTTAGCAGAACTAGAGATTAAATTATAATTCCTAGGTTTCCGATTTGTACTTTAATCCAGACTGAATCTGCTAAAATATATGTAACTCAGGTATAAGGAAATGGTAGGAATATACAGAAGTGTTCTTTCTGTCTGACTCAACCCACAGCTCTTCTTAGTTAAAACCTTGAGAACAAATGCAGCAGTGTCAAAAAGGTTAATTTAATTTATATTCTGCTCAAGGTGTGTACATTAATTTAATGACCGAAGAAGTATTATTGAGTAAAAAGTATGCAAAAATCCCTCAGCTAAGCTATTGAATGATCTTAGCAACAAAGTGCAGTGGATTAGTGGTGACTAACAATTTATTTCCTGCCTTTTTGGGTGAATACCATTCTTTTTAATTACTTGAATCAAAATTCCATATATGTATAATTTTTATGTGTTTCTTTTTTTAGTTTGGTTTTCTATTTAAAATCTAAATGGGGAGTACTCCCTGGATTGAAATGCAACTCTAAGAATTATGTACAGGAGCTGTCCAAGGTATCTATTTTCAAATAAAAATCTTGAATATATATTCTGAAGCATAGCAGAGGAAGCTCCTAAATGGCTATTCCTGCAACATAATAAATATAATACTTCTACACAAAGATGAACATATATAAATGCTGTGGGTTTTTTTCATACAAAAAGTAAACTCTAGTAATGTTGATCAAAGCTGTTAGGTTAAAAATTTTAAAGAAAAATATACACTTACATTTCACTAGCTATTTGTTCTAGATACCATAATTTATGTTGAATCTTAAAGAGCCATTTGCTATTTGAGAGGTGTTGACTGCAAATCATTTTACTGATTGTCTTGTTTCAATTTGTCATTTTTTTACTTTTACAAAATATTCCATGTGAATTAGAAAGTCTGATAAGTACTTTACATAGTCTATCTTATTTTCTTCTTACAACTGCCCAATAAGTTTAGTACAGTCACTATTCCAATGTTTCACATAAAAATGTTGAGTCTTTAGAAAGTTGCCATTTACTGCCAAGTTAAACGGATGGTAAGCTGAAGGACCAGGATTTATATCTAAGCAGTTTGATCTCAGAGCCCTTATCCTGAAGTACTATTTTATACTATTCCTGGACAGAAATGTTATACATATAGAAAAATAGGAGGTATTTCCTTGGAGAATCTCTTTCCATCACTCTTTTTTTCTAAAAGGAGAAATCACCAGTTATCATATTTCATTCTGACTCCTAAAACACCATAAACCCTGATATTTTCCTGGTCAGGATTTGTTTCAATATGTGTTGGTAATAAGAGACACAAACTTAAATACTGACCTGGGCTTGATAAGTAACTAACAGGAGTAAAGCGGGCCACGGCAGATATATGGAGAGATATTGCCGTTGAGATGTAGACATGCATATGCTGGGTACATGCCCTTAGTCATTTTTGTTAATTCAGAGACTGGGAACAACCATTCAAAATGGATGATATGCTGGGGTGCCTGGGTGGCTCAGTTATTTAGCATCTGCCTTTGGCTCAGGTCGTGATCCCAGGTTCCTGGGATCGAGCCCCCCATCAGGCTCCCTGCTCCACGGGAAGCCTGCTTCTCCCTCTCCCACTCCCTCTGCTTGTGTTCCCTCTCTTGCTGTGTCTTTCTCTGTCAAATAAATAAATAAAATCTTTAAAAAAAAAGGATGATATGATAAATGATATTGAGTATCTTCATGTCTGTTGACAATCTGTATGTCATCTTTGGAAAAAAATGTCTATTCAGGTTCTCTAACCATTTTTAATTGGATCATTTGTTTTTTGGTGTTGAATTATATAAATTCTTTATATATTTGAATATTAACTCCATGCTATATCACATATGTTTGATGACAATAATATGACATGCTATATTATATATTAACCCCATGATGTATCAAATACATCATTTGCAAATATCTTCTTCCATTCAATAGGCTGCCTTGTCATTTTGCTCATGGATTCTTTCACTGTTCAGAAGCTTTTTATTTTGATGTAGCCACAATAGTTTATTTTTGCTTTTGTTTCCCTTGCCTTAGGAAATCTATCTAGAAAAATGTTTCCATGGCTGATGTCAGAGAGATTACTGCCTCTTTTTTCTTCTAGGAGTTTCATGGTTTCAGATCTCACATTTGGGCCTGTAATCTGTTTTGAGCTTATTTTTGTGTATGGTGTAAGAAAGTGGTTCAGTTTCATTCTTTTGCATGTCCAGTTTTCCCAGCACAATTTGTTGAAGAGATTTTTTTTCATCTTTGTATATTCTGCCCTTCTTTGTTAAAGATAGACTTTATATAAGTGTAGGTTTATTTCTGTGTTCTCTTTTCTGTTCCATTAACTTATGTGTCTGTTTTTGTGCCAGTACTAAACTGTTTTTATTAGTACAGCTTAGTAGTGTATCTTGAAATCTAGGGTTGTGACACTTCTAGCCTTTGTTCTTTCTCAAGACTGCTTTGGCTATTCAGCATCTTTCCTGGCTCTGTATAAATTTTAGTATTATTTGTACTAGTTCTGTGAAAAATGCTGTTGGTATTTTGATAGAAACTGCATTAAATATGTAAATTGCTTTGGGTAGTATGGACATTTTAATAATATTTCTTCCAATCCACGAGCACGAAATGTCTTTCCATTTGTTTGTGTTGTCTTCAATGTCTTTTACTTTGTTTTATGGTTTTATAGTGTTTTATACTGTCATAGTTTTCAGAGTGTAGGTCTTTCACTTCCCTGGTTACATTTACTCCTGGTATTTTATTATTTTTTATCTACTTGTAAATGGGATTGTTTACTTAATTTCTCACTAGTTAATTATTAGTGTATAGAAATGCATCATATTTCCATATATTAATTTTGTATCCTGTGACTTTATTGAATTAATTTTTCAGTTAGAGTAGGTTTTTGTGGAGTCTTTACCACCTTTTACCTGTCAGAATAGTGAGAACTAAAAAGACAAGACATAAAGAATGTTAACAAGAATGTGGAGGAAAGGGCACCCCTTTCACTGTTGGTTGGAATGTAAGTTGGTGCACCCACTGCAGAAAACAGTATGTAGATTCCTCAAACAGTGAAAAATAGAAATACAATATGATCCAGTAATACTACAGGGTATTTAACCCAAGGAAAACAAAAACACTATTTCAAAAAGATACATACACCCCTGCATTTATTGCAGCATTATTTACAATAGTAAAGATATAGAAATAACTTAAGTGTTCATTGAAAGATGAAAGGATAAAAATGATGTGAGAGAGGTATATATATATATATACCTCTTTTAAATGATGTGAGAGAGGTATATATATATATATATACCTCTCTCACATCATTTTTATGATTTTATATATATATATGATCATTTATATATATATATTATCATTTATATATCATTTATATCATCATTTATATATATATTATTCAGCCATAATAAACATGGATGGACTGAGAGGGCATAATGTTAAGTGAAATAAGTCAAAGAAAAACAAATACCATATGATTTCACTCATATTTGGAGTCTAAGAAACAAAACAGACAAACAGACAAAAACAGACTCAAATACAGAGAACAAACTGGTGGTTGCAGAGGGGAGATGAGTTGGGAGATAGGTGAAATAGATAAAAGGAATTGAGGGGTACCAATTTCAAGTTATAAAATAAATAAGTCATGGAGATGAAAAGTACAGCAGAGGAAATATATAGTCAATAAGATTGTAATAGTGTTGTTTGGTGAAAGATGGGAACTACACTTAATCCTGTTGAGCACTGAGTAATGTATAGAATTGTTGAATCATTATGTTGTACACCTGAAAGTAATTTAACACTGTATGCTAATTATACTTCAATTAAAAAAATATGTGAGGTAAAGAAACTATGAGCTTATATACAGTAAATCCAGGGCCAATATGGGGTTTTGAATCGATTTATTTTCATGACTCTTTGTCTCCCTGCAATTCCCCTGGCTCTGTTTTCCTTCGTGTAGGGCTTTATCCTTACGATGACAGCAAACTGGCTTCAGCCATTCCAAGCCTCATAGTCATGAATAAATAGTATCCAAAATAAAAGATTATTTGGGAAGCTTCTCAGAAAATTTAGGAGGAATTAACTTTTCCAGAAGCCCCAGATAATACCTCCTAAGATAGCATTAGCCCATATTTGGTCACATATCCTTGAAGAAACACATCCCTGGCAAAAAGGAAAATTCACAGATTATGAGGGAGTCACTTTTCCTGGAGTCATAAAAGCTATGTGCAGTTGTATATCTGAACCAATATAGTTCTTTCAGGAAAGAGAGAGAAGGGAATGGATGCTGGTCCAACAGTGTCTCCTACACCCTTGCTTAGGTCCAGCCAATTATTATTCTTAGGGACTCAGGGGTCACATCTTTTAGTTTTCTTTTTCAAGAAAAACTGGAAATTTTAGTATTTGTGAGAATGACTTCTGTGTTTAAAAATAACTGTGAAAGCAAAGAAATGACATCTTCAGATCTGGTACCTCCTAAAGGCCACAGTGACACGTGCTCTAGGTCGTGTTCTAAAAATTGGGTGGTATTGACCCCAGGTTGCTGAGAACCAGAAAGCTCTGAAGAGGCATTGTTTGATAAGGCATATTTGATCCATGGGATTGCCAAGAAAGGGATTCTCAGGAAGGCCAGGAATAGAACTGAGCTAATATCCTGGTGGAAATGACTAGAAAGATCGGAAGGAATGAGGTAACTTGGGGGAAACTGACAATATCAACAATGGCTTTTTTTCTAGGATGCTTTTAAATAAGCTGTTTCCCCCCCACTTATTAGCATCATTCTGATTTTAACATAATTCCATAAAAAGTTCTGTAGGAACTGAAATCAATTCTTACATCATTAGTCATTATCCCAAGTCAGTTTAATAATCCACAGTTCCAATAACCCATATGATTACCACTAGTCTTACTACATTCCTTCTATCATTTACTGAACTCTTACTATCTGCCAAGCACTGTCCTAAGTTTAACACATATTAACTCATAAATCTTGTAAGCAGATCATTTTTCTCATTTTACAGATGACAGCCCATAAGTTCAGAGAAGTCAAATGACTTTCTAAGGTCAGAGGCCTGGGAAGTAATAGGGCCAGAATTTAGTTCCAAATCTGCTTGACTTCAAAACATGGATATTTTATTACAAAGCTATTTTGCCTTCCCTGCCCTTATCCCTACAACAACCACCATGTAGCAAATGAGCATGATCATACCGTACTATTTGAGATGAATTCATGTTAGTAACATAATCATAAAGCCCACCTTCTGGGGAAAGAAATTTTTATAGCTAGATAAACCACATTATTTTATTTCTACTTAGACATATATACCATGCATGCATAGCTTCTTTATACCTTATCTTTCTTTTTTCTCCATGCTTATCTTTGCCTTGATTAATCTGCTATAGGATTAGCATGTTAACTAAGTGGTTTGACCAGACTTTTGTTAAGGGTCCAGTACTTTCTAAGAATTATGATTTTTATATCCTCATTTATATATTTCTAATATCCTTCCTTGTTGCGCAGGAATATAAGACATCTTTACACCTTTTTTTTCCTTCTACCTTTAAATTAAGGTATAAATGGGAAATTAAAGGAAAAAAAGTATCAAGATGTTAGAATATTTTCTCAGTTCCATGGGATTTGGGGTTAATGGTAAAATGTAGGTAAAATACCTAGAGTTTTTGTGTGCATGTGTTTGTTTTTATACTGACTCCCATTTTGTGTTTTGCTAATAATGTGTGAAACAGTCTGCTTTCTTCTCCATTTTCTGTGTGTTTTGTGTATATATGGGGAAGGATCTCATTCTAGTTAGTCCTTGAAATTAGAACATATTTCCCTCATCTCTACATCTTTCTAGCACTCAGCAAAAAATCTTTGTAGATTTTGAACAACATATATGGGATGGTTGGATTTGTTGTACTTCAAAACACGTGTTTATTATTAAAAATTAAAAATATCAACTGTTGTGATATCATTCCTAACCACATGTTTTTTAAAATATATTCCAAAAACATATAAATTCTTTTTTTCTTCAGTGTTTTTGGGGTGAAATAGTACAGTGGAAACTAAGAGTCATGTTTGATGTGGAAAAGAAAGCCTTACCCTGCAAGGAGGCCATCCAGAGAATCTTTAATGAGAACAAAATCATCGTGGGCTCTCAGCATCATGACTCTTGGTGACTTAGGATTCCTTCACAATCAAGTACAAATAAGTCTATGTCTTTAAAAAATAATGTTCATCTTTTATATAAGACAGTTTATAGTTTATTCAAAAAGCTACATTAAAGTGTTTAATAAATAATGCTACACATGACCCAGGGACAAGAAAGCACAACTTATATTATAAAAATATATATAAAAATATATATAAAAAATATATATAAAAATATATATAAGGAATATGAGAAAACCATATATTCTTAGTATGACACTCAGCATCCTTACGAATTAATCAGAAAACATTTATTAAATGTCTACCAAGTTTAAAGTGGTGAAGGAATAAAAGAATATACATAGTCTTTTCTCAGTGAATACGCAGGGCATGGCTGCGAGGAAATTAATTGCAAATCTTACTATTTAACCAGTTTTAATTTTTTTTTTTTGTTATAACTGTAAGAAGCACATCAACATTACAAAACTAAATGTATTTGTCTTAAGGTAAAGGATAGTCCTTGTAGGGGAAATATTATAGAATCAACAGAAATGAATCCCAGTTTGGGTTCCACTTTCTACCATTCTGGTTGTGCCATATCCTACACCATCTTGATCAGACTTCCAGAAGGCAGATCTAAAAAGTATTTCAGAGGCTGGAATTCCAATGGTAAGATGACCAAGGGAGTCATATTCCTGACCCAATGACTCTCATTGATTCATTGATTAAGTCAGACAGAGTTTCATGGAACTAGAAGGCTGTCCCTCAAATGACCCCTTGGCTCCTTATGTGGCCTAGAAGAATCTGGTCCTGCTTTACAATCGCTCCTCCAACTGCAATCAAGGAGGAGATGAAGAAGTCAGCATTTGGTGAACGTCAGTCAGCAGTGAAAGAAATATCTGGTAGTGACTGCTTTATTTAAAACATTGTTTGGTGTTACACAGGGCAGGGGGACAAGGGAGTAAAGGTTACCAGGGGGTAGGGAAACTTAGCAGAACAACACTTTTCTTTTTTTATCTTTTGCTGAGAGAACACCTCTTTAATCTCTATAGACAGAGAAACAGAATGACTTTTTTGATTCAGGAGGCATTTAGAATGTCAGCTGCCAGGTACTTGTGTTTGTGTATGTGCGTGTGTGCACTAAGCATGTGAAGTGGGCCTTGTGGACTACTCCAGGGAGCAAGAGCAGGATGGAAGAATTTGTTTTGGCTTTGCAGTTAAATAGACAGACCCAGCTTATCCACTTATTAGCTCTGTGATTTGAGACAAGTCACCACAAAGAATATTAGTTTCCTAAGTGTATAAAATGGGAATAATAACCTCTATGTCTCAGGATTGTTGCCACAGTATCTGACATAGAAGTGGAAGCTCAGTCAATAGTGGTTCCCTTTCTTCCCTTCAAAACCTTCTAATCATGCAGTGCCCTGCCTAGAAGTCTGCATCTCCCTTGCCCTGTGGAGATAGGAGTTACACCTATGGGTTTAGCTCTCTGCAAACTCCAGGCCTCAACCTGTTTCAGAACAGATACAAGGAGTCACAGGGAAGTTTTTGTCAGTTCATCAAATCAACAATGCTACTGATTCTACTCTAACTTTGTAACAGATACTTAAGTTTGTTTGTTTTTTTCTTCTTTATGATCACAGAACTGCCGGGTACCTTACCTGTCTTCTCTCTCCATTACTATCTTTGTCTCGATTCTCTTCTCCAGGGCTAATATTTTAACTAAGAATTTGAACAGACATTTGTGAGAGCCTGTTACTCCCTAAGACTAAAATATAATTCCCCAACCCTCATTTATGTTTTTTCCATATCCCTGCTTCTTGTTGCTCTGAAGTCTTAGGCATCTTACTCGTTTCTTCTTGCCTGCTGTTAGGAACCATTCCATTGTTCCATTGTCACCTCCTTTTGTCAACTATCTCTAGGTCCTGCCTACCTCCAGTTTGATTCACCCTGGATTTAAACAAGAATGTTTTTAAAATACAAACTATTTGAGAATATAAATTATCTACATAATGTTTTGTCTTTACAGACATTATAATCTAATCCATGACAAGAACACATAATCAAACTTCAGCATAATCTTTAACTCTGCACTGTCTCTCACTGTGTACATCCTTTTCCTTACTGAGTCATGCTGTTTTTTGCATAGGAATCTTATAAATTCACTGTCCATTTTCCATTCTATTTCCTACTTCATTTGTGACTCCCCCCACCACCACCTCCCTTACCCCTAGACTATCACAAAACCTATTTCCTGAGCTGTCTTCGGACAATCATTCCTCTTAATTTCCACTAGATTTACCTTTCTAAAATACAGATTACCCCTCTGTCCATCTCTTGTAGAACAAAAGAGCTCCTCACTATGGGATCGAAGGCCCTTTAAAATCTACCCTAATAAACCTTTTGATTGCAGCCCTGCCTTTCCCACTTTGTATTACTTATTTTTCCTTAAACATCACGTGATGTTATTCTGTTAGGCATTCTGCTTGCTCTCATACTTAGAAAAAGTCTACCCATTCTTTGCACTCTGCCCTGTTTTAAAATCACATGTCTGGTTGCTTTACTCTCCTGGATTAATTTTTCCATGGTTCCACATCCCTAATAGGATAAAATTTTATAGTCCTTAGTAGAAAAGACTACTAAGGGTAACATGTTGTCTTCTTACCCAAAGGCTATGTTGATTTTGGTCCAGCCCAACTAGACCCAGGAGACTCCCCTTTTCCACTATGGTCCCAGCTTCAACATAGCCATATATGCAATGATATTTTAAGCCTCCTTGCCTTTTTACATGCTGAGCCACAAATGAACTTCACTCTGGCCATCTGGCAATTCCTTCTTGTTCTTCAGGTCTCAGTAAGACTTGTCTTTTCCTTGTGAAGCCATTCCTCACCTTCCCAAGCAGGTGCCTGGCTCCCTGTTGCCCACATTCCATATGTCTATTGCTGCCCTTATCTCCCTATTAATCATTTTTGGGGCTGTCTTCTCTACTAGACTGTGAACTTTGTAAGGGGAGACATTTTCTCTTTTTTGTATAGTGCTTCTAGCATTTAGCATAGTACCAATCTGATATTAGATATCTGATGAATATTATAAAATAAATAGAAAGAAAATTCTTTCTATAAAGTCTTGTTCCTCCTCTTATTCATAATTTGTCCTTTGCTTAAGTTCCATAAGCATTTAAGTACCAATAATTTAGAGTTATATTTCTGGGCTCAAATTACTGATCTTTTATTTACTAATAAATAGCTTTCTGAATTCTTAATCCTCAGTTTCCTCATCTCCAAATAATGAATCTATGATTTAGGTTATTTGTTGGGCAGGATAATGCCACACAGTAATCATGTAGCAGCTGTTAGATGTTGTTATAAATTTTGCTATTGGAAATGGTGGAAGTAGTAGTTATTGTGTTATTAACTTATGATTAATTCCATGTACCTTGTCCCACCAGGTCATAACTACTTGCGGTCTGCCACTATTTATATTTACCTTCCTATTCACAGAATCTAGAACACTCCCTGTTAACAGGCTCTCTCTCATGCTCATGTGCATGCTCTCTCTCTTTCTCTCTCTCTCTCTCTCTCTCTACTTATATATATATGGAATTTTAATATTGACATAAAATACAAGAATGAAATTAAATCTAAGTATATTAAAAATACATACCACCAGGGCGCCTGGGTGACTCAGTGGATTAAAGCCTCTGCCCTCAGCTCAGGTCATGATCTCAGGGTCCTGGGGTCGAGCCCTGCGTTGGGCTCTCTGCTCGGCAGGGAGCCTGCTTCCCCCTCTCTCTCTGCCTGCCTCTCTGCCTACTTGTGATCTCACTCTCTGTCAGATAAATAAATAAAATCTTAAAAAAAATACATACCACCTAATAAAACTGCATACTGAAGACCATAGAAAACAAAGTAATTTGACTCATGTAAATATTTACACTTTCTATAACTATACATAGAACAGAGGTGTAGTGAGGGGATATGAGAAGTGTAAAGAGAAATCAAACTATTTGAAGTTCAGATACTTAAAACTGTGCTGACCAGGAGAAGGATTTAAGTGTGTCCAATTATGATCAGGTAGATAGTCATAAAAATATGTTGACTCGCTTTCGAATTGTGGGAAATGTCACTTACTTGAAACTTAGCTCTTAGATCAAAATGCAAAATTTATTGGTGTAGCTTCGACTGCAATAGTGAATCAAAAAGAGTCTGCATAGCTCTGCCCCTTGGCTTAAAAGCACTCTTCTAAGCCCTTGGGATGAATTTGTACATCTTAGTCAGAAGACCTGTATCATCTGCCAAAACAAGATTTCCTAGGTTTATTTCTAAATATAGCTTTAGTTTGGGTAATTTGCTATAATCAATTTTGAAGAACATTTAAACTCAATTTAATGTTTATTTTCTTTGCCAATTCTTGGTGCCTGCATATATGATGACTCTCATTCAAACTAGAAGATTACACACCTATTAAATATGTACATGCAAGTGAAATCACTGTACATCATAGAAGCACAAATTTAACTCTGGAAGATGTATTGCTTTCACTGATGCATTTATTCATTTGCTGAGGTTTTTTTTTAAGTATGCATGTATTAAATATAACATTTAGAGAGCTTCACTTTGAAAATTCCTTAATTTCCCAACAAAATAGCACAATTATGAAAATTTCACTAATCTTATATTATCACTGCCAGTACATTTTATATGCAGCTTTGAGATCTGTGGTAACTTTATGAGGGCCATATTTATTTATGAAATTGTTTACCAGTTTTGTGTTTACTGATACAGGACCGTAATTATTTTATGTTTGCCAATAGTCTTACAGTTAGTAAATTTGACAAAGGTAACTTTCTTCCAGAAAATAGATATACCAGTTGTAAAAGACTTCTTTCCTAAGCACCTGTCATTGATAATGAGATGTTAGGACCAGGTTGCAAAGGTGAAGCTGAGGGTGCCTCACTTGGAATGGGCAGGGGTAAGACTTGCCCTAAGCCGGGGCCCAGAAGTGGGTTGCCAAAGTAGAACTGAGAAATAGTGGAAGCATTTCAGCCCCCAAAGATAGGATTTAAGATATGAAATGGGTAGAAGTCATGTTCATATGTACCAGAGTCAAATTAGGGCATCAAAACAAATCAGGGACAAAAAGAACAAAGATACATGCTTGGAGAAAGAACAGATATAATATAAAACCATGTAGAAATCTGCAGAGGGCAGGATCTGGCTGACAAATCTGGCTGAGTGGTGGACTTGATTTTTGTTTTAAATAAGAGTTAAAGATTAAATTATCAATCAGTGTTTTAAAAGTTAGAAGGTGTACCACAAATGCCCATTTCTGTCTTCTCTTCATGAATCACAAGTTCTTGAAGATCTTATGTGACCATTGCTAAAATCTGAGCATTCATTACCTCTTAGAGATGACCATATATTCAAGTTTGTCCCATTTTACACCTATTAATCTAGTGTAATTATTAATAATGCTCTTTTTCATTTTCATAGTGTTTTGGCTTGAAAGATAAATTTATCAGTCTCCTTGAAGGAGAGTTACACACTATTGCATGCCTCACAGTCTCTATCTCTTGCTAGACTTTTATGTCCAGTTCACTTGAAATATTAGCTTTAAATGTCTTGTTTCTGGAAGTGTTTGCATTTGTGAGTCCTGTTCTTGGCCAATAATTAGGAGTTATAGTTGGAAAGTTATTGAAAGACACAACTATGTTGTTAACCAAAAAATTACAGGTCAAGAGGTGTAGCTTGAGTTTTAGAATCAAAAGAGAAGTGAAAAGACAGATCTTATTTTCCTATTTGTGTGGTTCCCAGAGGTCAGATAGAGGAAACTAAAGGCCCACAACACACATCTGGCCCACATCCTTCCATTATTTGACTTATATAGCCTATTGCCTTATTAATTTATTTAAATGGGGATATTTCATGTGTAAAAGCTGATCTCTAGCTTGGCTTGAAAAATTGGAAGATCTAGCAATTCTGGCTGGGCCCACATTCTCAAAATGGCAATTGATAACAGAACTTGCTAAAGCTTGTCCATCTTTAGATGGCATACACATTCTCCCAGTTACCACATTGTAAACAGGGTGATTCATTCATTCACTCTACCTGCTTCTCTGAGTTTTTGTCTTCTACACTTGATCTTAGCCAAAAGGCCGAGAAGCGATTGAGTTTTTGTCTTCTGAGGGGAGGCAGTCATTAATCCCTATGTATCACACTCAGATCCAAAAGAATTATTTAAAACCTGATTGAGATAGAGGAGTGGGGTCATAGGTAAACAAGGGATTTTTAGCAAGCCCATCCTTGCATGCCACTATGGATGCTATCTTAATTTTGATAGTAGAGATTACATATTAACCAGAAGGAGGGAGTCCCAACAATAAAATTAATTAAAAGTAATTATTGATTTTCTTTATTTGATCTGATAACATGCTGCAACATGAACATTACCTTGTCTCTTTCAACAATAATTAGGTGTGGATTCTATTAGTATACAGATTAGGAGTTCAGTTGTTGTGAGAGCCAGCTCCAAAACTCAAGCCCTTAACCATCATGCTGAGGAGTTTATATCTTATGAAAATACTGGAGTGATCCACACGGGCTGGAATTTCTTTCTTAAGGATTCTTTTTTTCCTTAAGTAAAACATAGGTACAATATTCTCTCCAATCCTCTGAGCAGTTCCATGGAACTCTAGCACTATATGGTAGTATAGATGGCCACAAGGATATTAAATCCTGAGTTTGTCTGCATTCTCACACCTTACACTTTCTCTCACAGAAGCCAAAGGCAGTGAAGTGAAATTCATGGATTGTTCCTGATATACTGCTCTTAAACTTAGAGTAGCCATCTCTGTGCAGTTTGTCAGCAAACTGCCTCTAGCTTTGATCTCATCATTATTTCATTTGAATTAGCCTCACATCCTGTGCTATTATGTGGACCTTTGGTAGCTAAACTCTTTTCTATATTCCTCTCGCTTACTTTTACAAAATTGATAATGTTGTTAGCTGTGCTCTGCGTAATAAGACGCGTAGACTATGATCATGTATGTGCTCTCTAGGTAAGTGTAATTTACTACCCACTTGCCCTACCACTTTATGATACCTACAGTGAAATTAAATGGACCACAGCTTATAAGATAACGGAATAATTGGAACAACATATTTATTTTTCTTAAGTTCATGATAACTTTTTTGGTTCATACAATTTGAAGAAAAATTGTGCAAGAGAAAGAATGGACACATCTTGGCAAAATTTAGAGTTGAGATTTCATTATACTTAAGGGAAATGATTTAAATTTCTATCTTACATCCTATCCTTCGGCATTGGACATTGAGGTTGTGTTCCCAGAGTCCATTCTACCACTGCTCTATTGTGTACAGCATTAGTTTGTAGTATGCTGGACCACAACTCTGGCTACAGATGGACTCTGATTGGTTTAAGTTTATTAGTACAGCCCCATCTGTATTTATTAGACATTGGTTTTACAATGGGCATATCATCTACATCGGTTTGATGAGAGTGAAATACAGAAATTTTAGTCAATTTGGAAGATAAAAGTATGTCCTTTTCTGTGCGATACAGTTTAAGAATATACCATGTAAAACTAGTACAGCTACTGCTGATGGAATTGAAAATGAATCTGAACATAAAGTTAGCACCTGGAGGAAGGCAGAGTTAAGAGGTAATATAAACTTCTCGACTGAAGCATACCTGAAGCCAATATTATTACCATATTACTTTTCAAGCATATGAGCAAATAAATTCTTTTTCTTAAAATCTCTTTTTCTGAGAATCTCAAGCAGACTCTATATTCAGTGTGGAGTCCGACATGAGGCTAGATCTCAAGACTCCAAGATCAGGACTTAAGCTGAAACCAAGAGTCAGATATTTAACTGATGGAGCCACCCAGGAGCCCCGATTATATTTTCTTTTTTGAAAATAAATTTGAGCTAGTCAAAACCTCCTGGCAAGGAAATGTATCAATGGAGCTCAGAGATAAAACCTAGAATGAATATGGTGAGTGCTTAACTCTTGTCAAAGTGACTTATGAAATGTTCCTTATAATCTTTGTTACATTTAACTGAAGACTAACCCAGTTAACCAAAAAATGAGTGAATTTCTTGACTAAAGAGTTTAAATTTAATAATTAAGAGGATATGTAGGAAAACCTGATTTATGATCCTGACCTCAGCAATGTATTGATGTTGTCCAGGTGGTTTGAACCAAGTGTAACATTGCCCACATTTCATATATATTTAAAATATTTTATATTTAAAATAGGTGGCAGAGTTTTTTGTACACATTTATTCAGTTGGGGAAAAATAAATAATTTAAGTATCATGCAAATATATATACTATTCTATAGAAATATAAATTCTATTCTATAGAAATATAAATATATAAATCCTCTCTTTAGATGCCAGGGAGGAATGAAAACTATTATTTTAGAGAAGTCCCTCTCCTTAAAATTCATAAATTTTTGAACATATTTTTACACTCTAGGTATATTTTGAAACATTGATAACTTTTTGGAAATGATAACATTAGAACCTTCAAAAATAATCCTTCTTAGCGAGTTTGAACATATAATACAACATCAGCAAGTTTAAATTATATATACATATGTCCAACCACAAGATACATATAATACATACAATGTTATATGTGTATATGCGTGTATGAACATATGTAAGATTTTATATAGAGCAAGAAAGTTGAACCTGCCCTGGTATCTAGGGAAATGTCTAAAAATTGACACCAAAGCTCCTGAGACAGGTACAACCACAAAGCTAGAAACCTTTTATCTTTCTATAGGAATTTGGCCCTGGAAACAAGGGATTCCTTTGTAAATATCCTCCCAGATAAGTTAGTAAACCAGATGAGACTTGAATACTCCTAGCAGTACTACATGAGAGAAGGTAGCAATTTGTCTCCCCTTCTTTCTGCTGCAGAGAGAAAGAAGAACTTAAATCAATCCACTCAGGCATAAGAGGGGAAAATTTAGTTTCACAACTAAAGCAATCAGATTATTATGCTGTGTCTCAATGGCAGTATACCACAAAAAACAAATTTCTGCTTCTGTTTTCAGACTGAAATACGGCAAAAGTGAAATTCTCCCCCTACCTACTCCATCTCTACACAACACAAACATATATAAATATAATTATATTTTATATATATATATATATATTTAGAGAGAGAGAGAGAGAGAGATTGCTCATGAAATTTCCATTGCAGTTACCTACAAGTTTCCAGCAGAATTTTGAAAGCAAATGGACCCAGACAATTGTCAGAAGCTTAAATCTGAATGATAACCATGTTTCACATTTAAGGGGCCCAAGGACTCTAAGACTTGTCCCTTGCATTTATGGTGAACTTGAATTACAACTGAGTTGAAATAGTGTTTTTCTAGGCATCTTATAACATGCATTCCAAGTGGGAAAAATGGAATATGTCATTATTCAGAACAATTTGCTCCTAGACGATGGATCAAAGGAATCACTTGCTGAGCAATCACTCATTCTCAGCCAAGATGGGTAGCATTTGGAATAGGGTTGACAAGAAAGTCTGAAGTGACATTTGAGCCATGCCAATGCCGCCATCATCATGCGGTGCTCCTTTCTTATTTTCTTATAGCAGTCATGGAGACTGAGCACAAAGAATAAATGACTTGAGAGAAATGAAAAAAAAAATATGTTGTCGGGGGAATGTGTAAGACAAATATTAATGTATTCATTCTGTTGGAGCAATGAAAAAAGGGACTGATTCTAAAGACTTGGAGTGTCATCACAATATTAGGGGGTTAGAGACAACAAGATCAAAGCCAAAGTTGCTGAGAAACACATCAAGAAAAAGTAGATACTTTTGTAAAAGAAAAGACCTAATCCAAGCTAAACTTCAGTCCCCATTCTACATGAAGAACAGCTTTGGATCAGCAATAAGCTAAAACCAGGGGTTCAAATCCCAACTGGGTTGATGCTGCACTCTCTTTCTGCCAAGTTAGATAAATTGAGTTTGGCATGGAACACAGGCCTTTTGGGAAAGACCTTAAAACCCCATCTGTTCTATTTATTCTAAAGATCCCAGTGCAGTTTTTAAGAGTAGGCATTTATTCTAAGGCAAAACTGGGGTAACATGTGAGAAATCAAGGCTGATAGCCATAGCCCTAGTGACACTCACTTTGTAACGATGTTGATACTATTCACCATTACCACCATCACCACCACTATCTTAGCATGCTTAAAAATTAAAAAGAGAAAATTATCAAAATCAAGCAGGAGGAAAGAAGAGAATAAGCCATCTTAGATATTATAAGACATGACCGAAAATAAAATCAAACATAAAACTATTCATATAGCTTTGTATATCATTTTATTAACTTTTAAAAAATTTAGCGTGTTAACCAGGCTGCACTTAAGGAGAGAAGAAAAGGAAACTTTAAAAGATGAAATGTGCCCACTGCTTGTGTGGTTTCCATCATCCCCTTACTTCCTCTGCTGAGGTAGATAGTAGTGAATCCATGTTTTAACCCAAATGGAGCTTTGAGGTGCAGTGGCACTTACAGGACACAGCTAATAATGGCTATGGCTTTTCATGACATCTCTTTGGTACGCTTCAGCATGACCTTGTCAAAGTTAAAAGCTCATAAAAATCCTATTTACTTTTTATGGCATTACGATTCTGCATAACAGTGCTTAAAACAAAAACACAGTATAATTATACTGTCAATCAAGCAGCTAAGAAAAGCATTTTCCACCAGCCTCATACCTAGCAAACTGTAAATAATTTATAAAACCAGAAGTCATGACTAAGTGGCAGTGTTCAGGGGCTAGTTAAGCACTTGTCATAGTGCTGCGGTTTAAGAGAGCTGGGCACAAAACACTGCTTGTTTACTTTTATCCTGTGAGTGTAAAAAATTGTTGTTTGTGCTTGTCACCTTTCCATGCGGGCTCTAATAAAAATATCAAATTGTCAATAGAAATTTGAACAGGTGTACAGTGAGAGTAATAATGATGTTTTATTCATATGTATTTCCAGCCCATTTAACTTCATCCAACAAACAACAAAAAATATTTTCTTCATTACCTCCAATTAATGTAAATGTCAAATGTGTTGAATATATTATCACACTGATAATTTGTTGTGTTGATTGATTTGTGGAATGTTTTGGATTAAAGTAACAATTTTTCTTACTTGACTCACAATTGCATGTTGTTATCCGTCACCTCTGGATTATGTAAATAACAAATTTGTTTTCATTAGATCTAGTGCTAATTCTGGTAAATAAGATTTTCAAAGTGTCAATGATTTCTGAGATTTCCAGCTCCTTCATTATTTTCAGTTATTTTATTAATTATTAACAAGATTTTATCAGCTCTGGAGAAAATATATATATCTCCTTCAGGCTAATGACCAGACAGCCCTTTGCAAACCCTTTGTATTTATAAAGCAGTAGCAAAATAAACTCAAAATCATTAAATTCTAGGTTCCATATCCCTTTTTGTGTTTTAAATTCTATTCATCTCTTATAACACTCCATAATAATCAAGATGTATATAGAGAAACATTTCTGTAATTGATTTTGTGCTAGTTTTTTTTTTTTTTTTAACTGCTCTGACCATTACTTAATCTTCTTGTTGAATACATTTAACATGAAAAATTTGTGGTCAGTTTTCATAGGCAAGATTTGATGGCAAGTTTAATAGGTTTCTTAATATGATAATGGAAAATGTTTTTTAAATTTAGATATCAATATATTTTATGTTCATATTTAAAGTTAAGTGAGAAATTTAGGTTATTTTCTTCATGATTTGGGAGAAAAATCTAGTGTTCTTTTTTTTCCTTTATATTATTATCTTCCATTATCTATTTATTTTAATTAACCTTTCTTTGTTAAGTGGGAAATACAAAGATGGCTTGAGTATATATGAGCATAGCACTAAATTCTACCTTTGTCATTTTTTAATCACTCTGAGAAGTGATTTGACCTCCCTATGCCTGATTTTCTATTCTGCGAAATGGGAATAATATTTATCATACAGGGTTCATGAAAACACTAAATATTTGTGAAACACCTTGCTTACACATGGCAGGTATCCAACAATGAATTTTTATGGGTCTTTCTTCCTTTATTTTTTATGTGTGAATATCATATAAATAAGGACACTGCATTCTATAGAAATGTGATATTTAAAAAAAATACTTTCTTGTATATATGTAGCTGATAAGGATTGCAACCTAAATCCTCAGATAGATAACAAATAATATTGTTTAATTTTTGAAAACTAGCTTAATTTCTGATATGAGCTCTTATAAGTTTTTAAACTGAATTGATTCTTGATTTTCTTCTACCTCCCCCATGGTCTGGGTATAAATACCTTGAAGTTTATGTAGGCATGTGGGTTGACAGGAGTTTGTGTGTTGGTGGAGGGATTTTTTTCCCTGCTATGGGCAAGGACTTCTCTCTGTATGCTTTGCCCTATGTCTGTCATTTGTCCAGCTTACACATCAGTTGTCCATGCTAAGTCAGCTTTCAGTTCTGTCTTCACAGATTTTTCTGGTTAAGTTCCTTCATAGCCATATTAATGCTATTTTTCTACCTACACTGGCACAGAGAAAGTCATTGAAGCTCTTTCAGACCCCTTTTATCTCAACACCCTATCCTGCCTTATGGTTTCTGACATCTCATTAACTCTCCAAGGTTCTACCCAAGATTGAAAGCGCAGATTTCTTCTAGTAGCAGATCCCGCAGACTTCTCAGGGATATTCTTCTTATCTCTCCTCAACTTGGAGCTTGGTCTACAAAGCAGAGAACAATCTCCCTTTCTCAGGGAACCATATCCATTTACTCTTAACATCCTCTGCTTTTTTTCCTTTTCCTCCTACCTTTGAGAAATATAGGTCACTGTTTCATGTCAGGTAGTGTCTTGAATGTATTGCTCATGCTCTGCATTTCATTCCAATCTTCTAAGGCCTAGGACTGAAACTCAAAGACCAAGAATTGCCTCTTAGCTTTCTTCTCTTTTGCTGAGGTGGAAGGGGGCCTTCCTGAGGCAGTTCTGTCAAAGAGGTAATGTAAAATACTGAGCTGATGACATGGGAAAATGGCCACATAGTATAAGGGAAAATATACATATCAAATATTATCTTGCTATATAAAGTTTGAAAAAAAAAATCCTACCACTAGAAAGGTATGAAAAAGAATTGCAAGGGTGAATAATGGAGTAGCATTCATCCTTTGGAAGTCATTTGTTCTAGCATCCTTTTCTCATTCTACCTTATCTGAGCCTGAAAACCACAGTGTAGCAACCAGATTGAGGTCAAGATTGAGAGGTGTAAGTGGAGATGTAAAGAGGCTGAGAGGAGGAAGGAACTGGAACAGTGTAGGCAAATAAAAAGTAAGGGATTGAAAGAGGAATCTATCTCTGCACAGCATTGCAGAAAAAAGGCACACTAAGGAAGCAGACACTGGTCTTTTGCCTAGGACATGCTGGACACATGGTATGGCACATCACACTATCACGGGGACAGATATGGCAAAAGTCACCACTTATTTTCCATAGATACACCCATTTGAAGAGTGGATGCTAAATTTATAAGAATGCTTATAGGCTCCATTAAATAAAAATAAACATAGAATAATTTAAGTGCCTACTAGCCTTCACATTTCATGTTAGCACACATATTTCAAGGCATATCTATTGCTTTCTCTTTACTCCAAGACACATTGTGCCTGTTAGGCTTTGGTTTACGAGAAGGACCTTAAAAATGGCAAAACCCAACAGCTAAGCTAGCAGAAAATTCTGGCAGTGGGCAGAGTGGCTTTCATGACTGGTAGCAGCATTAGGATTTCAGTTGAAATGCCTTTTATAATCAGTGTAACTTATTGAAGTCTGGTCAAATTTTCTGTGTCACTGACTTAGTCAATCAGGAAGGCATTCTAAACACTTAGAACCCCTATGAACAGTATTCTCAAAGCAATATTTCTTCAAGGAATTCCAGAAACAGAGACCAGTTATAAACTCTGGTCAGTAGCGTAATACCTATAAGAGCATCATGTAATGAGAATGTTTGTCTCTGGTCCATATCCTGAGATAAGGGATGAACTGAGAAATTCAAATCAAATGTTAAGGAAAAAAAAACTACACTCACATACATATGTGCATGTATACACACATACAAATACACATACTTAATGATAAACACACAGCTGAGTCAGTTAATATTTTGTACTTCTTAAAATAGCACCCTAGTAGTACTTAACATTACTTTATATTTTTTCTACTTTGCACACTATCACCTTGTTGCTCATTATTCTAGGTCAGCATATGGATGCATCCAGGTAAATGGATGGGCTGCCATATATCATGTCTGTCTTTTATATTCAGAAAATCTTTTTGTTCACAAGAACTTGCCTACCATAAGTTGTCTCAAAATAGTCAGAGATTCTGGAAAAACAAGTAGTTCCTTGTCACCCTGAAAGAGAAGTGGTGTGAACAATCAGTATAGGTTCAAAACAACAACCAAAAGCAATTTGCCATTGTCAATAAATAGAATAGAGACTGTGCAATAAATGAATGAGAAACAAATGACTTTTAATTATTGCGTAGGTTGGGGAAAAACCCAAGACTTATCGGGAAATTAACTATTATGTAGGTTTTCTAATATAACCAATCAAGTGGAAATATTCAAATGCTCAAGCTATGATATCAGTAAGCTGGCCTGCAGTTGAGACTGAGCATTATATAGTACTAGAGTTGAAGTGCAGTTAGAAGACACTCTGTGGTAATAAATATTATATACCAAGCTGTAAGCCAGTACTTCAATAGGCTCTTGAGACCCACCATAAGATTGACAGGCCCTGGTGGCTCCTCACTGGAGGGCCATCCTGACAACTCCAGAAATATTTAGAACAAATCAGGAACTTGCCTTTATTTTACTTTTTACATCCAGATTAAAAATAGTCTCAGAGACTTGGAGTAAGACAAAATCACATTTAGAAGCTGGTATTAAGTCACAACTTATTCACTAGGCCTGAATTTATATATTCTCTGAGTGTTTATTATGAGTGTTATAGTAATCAAAATTTGCACTAAAGAAAATCAGATTAATTAGGAAGTTTCCAGCATGACAACTAAAATAAAATGTATTTAAAGCTGATCAGAAATTGGATCTAATAGGAAATATGATGATAATGACCAAAGCCAGCTTTCTGAAAATTACATTTACTCATGGAGAAATTTGGAAATTATTTTTCCTGACTTGCATACCATGTGAAGTGCTTTAAGAAATCACATATAAATCTGAAAAGTCAACCATGTAGTAAAGAGGTTCTGTAGTTTCTTAGTGGCATATCACTTTGCTTAATAAAGATGAAAATGTTTAACTGATCATTAGAATTTTTTCTGTTCCTCAATATATTAATATAAAGATATTAATTATACAGTGTCCTTAACATTCTGCTAGAGCTTGTGGTGAGGCCCACATAAATAAAAGGGCCACTTCTTTTGTTTTAATAAGGTTTAAAAGACAAGTCAATTCATGGGGTAAAAGCATTAATATGTAACATAAAATAGTAGATTATATGCTATTTTGGATAAGAAAATAATTTAGAGAGGTAAAGTTTATAATGAGCTAAAGGTTATCAAGAAAATATTCACGAAATTTCTGTTAAAGGAAATTAAAGACTTAAATTTTCCAAGAAGTAGATGGGAATAGCTCAGGCCAAAACATTTTAAAAATCATGGTGTATGGCAAATATGATGAGAACATTAGCCCTAATTAGGCTACAAGTATACTTCTCCACAATTTCTTGTCATTAGGAGAAGGGAGACCAATCTGGAGTGGTGAAAATCTGTAATTTCATATAATTTCACATATAAGAAAAAAATAAGTGAAAATGAATAGAATAAATGAAAAGAAATAAATGAAAAGAATAAATGAAAAAATGAAAAGCTAAAGACATATTTTATTTTTTAAAAAAATTTTAAAATTTATTTATTTGTCAGAGAGAAAGAGCACAAGCAGGGGGAGTGGCAGGCAGAAGGAGAAGCAGATTCCCCACTGAGCAGGGAGCCTCGATCCCAGGACCCTAGGATCATGACCTGAGCTGAAAGCAGACGCTTAACCTACTGAGCCACCCAGCCCTCCCAAGAAATATTTTCTGATAGAGCTTTCAATAAGATTTGGTATTGGCTTATGATAAAGAAGAAAACAAGTACAGAAATAAATGCATGGTCCCAAGTTTAGGGAATTAGGTGATATGCGGACCCATAGACAAAAATGGAATGATGACAAATTAATGTTAGATATGACTCATTGTGAGAGATCTTTTCAAGAACCTGGTCTGGGTGGAGTTGAGTACTAGTAGAAGCCTTCCTGGGCAACAGGAGTATGATCAATATTCTTATTATTTGAACATTTTGTATCTAAAATATGCTTTAATAATAAAAAGTTAACAGTTATTCAGTGCTTATTCGGTGCTTAACCCCAAACTAAACTTTGTATCCATTATATCCTATTTAATCTAATCATACAGTTCTGGGGATTTATAGTGATGAGTAGTTGAAATAGTTTTCTGGTTAAGCCTGATCTTAGTTTTAGAATAGTCAGCAGTCATCTAGACCTCAGAGTATATGATCTGATTTGCATATGGCGGGGATTGGGAAGGCATAGGACAAGGAGCTTATGAGCAGAAGTTTTTACTTCAGGAGTCTGAAGTCTTAGATGAAAAAAGAAAGGGAAATAAAAAGAGTGGAGTGAAGTTTGTTTCCCAACTTGAGCCCTAAGAATTAATTTGAATCCCTTTAAAAGAGAGATTTTATGTAGAAATGGAAAGAATTGTTTATATGATAATGTTCAAGAAACACAGGACGATATAATTTCACTTACATGTTGTTAGGTGTTGACCCAGAATGGGAAGAGATGAGCCTTTCATTCACTTCAGCTGGGGACATAGAGCTTTCTGGCACCATAATAGTTCTAGAACACCTCTGCCATTGCCTGATTATGGAAAAATCTCAGCAGAGCACTGGTGTAGATGAGATGCTAGTATGAGGTGACAGATGCATGTGGTTAGGGGGGAGAAGGGAGATTATCCATTTGGTGTCTGACAAAATATTGTAAATGCCTAGTGGGAATAGACTTTTTGTTTTGCATGATAAATACCCTCTTAAGACCCCCAGAAGTGCCTGAATGGGGACGAAGGGAAGAGGATGTTGCAAAGGGATAGAAATTCTTGTTATTCAGGTGAGGGCAAGAACAGATGAAATTTTGTCTATTCATTTATTTGGTAATTAATTTCTGTATACCTGAAATGCTTCTGAAATTATTCTGGGAATTAGAGCAAACACAGTGAACAAGCAAGACAATGTTAATGGTCAGTATAATGAAGATACATATCAATTAATAAATAAATGGTGATATAAAGGATTTATAGAAATCAAGAGCCAAGTAAACAAACAAGCAATCCTATTAAAAAATGAACAGAGAAACTGAGAAGATATTTTTCCAAAGAAGACATACAATTGGCCAATGGAACATGAAAAAGGTGCTCAACACCACTAATCGCTAGGAAAACGCAAATCAAAACCAAAATGAGATAGTCCCTCCTACCTGTTAGAATGACTATGATCAAAAACACAAGTGATAACATGAGGATGTGGAGAAAAGGGAACCCTTGTGTACTTTTGGTGGGAATGTAAATTGGGACAGCCACTATGAAAAACGATGTGCAGAGTCCTCAAAAAATTAAAAATAGAAATACCACCTGATCCAGAAATCCTACTCCTAGGTATATATCCAAAAGGAATGGAAACAGCATCTGAAATAGATACCTGTACTACATGATCATTGCAGCATTTTTCATCAAGATATAAAACCCAAGTGACCATCAACAGATGATGAATAAAGAAGATTACTCTATGTATATATTGTGGTATATGTATTATGTATATATATGTGGTATATGTATACATACAAACACACAATGGAGTATTATTCAGCTATAAAAAAGAATGAAATTATGCCATTTAGCAACAATGTGTATGGAAGACATTATGCTATGTGAAATATGCCAGACAGAAAAAGACAAATACTCCCTGGTTCACTTGTGTAATTAACAACAACAAAACTAGTCAAACTCATAGAAACAGAGTAAAAAAAGTGTTCAGGGGACGGGTGTGGAGGTAATAGGGAGAATCTGGTAAAAGAGTACAAACTTTCAGCTAGAAGATAAATACAGTCTGAGAATATAATTAACGTAAAACATGGTGACCATAGTTGACCTGTTTTTCATAATTGAAATTTGCTTAGAGAGTAGAACTTAAATGTGCTCATGGGAAAAAAAAGTAAATAAATATGTGGGGTGATAGATGTGTTAATTAGCTAGATGGGGTAATCCCTTTACAATATATGCATAAAACAAATCACCATGACATATATTATAAATATCTTACAATTTTATAGGTCAGTTATACCTCCATGGAAAGAGAGAGAGAGAAAGAAAGAGAAAGAAAGAAAGAGAAAGAAGGAAGGAAGGAAGGAAGGAAGGAAGGAAGGAAGGAAGGAAGGAAGGAAGGAAGGAAAGAAGGAAGGAAGAAGGAAGGAAGGAAGGAAGAAGGAAGGAAGGAAGATCAGAATTCTCATTGCTAAAGAAAGAAGTCTAGAAGAGAGCCAAAAAACCCAAATGAGGACTGCCAGTGATGGATTTGAGGAAAATAATATTTAAACTGAGGCCTAAAATATGAGTAGAAATAAGCCAAATAACAATATGGGAAGAGGGGAGTTACATATATGGGAACAACTTGCATAGATTCTCGAGAATAGAGTTGATGCTTTGAAGGAATCAAAAGCTGGATTAAATGGCTGGAGTCTATGAGGTCAGTAAAAGGAGACATGAGGCTGGAGAGTGTAGATTGTGAAGGACCCTGAGTTTAGACAGGAACTTGAAGGCAATGGAAAGTGATTGACTTCTCATTTATTATATTACATTTTTTAAAGGTTATTATGATTGACTCATGAAAAGATGCTCAAAATCACTCATCATCAAGGAAATACAAATCAAAACAACAATGAAATATCACCTCACATCTGTCAGAATGGCTAAAATTAACAACACAGGAAACAACAGATGTTGGTGAAGATGGAAAGAAAGGGGAACCCTCTTACACTGTTGGTGGGAATGCAAACTAGTGCAGCCACTCCGGAAAATAGTATGGAAGTGCCTCATAAAGTTAAAAATAGATCTATCCTATGATCCAGCAATTGCACTACTAGGTATTTACCCAAATGATACAAAAATACTGATTTGAATGGATACATGCACCCTGATGTTTAGAGCAACAATATCAACAATAGCCAAATTATCAACAATTCCAAATTATTATAGCCAAGCTATAAGGTCCATCAACTGATGAATGGATAAGGAAGAAATAATATGGAATATTACTCGGCCATAAAAAAGAATAAAATACTGCCATTTGCAATGACATAGATGGAGCTAGAGAGTATTATGCTAAGCAAAATAAGTCAGTGAGAGGAAGACAAATACCATATGATTTCACTCATATGTATAATCTAACAAACAAAACAGATGAACATATGTGGGAAAGGGAAAGGCAAACCACAAAACAGACTCTTAACTAACTTAACTACAAAGAAGAAACTGAGAGATGCTGGAGGAGAGAGGAGGGAGAATGGGTTAAACGGGTGATGGGTATTAAGAAGGCCACTTGTGATAAGTACTGTGTGTTGTATGTAAGTGATGAATAACTAAATTCTATTCCTGGAATGACTGTTATATTATATATTGACTAACTGGAATTTAAATAAAAACTCGAAACTGGGAAAAAAAAAGATTTTTGTGATTATCATATGGAGAGTTGATCTAAGGGATGGAAAGATGTAGAGATACAGGCACTGGTAAGACTGGGAGGTGCTTTCATTATCCTGGACCTAGATGATTGTGGCCTGAATTAGGATAATGGCAGGAAAAGGAAGAAAAGGAACAGATTTGAGAAACACTTAAGCAGTCAAACAAGGAACATGGTAATTGATAGAAAGTAGGCAATTGAGAAGAGTTCAAGAACAGTACTCATACTGTTGAGTTGGGCAGCCAGGAGCAAGGTGGTGTTGGTCCCTGGGCTTAGCCCCTGTGGGGAATGAGGGACAAAGGAGAGTTGAATCAGAACTAGAAACCAAACCTACAAGGTTGTCTTCTTATGGATTCCATTGCACTACACTTCCCTGGTTTTTCTCTTAGCATTTCTCATAGTTCCTTGTCAGTTTCATTGTAGGTTTCTTTTCATCTGTCTGACCTCCACATTTTGGAGAGCTCAATCCCTGGGCCTTTATTCTTTCTGCCTATACTCACTACAAAGATAATCCATTCACTCTCATGGCTTCAAATAACACCTATAAACTGATAATTCCCAATATCATATTTCCTGCAAAGACTTGAGCACTGAACTCGAGACACATATACCCAAATGCTGACTGGTATCTCTACCTAAATGTCTGATGGGCATCTCAGATAGTTATCTGAGCTTTATCCAAAGCTGAATTTCGTCTTCCATCTCCACTTGTTCCTTTTTATCCTATCAAGTGGCTTCCCCATGTTCTAGGTCCTGTCTGTCTCTCTAATTCTACACTTGCCCTTTGCAAGCAAAGGGATCTCACCACTGAGTAAGTAAGGAAACCAGGTTGGGGGCTCTGCAATAAGCCAGGAGACTGAGGTTGGTGGCTGAACCAGGGTGGTAGAAAAGTGGGTGGTGAGCTGTAGTTGGATTATGGATATACTTTGAACTTACGAAATATATTTCAGAGCCTTTGCATGGTCCCTTTGATTTAAGGCATTCCCAGCAGATACTCCAAGGGCAAACTCCCTCACCTTCTAAAGGCCTCTATAGGCCTCCTGATCTTATATTTCACCTTTCCCCACATTTTATATTCCTTTTTGCTAATGTATTTCTTTCTCTTATCATGAGTCACTCTTTAGCATTCTATATATTTTATCTACCTATAATGTGTTGTTTGTTGTACTCCTGGAACATAGTACACGTTCAATACATATTAGTAGAATGAAAGGTTAAATTAATTAATTTCAAAGCATCTGAGAATGTATAGCATTTAGAAGTAATATATAGACTATCACTACCAGGTACTCATTTCTCAGATCTTGAGGGACCATTTTGAGAGATCTACTAAGACATTTTCATACCAAGAAACTCTAGAGTGGTTCAACAAAATCTAACAACCATTAATAACATTTGCCATGTTAAAAACTCTGGAATAAAAATAGATCCAAAATTAAGTAGAAGCTTTCTAGATAATACAATTACACATTTCCCCCCAAATACAAGAGAATGGTTTCTATATCTTTAGAAATAAAATGTCAAAACTCTTCATCCCAAAACAAAGTAACTGCTGATAGAAATAAAATATTTCAGCAATGATGCTTTATTTTCCTTCCATGAGACACCATTTCTCTCTCTAGCAATTCAATAGAGTGAAACAATGAAAGTACTGCCCTCGACCTATTGTATAGAGATATTTTGTATTCTAAGGACTTTGTTTAATGAAGCAAATGTTTTACTGCTTACAAATGTTAAGAACTTAGACTTGGTCCAGAGACAATAAAACCATTGGCGTGATACTTCATTGAATGACATGTCAAGGAAGAATCAGATTTTTGTGTTCGTTTCTTTTTACCAGGATTTACTTTGCTTTCAAATAAATGTAAAAAGAGAAGAAAGTGTAGAAATTTTTTTTTTGTAATTTTAAAATCATAAAATATATGACTACAAAAAACTAATTGCAAATTAAATATATTGGGCTTACAAGAAAAATATATCTGAGTGCTACTCAGGTAGTATCTCTTTTCTATGTAGAGCACAGATAATGAGTCTCAGTTGTTTTCTGTTATACTCTATCATTTTCCAGGGATTCATAAATTATACAATACTCTGCTTAATCTTCTACACCTTCTTTTGCTTCTCTGTTCTCTGTTTGCACATTCTGAGTATATGTCAGCCAGTATCAGCATTTTGATTATAAACAGAAGGAAACTTCTTCCAAAGCCTGTTAGCATATAGAACAACATATTTTGTAATATTTTCTGTCTTTTTTTTCTCTCCACAAAACCATAAGCGGTATAACATTTCTTTTGCCATTGCCTGAACTTGGCATTTTTAACTAGCCTGGGATTAGCTTTTCTGTGTGTTCATGAAGCATTAAAGCTTTGCTGAACAAAACAGTTCCTTCTGACCTCTGCTAGAAAAATGAAATATCTTTAAGCATGCTATTTTTATTAATGAGTTTTTCCATTTGTAATTCTTTCCCCAAACCTCTTCCCTATGGCTCATACTGTTGGCCCTGCTTATGTGACGGTGTCTAGAAAAATCATTATTTGTGTCCAGGAAAAATTTTCACAGCCATAAAATCTGGGGTCACAATTAAATTATACTATATTTGGTTAATTAGTAAATAGTTTCATTAGGTAATTAGTTCATTAATGCAAAATCATCAGAGTCTGGCCAACTTAGAAATAAAGTGGGATCCAGATATATGTTTCACATTCCTCTCCAAGAACATGGAAATATTAAGATCATCATTTAGATATGAAGCATTTTAAATAGAACCAACAAAGTAGTCCCTTAGATATTGTGAATGAAATGAAAAAAGGATAGATGCCTAGATTGGTGAGTAAGTAAACAAAATATGTATATCTATATGGTAAAAAAGAATAAAATATTAATACATGATACAAAATGAATGAGCCTCAAAAACATTATTCTGCGTGGAAGACAGAAGAGTTCACATATACTCTGAATCCATATATGTGAAATCTTAAGAAAAGGCAACTGCGTGATACATAAACTAGATCAGTGATTGCCTGAGCTGGGCATGAGTATAGGAATTAAGTATAAAGAAGCTCAAGAATCCTCCCTAGTTTGCTAAACATCTTTGAATTATACAGTTTAATGCATAATTTTATACTACATAATTTATGCCTCAATAAAATTGTCAAGTGTGCAAATAAATGCTTAGGTCTATGTACTATTAAACACCCCTATGCTATCTTTTAAGGGCATCACTCTTTACCATGACAATAGCATCCCAAAATGTCAACCAAAAACTACCACCAAAACGGATAAGGCCTTTAAAATATATGAAAATAGGGGCACCTGGGTAGCTCAGTCGGTTAAGGGTCTGGTTTGGCTCAGGTCATGATCTCAGGGTCCTGGAATCGAGCCCCATGTCGGACTCTCTGCTCAGCGAGGAGTCTGCTTCTCCCTCCCTCTCTCTCTCTCTTTCAAATAAATAAATAAAATCCTTAGAATAAAATAAAATATATGAAAACAATAGGAAATAGTAGACAATTTATCTACTCTAAAGAAAGCAAAAATCAAATAAAAAAAGAATAGTGGAGTTCTCCCTGACCACTGAATTTCAGAAACCTATTACTTTGTGCCTAAAAGCATAAATATCCTCATTCTATGCCAACAAATAGTAGAAACAGCCCCAATAATACTTTTTTCATATTATTTTTTCTCCGAAACCTGAGTTGAATAAACATGTATTATTCCTTCAGAAACCAAACTAGAAGTTGTATCGCTTCTAAAATACTAAATGAATAAATAAATGCACTTTGTACACTCAAATAAATAACACCAGTAAAATTTCCTTTCTGGTTTCAAATATCTTAGTGGAATTTGATGATTTCATAAAAATGAACTACTTAGGGGAATTGTATTGAAGATTATGGATAAAGTTACATAAATATTTGAAAGACTTTCTCCTTTCTGCAAATATGTTTCAGTGCTTAGTGTATGGAACTATCTTTTAACAAAGCTATCTTTGTCATATCTGTGACCATTTGGAGTCTCTTTCTATACCTGTTCTTAAGTATGAGTTTTATTCAGGGGTTATCTGTATGTTTTCTGTTTACTTTCTTACTGTTTATATAGAAATTTAATATTAATGTGGATAATAAGCAATTGACATGCCTAAATATTTTGTTTTCAAATTTATATATATATTTTTATTTTAAATGATAATTCAATGATAATGATAGCCATGGATCAAGTAAGCTGACTTGTTCCAAGGAGAAAACTTGTGACTTTGACCTTTTAGGTAGTAGTCAGTAATCAACAGAAGTCCTCACATCAAAATGCACCTTGTTGGTATCAATGACTGACTTGCCCAAAGAAGAAGTATTTAGAAAATCTGTCACTTTGGTATATCATCCACTGGCCAAGAATTTCAGGTTTTAAGCAGTGCAGTGCTGTTCAAAGTTCAAAGTAGAAAAGATATATAATATATGAGCTGCCTTGGTTATAGATTTCAAAGGCCTAAAAGATTCATGTATACTTCAATAAGAATTTGAGTCTGAAAAACAGATAAGCCATTTAAAACGGACACCCATCACCTAGTTCTAATTAAGCTTTGCTACATGGAAGAGGATACCTGGAATGATAAGTTCTTCTGAATTTAAAAGGGAAGTTGAAAAGTTGAATGTTCATGTGAAAATTCCCATATGTTAAATGTTGGCAACTAACTCACAAATTGTAAAACATCTTAGATGACAATATTTACTAGAGGACGAGGTCTCCTAATGGTGAACTCAATCTTTCTGCTTTAAGACCCAATCTCATCTATTTTTGTACCTTATAAGACCCTTCATAGTTGGGTACCACATATATATCCAGCTCCTGCCATTGTTGCAGCCTGTCTTTTGTCTTTGCTCATGTTGATCCTTCAGTTTAAAATATCTTCCTCTCTCATACTTAATTAGCAAATTCCATATTTTTTAAAAATTTTTTATGAAAGCTGCCATTTATATTTCTGATACTCCATTATAGCAACTATTCCTTTATTAAAGCAATATTTTTTTAAAATGGCTGTCTAGTGGAAAACAGTTTCTCAATGTTCCTTGAAAGCAGGGTGCCATATGTCCTCATTTTGTGTTCACAGAATAGTAACTACATATAGTTAACACTCAAATGTTGGAAGGAATGAATGAGTGAATGAATAAATTTCTTGTATTAAAAAAAAATATCCTACCTCATCTTGGCTACTAATTTGTTACATAATCTTGAACAAGTCATTTCCGTTGCTGGGCTTCAGTTTCCTCATCTATATAATGAATACACTTGTCTGGATTTCCCCTGTGGTCTTCAATAGTCTATTTTGATGTTAGTGAGATAGTGATAATAAGATCAAGAGTAAATGAGTAATGTCCATTATTAAATCGTTATTGTGCACAAGGAACTGTGATAAGTGCATTAAACACAGTATTTCACATAATCTTTACATGATATTATAAGCTAGGTGTTTTTGTTCCCAGTATACAGAAAATAAAAAATATGTTTGGAGAAATGCATTTTGTTGTCATTCATCAAACTAAAAATGCAAAGTTTATCATCCAGTTTTCTATCACTCCTTTCTTATCAGGGGTTTCTGAATCAGAATAACTGAAGTTCCTATGGTTTAAAACTTTAATTACAATAACTGGCAAGGCTAGTGATTATCTACCCAGCCCTGTATAACACTGCATTTTTCCTACTCCAAAGTACACAGAGCCATGCTACTCAAAGTGTGGTCCATGAACAAGCAGCATTGGTACCACCTGGGAACTTGCTAACAATGTAGAATCATTATTTCCAGCCCAAACCTGCTAAATCAGAAGCTGTATTTTAACAAAATACTCAGGGGATTCCCATGCACATTAAAGTTTCAGAAGTACTGACAGAAAAACTGTTCCTGGTTTATCACTAATCCTATCAATATGGAGGCAGATAAGTAGGGAATGTCTTCAAAAAGGAGATCTTCAAAGGTGGAGAATAAGAAAATGTAAAAAGAAGTATCCGTGATGTTGTCCTGAAGTCATGAGACTATACATACATGGCAATTAAATTCACATTTTATAGACAACAGAATATCCAGTGATGTCCATGTCCAGTGATGTCTACTTTACATAACAATGTCTCTTGATAAAACAATTCATCTGCCAAGTTTAGCATCCAATTGTTGGTCATTTATTTTCTTTGAGAGTTGGTACTCCTATTTTACTGAAGGTTTTACTTATTGTCATTTTATCCTATAGATGGTTGGGACTCACAGTAATTGAAGTTGTGTTCTCTTCAGAGACTTTAATTACAGATATTACAAAGAATCAGGCTATCTGTTTTGAAACCAAATCTTCTAGAAGCTGTTTTGTTCTTTTTTCTGTAGACACTTGTATATCCTACATCAGTTTTAAACCATGATAACAAAAGGTCTTCAGTTGAAATCATTACTAATAATTGCCATTGTGAAGCCTGAACAGATACTTGAGTGATAACAGGACAAGAAAAGGTTAGGTGCCGCACTGAATTCAGTAACTTAGAGCAACAGGCATATGTGAACTTGAAAAAAATTATCTTTCTTTTCAGTGAGCAGAATTTTTTCTCTGTTTCTTTTTCATTTAAGAAAAAATGGTGTCTAGCTAGCTGAGAAAGAGAGAACAATGGGGTATACATCACCTTAGTATCATGTATTTTCCAAAAGAAATGATTCTTCCTTTATTCTTTGTCTCTTCTGGGCTAATTGGGTTTATGGGAAAAAACTCTACACTCTTTAAAAATGTTCTCAGTGTTATGTTAAGAACCTATTTCTTTTGGGGATCATACCTCATACTTATCATTGAATTTTTCCTGGAAACAATGGAAAGGAAGAGATTTATTCAAGGGAGGTCACAGTCCAGAGTAAGGTTGTCCCATTTATAAATATATGGATTATGCATTTCTATTCTTTCTGCTTTATCAATAAGAAATATTGTATATGTATTTGTAAAGCATAAGTCAAAGCCATATTATACTAAAATTGGCAGATCAGCTTGACAAAATCTAAAATAACAGTAGTTATAATTTTTGTGGATTCTAATCCTAGAGCTGATCATTGGAAGAATGTTAGTTATTTCTTGAATATTGTTACTAGTGTGTAGTCACAAGGTAGGGGGAAGTTTTTAATAATACATGTGATAAACAGGCAGGGAGAGTCTGAGACTGGACACCCAGTTGAAACACCAGCAAAGGTTCAAAGCTGAGCTTATCCATCTCAAACATTTTCATTATCATTTAGTTTACCTATTTCTGAGAGTGTTTATGTGGTAAATGCTGGAAGAGTAAGTTTTCCATTCTGACTCCTTTTTCTTCAGTGATTCCCTGTTCTTCCAATCCAATAATACTTTTTATTGCTGAGCATTAGATGAGACTCTAATCATTTATTTGTTTGCTTTAAAGCTAGGTTTCTATTTTTCTTCCTTAGCAACGTAGCTATTTAAGGTCTATGAATTTACAAAAATGGCATTTTAAAATAAGCACTTGTTATATGCAAAACCCTTCCTAGTCAGCAAGTTCAGCTGACTTTTCTGAAACATTCTTCAGCAAATCTTGATATTTGCATATTTGCTCTGTCTTATGGTGATTATATCCAGCTGATTCTCCCTAAAGAATATCGTTCTTGTTTGAGTCAAAAACAGCAACAATAAAAACAAACAAAACAGTTCTTACTCCTGATACACCAGTTCTTAAGGTTTTGAAAAGTTAATGCTTTTTCCCTTGGCTCAGAAGAATATAGGTGTGTGGAATCTGAGAACCCATCATGCAATTTTAAGTTTCCTTTCCTCACCATTCATCCCATTATATACATAATATACATACATACATATATACATACATATGTATGCACATGCATATAGATATAACTGCATACATTCATAAACAAATACACTGTTGATGGTGTCCATCTGGCACTCTCCACTTTCTCCATATATTCTACCTTGTTCTTTAAAGTTGTATTTATAGTGGAAACCAACTATTTAAACTTGGGGTGTCTCATCCCAAACACTTTTGCCTTAAAATAGGATATTTGTTTCTTAATTTTATACTTTCATGACACTCCGTTGACATCCTTTGCATTAAATTTATTTTTTAACACACAATATAAAGTAAAAAGGAATTCCAAATGTTAAGACAATTTACAAGAATCTGGTGGCTTGTTTAAAGAGTAGCTGCATCTAAGCAAATGAGTCAACTTAGCTCTCCACAGATTTGCCAATAAAAGCCCATCATTCATGAATTTATAGCCATAAATGTGTTTGGAATATTGATGTTGATGTCTTATTTCAAATAAGAAAGACTATAAAATCAGAAAGGAGCACAATCACAACTCTATTAATCATGAGTCAGACATTTCCTGTGGCAATCACATTATTGTTAGTTCTCAAAAATGATGCACCTATGCACATGTGCATACCTGTGGTGGAGGTCAAGGCAAGGAACTCTTCATCTCTTTCTGCTTTACTTCCCACTAGAATAAGAGTTACTCATTCAACTTTTCATTAATATTTTTGCTTCCTGCTGTGTATGATCCACTGTGCTAGCTTAAGAAAACAAAAAATACCTGGAAACTAAGTGTGAAGATAACAAGGAAATTTGTTTCAATTCAATACATTGGAGGTACACATACTGGTTTCCAAACTATGTGCTAGCCCTGAAGTAAGATAGAGGAATAAAATAGAAGATCTTGTCAGAGAAATCACAGTATCTCGGGAAAAACAATACAAGAATCAAATGCCAGCTGACACCTGTAGTGCTCTGCGGGTGATAAAAATTAAATGCACGGACCAAAAGGATTCATACATTTTTCTGGAAGTGGAAGCTATGCAAGGAACAAAGTGAGTGGGGATTTTGTGGAGATGATAATTTAGCTGGGACTTGAAGAAGATAGAAGACCAAAGAAATTTGGGGTAGTGACATTTGAGATGTGGCAGTTTGTGGAAAAGCATTCAGCTGTGGAAATGCTCAGATTATTTCTAATAGTCCATTAAGGCTACAAAAAAGAGGGGCAGAGTTAAGTGGTTAAGTTTGAAAAAGGGTAGAAGGACATTAGCAAAAAATCTCAAATACTTCGGTAAAAAATTCATCAACTATTCTGTAGAAACCAGTAATAATTTCAAATCATGTTGCCTTGTGATCTAACAGTGACACACGACTTAAAACAGGAGTAGGCAGTTCTGTTTAAGATAGCTCTAGGAAATGGGGCATCGGCGTGGCTCAGTCAGTTAAGCATCTACGTTCAGCTCAGGTCATGATCCCAGGGTCCTGGGATGGAGCCCTGCATCAAGCCGACATCTGGCTCCCTACACAGCGGGGAGTATACTTCTCCCTCTTCCACCATCTCTCTTGTGCTCTCTATCTCAAATAAATAAATAAATAAAATCTTAAAAAAAAAAAAGATAGCTCTAGGAAATAATTAGAAGAAACTCTGTCTTTAAAGGACAAAACAGTGCTCTTTTGACATGTCTCTAGACATGTTTATTTGTTCCCTATGATATTTAGAAATTAGATTTAAGTGTGAAGATCATAAATACAAATGTTTATTTTTTCTAATATTTCCAATAAATATTTACTCTGTACAACCAAATAATGCTGGGTTGGTACATTTTATTATAAGTGATGAATAGTAGAAAAGTCTCTGTGATATAGATATATAGCTTATGTTTCACAGACGGGATTCCAAAAGTGTTTACCTTATTGTTGTTCACAGGTAACTATCAATGGCACTTCCTCAACATGCTGAGATATAATTCTCAGTTTTATTTACCACTGCGCTGTAGATATGATACAATTTTCTCTTCCTTTTTCCTATTTTGGGAGTGGTAGTAGATAATATTATAACAAGGTAATGATAATAAGAATTCCCATTCTTATCCCATTGCATAGCTGATAATATTGAGCTTTTATTTTATGATGGGCCCTGTGTTAAATACTGACCATTATATGCAGAAACTCACTTAGCCTTTAAATCAACCCAGAGGAAAGTTCTGCTATTTCCTTCATTTCACAGATAGTGGCTCAAGGATGTTTATAACTGGTTGAAATCATAGAGCGAGTAAATGTGAGAGCAAGGATAAAAACCCAAGTCAGCCTGTTTGACTCTATCACAGACTTAACTTCATGTTAAGAGAAGTGTCTCTCCCTTGTTGGTTTTATCATTTAAGTCATCCCTCATCTCCCATATAACACATCTAAGAATTATAGTCTATTTCAGCCTTTCTGGTATATTTTTCAAAATGATCTTGTCTTACATTTTTGTTGTTTGCTTTCAATCAACATTTTTGTTGTGGTTATTTGACACTTCCTTCAACCCAATTTAAACAAGTTATAAAACTATAGATTATTTTATTATTAACTGAGAACATTGCCATGAAATGGAATAAAATAATCTTTATGTGCAATGTTATATTTTACAAAAATTTTAGATTAAACGTTTTTCATTTTAACACCACTACTTAATTCTTAGTTTCACAAATCTGTAACTCTAACTCACTTCACTATCGTTGATATTCCTTTACATATCAAAATTTAATATTTGCTGATTTGATAAACTAAATGATAATAGGAACTTTTATGGACATCTGTGTCTTATATTCTAATCACCAATACTATTCAGTGAGAACCCTAAAGTTGGAGAAGACAGGAGATATTTTAGAAACACTGGGAACTTATCTCTTTTATTTGTTTCTTGAATATATCTAAGATGGCTTCACTATCTATTAGATAAAGTCAGCCCCCCATAAATATTAAACAGATACAAAATCATTTAAAGACCAATTTGAAGCAGATGTTTGAATGAAATTCATAACATATCTATGACTTATCTATTACATTCTCTTTTTCATAGTCATTTCCATAACTAAATATACTACCAATAATAGCAATAATAAAATACTATATTTTTTTTAAAAACTGAACTTTTATGTATTAGATATACTCTTGAATTTGTTAATAACTTATTCAGCAAGTGATTACTGAGTTCTTACTAAGTATGACACTCTATGATGGATACTATGAAGAAGAGAAGGATAGGACCTTCCCTTAATTTTAAATTTTACTGTAAACAAATAGAAAACTATACTACTTTGTAATCTAATAAGAAATCCAGCAAATTTTGAAATAGAGAATAAAGGTAAGCGTAATCTACTTCACCTGGAGTAATAAAAGGAACCCTCTTTGAGGAGGTGACTTTGAAACTGAGAAGTGAAGAAAAGGGGAAAGCAATGACCAAGAGAAGAACAGCTTAGGTGGCACATTAGTTATCCATTGCTGCAAAACTCATTGGTTTAAAACATTATACATATATTACTGATGGTTTCTGCAGGTCACAAATCTAGGTACAGCTTTGCTGGGTACCTCTGATTCAGTGTCTCTTAGGAGTTCACAGTTATGTTGTTGGTATGTGCTGTGGTTTCTGCAGGCTCTGCTGTAGCAGGATTTGCTTCTAAACTCACTCACATGGATATAGTCAGAATTAGTTACTCACCAGCTATTGGACCAAAGACTTCAGTTCTTTGATGACTTTTGGTCAAAGACCTCCCTTAGTGCATTGCCACATGGCCCTCTCCATAGGGCAGCTCACAGTACTGCAGCTGGCTTCTCTTCCAGGAAATAAGAAAAAGCATTCACTCTTTTATACCTAATCACTGAAGTGGCATTCCATTACTTCACTATATTCTACTCACTGGAAGCTGATTACTTGATCCAGTCCATACTCAGGAGAAAGAACTAAACAAAGATGTGAATATCAGGATTTTAGGGATCACTGGAGACCATCTTAGAATCTGCCCCCTATAGGTGGAAAAAACAGTTTGGTACCCAAAATCTTGAGTGAGGAAATAGCTTGGGATATTCTAGAAATTGTCAAGAGACCAGTATAGCTTAAAAGTGGAGGAGGGAGTCAAGAATGTGTAATGAGATTGGGACAAAACCAGATAATTTAGGGCTGTATGGGTCATGGTTGGAAGTCGTGAGTATAAAAGTGAGAATACCTTTCCAAAAAATATTCCTTTTAATAAAAGATATGGGATTTAAAAATGAGTAAAAGAATGTTGAATATATTCAAATTTATACTTTCAGTGAACTAGGGTAGCAGTGTAACCCTGAATCCTCACACGCATACATCCAGTGTTGAGGGAACTATGAATTATGCATGTAACATTTCTCAGCTTCTCACAGTTTTCACTGGAGCCTGCATTTCAACACTGATTGCAAACGGTCCATGAATCCACCCAAAGCCAGATATGCTGAACAAAAGCTGCTGTTGCCTGGGACAACCCTAGCCTTTAAGCATGTTAGGACATAAATTGTGTTTCTAGGAATTTTACACAGGATTTTTTTTTTTTAAACCTGTCCTTGCAAACCAAATGCTTCACATAATTTGAAGTTTCTTGTGAATTTTTCCAAGAATGTTGTTTATAACACTACCACAGAGTTGAATTTTAATGTACAATTGGATCACATATTCACTGACATATCTGAGCCTATAATTTATGATACTGTTCTTTGTAGAGTTGACTCTTTCTGCCATGGACACAACTTTTTTGGGAAATTTTTCTACTTCCATAAGGTGGGTAAGGAAGCTAAGTACTTACCATATATAATAGAGTCTAGAGATTTATTAGATATAACCTGGAGAGAAAAAAAAGTCAAAAAATTAAAAGAATATTCATCTGTAGGGAAATGAAATGGAAAAGAGCAATAACTTCCTGTAATAAATATTTTGAAAAAACCCTACCTAAAATCATTCTATTGAGAAGCCATTCTTTTTATCCTATCATCTAAGTTTTAAAACTATTTTATTAATTAAATCAACTGATATGGCTTTTCTTAGCTATCTGTCTATATATCCATGCATCCATCCATGAAGAAGATGGAGGTCATATTTTAACTTTCTCATGTGCACAAATAATGATATACCATAGTTATAACTGGAAATATCATTTCATTCTAAATAATATCTTTATTTTGTTCAACATTAATGTTTCATATATTAATTATTTTACGTTTCTTAGCAACCATTAACAAAGAGCTAATTGAAGAACACAAAATAAGTATGAAGTTATTCCCCTAAACCCTCTTTCTCAATAATTGTTTCTCCTTTTAAGAGAACATTATCTTTCTCACAGATGGTTGAAGTGATGTATTATGGGAAATTAAACACACTTGGCTTCTTTCCTGAATTTTCTCACCCCAGAAGTATTATTAAACTTTCCCCAGATACCTTCTTAATCAACAGGAGTAGGATTCACTGTTGGAAAACTTCTTTTTTTTTTTTTTTTTAATGTTCCCCAAACAATGTTTTACTCTCTTTTTATTCCTGTTTTAAGTATTTGTAACATTTGAGGATAGCAGACCATAAAGAATATTTATTTTTAATCCAAATGTAGGATTTAGACCAGACTCATTCATAATCATGTAAAAATTTAATACTGTTAAGAATGTGGAGAAATGTCCTAGAGATATGAATTGATGCAAACTTTCAGGAGGGCCATCTAGCAATAGCTCGACATTTTAAATGTGCAGACCTTTTTTATCTATTAACTCAATTTCTGAAAATTAAACATAAAGAAGGTAAAAGAATATTTGTACACAACAATAAATATAAGAATATCTATTTTAGGTGTTTATATTGATGAAAAGTGAATCTGTATGTTCGTATATAATTAATTAAATAATGATAATAAATAATAGATCACCTTTACTGAGTTTTTACTATGTGTCAGCAATATACTAAGCACTTTACATTTGTTACATCGTTTAATTTTCTGTACATCCTAATAATGTAACTATTCCCATTTTTTTGGATGAAGAAGGTGAGCTGTAGAGATATTAAATACTAGCTCAAAGTTATACAACCAGTAAGTAGCAGATCTGAATATATTATAAATTCATATTATGAAATCATTAAGAAAAAGAAAGGCTTGACAGTTATGTACTGGCATGAAATGATAATTAAGGATTAAAAACATATAATAGAAGAATGTTTAATATTACATTTATATAATAAATGTACTTGCATATGGGCTATAAATTAAAGGGCATCCATCGGTCTCCTATAGGTTGTGGAGTATGTATCTGTTTGTTCACTCTAGTACCTGTCTTGTGATGGCAGCCAATTCCACTCCCCAGCTGGCTCCCATATTTTATAAAGATGAGACTGAATCCAGAAAGAAGCAGGGGGAGCCAAGGTGAGAGGGCAGAATAAGAGAATAAGAGGCATTATTGGCAATATTGGATTTCTAGTGTAGAGGGGAAAAATAATTTTTCCTCTACCCTTCTGTCTTCTTGTCTGAGAGCTCCCCTTCTTTCTTGCCCCACTAATAAAAAGATTAACAGGAGAGGAAGAAGCAAAAGTTTAATAACATGTATACCTCATGTATACATAGGAAATACCCAGGAAAATGAAGTAACTCTCCAGAATGCCCCAAGCCATCACCTTAAAAACCATCTCCAAGTAAAGACAAAAGAAAAATATTGGGAATTGGGGGAAGGTCGGTAATGGGACGTTACCAGAAAAGCAGAGTAAACAAGGGTATGAAAGCTTAAGTCTGCATTTTTCATTAATAAGTGTTGCTAGAAATGCCATCACTCTCCTTTTTTGGTACAGAGAAGGACACTCCCTTACAAGAGATTCCCCTTTTAAGTGTAAATTTCTCTTTTAAAAGGATAACTTCTACTCTGTTTTCATAGCCTCTCAAAAATAATCAGCACCAAATAATCTTTATACCAAAGAGGCATATTGTGAGGTGGCAAATTCTGCTCTCTTACTCCAGCCAACCTCTGCATTTCCCAACTATTTCAATCTGTGACACCTGACACACCTAAGCTACTTGACCTGGAACTTTGTCATTTGAAATAGTAGTGCTTTTAGTTGTTGTAGAGTCATTGCTTGATCCTGGGACATTCTAGGTTATTCCACTTTGGATTTGTTTTTATTGTATGTGGGCATGTTGTTTGTTTTCATCTGTTTGCTTATTTTTTATTCTGTGCTATCATTTTACATACAGGTTTCCACCATTACCAGAAACTAGAGAGTTCCTATGAACCCTTTTTTTTAAGTTGAAATGGCATGAAGTTGGGACACCTGGGTGGCTCAGTCTGTTAAGCAGCTGCCTTCGGCTCGGGTCATGATCCCGGGGTCCTGGGATCGAGTCCCTCATCAGGCTCCTTGCTCGGCAGGGAGCCTGTTTCTCTCTCTGCCTCTGCCTGCCACTCTGCCTGCTTGTGCTCTCTCTCTCTCTCTGACAAATAAATAAATAAAATCTTAAAAAAAAAAGTTGAAATGGCATGAAGTAAAGAAGCAATTAACATTAATTTATATGGAAACATTTTTGAGAGTTCCCAAACCCCAAACTAACCTCTCTTAGGCTTTTCCGAAATCTTAAGACACATCTTGCTAATGGAGTCACAAAATAACCAAGATAAACCACAGATGCTCAGAGACAGACACAGTTCAAAGTTACAGCAGCTTGATGCTGAGATGCTGAGTATGGTTCCTGTGGAAGGAGCCTGACAGGGCCCCTCTCGCTGCTCAGGGTGCTGCTGCCTTTTAATGGCAGAGGCAAAACAAATGCTGAACACTACATTTGCTTTTTGCTTTATTTTATTTTATTTTATTTTATTTTATTTTATTTTATTTTATTTTATTTTTGTAAAAGTAAGTATCCTCTTTGGATTTATTTCAGTTGGGAAACACAGGTACTAATGTAGGTCTTTCATAAAAGCTAAGTGGCATAACATGAACTTTAGAAAAGCAGGGGATACAACTTTTGTATCAGCATGGATGGGACTGGAAGAGATTATGCTAAGTGAAATAAGTCAAGCAGAGAGAGTCAGTTAACATATGGTTTCACTTACGTGTGGAGCCTAAGGAAAAACATGGAGGACATTGGGAAAAGGAAAGGAAGGGTGAATTGGGGGAAATTGGAGGGGGACATGAAACATGAGAGACTGTGGACCCTGAGAAACAAACTGAGGGTTTTGGAGGGGAGAGGGGTGGGGGGTTGGGTGAGCCTGGTGGTGGGTATTGAGGAGGGCACATACTGCGTGGAGCACTGGGTGTGGTGCATGGACAGTGAATCTTGGAACACTGAAAAAATAAAATTAAATTAAAAAAAAAAAGAAAAAAAAAAGCAGGGGATACCTGTATGTGAGTTTGAAACATTTTATTGCAAATGTACTAACAAAGCCATTCAAAATATAATTCTTGTCTAACTTTCATTTCCGCTTCACTTATTGCAATTAGCTAGCCAAAAAAGTAAATATGGGTCTAGAAAGGAACATTGTGATGCTTATGCATGGTTTATGATGTTTATTTCTTGCATTATTAATTTCATGATTAATGATGGCAAATCATAGATAAGACCAATGGTTTCAACATTATTTCAATCATGATCCTTACTGGCCAAGAATGTTTTTTAGGTTTATTTATAAGTGATTTGTAATGAGAAAATAAGAGATGTTCAAAAATGTTATAGTATAAAATTTCTCATAATATTGAATATACTTTCGCATAGTACATATACACAGACATATATACATGTACACTACATATGCATGTGTGCACATGCTTACAGACATCCTTTTGCCTCCCATATCACAAGTCATTTTCCTCCTAGGTGAAACATTGATTAGAAGTTATACTAGACAGGTTATGGGTTCACCAGCACTACCTGGAGACCATTAGATTTTATTTAAATACATCAGAGCTTCAATTCCTAGTAAGTAACTCAAGCAGTCCTTACTAATCAGATTCCCAGAATACTTTTGGGAGCTTGGAACTCCATTATTTTTACTTCATAAGATAACTATTTTAGAGGAAATATCTAAATTGTGAAATATTGTCTTGTTTACTAAAACGAAAATGAATGAAGCAGCAATAGTTAGAAAAAGAATACTGCTCCAAACATTCTAAATCAATATCCAACAGAGCCTCAGTGGACAAACAGAAGAGAGCTGTGTTCCAGTCTTCTGGGGCATTTTTCTCTACCACTTTGGGTATAAATTGCCTTGTTATCAAGAAAAAGAACACCAAAACAGCAGTGTCTAGGAAAGAAAGAAAGACCCATCATAATTCCCAGTAAATCATTAACGAAGAAGATAAATCAACATGTTTTGCGGGCCCTACTACAACTTTTATGAATTGCTCTCAGTCCTGAAGAGGACTATAATACCCAGTTCTTGGATTTTGAAAGTTATATTTAAATATATTTCTCAAGATTTCCAGACAGATTTGTTTTTGCCTTTCAAGTGGTACATAGCAATCATTGCCAAAATTCCACTTGCTTTGGTTATTTCCTTTGAACAATTTACCATATTATGTACTTATGCTCTAAACACCGGTGTTTTTAATTTGCTTAAAAACATTTCTATTAATGTTCTTTCTTAAAATTTTGTTAGAAAAATGTATCTTTTGATATTTACTAATTTTGTATTTTAAGTGACAATGGCCTCTCATATGGCTCTCAGATTCATTTGTATATTCGCTGATATTTCTAAGTATTAATTCAGATTTCAATCTTTGCTACAAGTTATGTTATGCACTGCCAAGATGAACAATGAGAAGTAAAGCCGGGAGGAAGCTTTTCATATCAGGTTGAATTTATTATTTATTGGAGAAAATTAATACATAAAACAATAATTTTACTAGAAGTCAATAAAGGCTACAATACTGTGACCATAATGATTTGAGAAAACACATAGGAAATCAAATACGTTTGCACAATTTGAGGAAACTGATGAAAGCGCTTGTTAGATGAGCAGGAGCTTTCTTTTTCTTTTTTTTAATTAATTAATTTATCTGAGAGAGAACAGGAGAAGTTCAGAGAGAGAGGGCGAGAATCCCAAGCAGATTCCCCACTAAGTGTGAAGCCTGATTCAGGGCTCCATCCCACAACCCCAAGATCATGACCTGAGCTGAAACCGAGAGTCAGATGCCTAACTGACTGAGCCACCCAGGAGCCCTATGAGCAGGAGCTTTCTTTTTTTTTTTTTTTTAATTAACATCTAATGTATTAATTGCCCCAGGGGTCCAGGTCTGTGAATCATCAGGCTTACACATTTCACAGCACTCACCATAGCACATACCCTCCCCAATGTCCATAACACAGCCACCCTATCCCAACCCCCCTACCTCCCAGCAACCCTCAGTTTGTTTCGTGAGATTAAGAGTCTCTTATGGTTTGTCTCCCTCCCAATCCCATCTTGATTCATTTTTGAGCCAGAGCTTTCTAAGAGCCATTATGCCACTGTCACTCCCACCACAGGGACTGTGCACTTGCATTTTCATCCGCCTGGAAAGTTATTCCCGTCCATTCTACCTACCTCCTTCCTTTACCTTACAAGGTACACCTCATCCTTTATACACTAGCAAGTACTACCCTTACCCTCTCAGGGAGACATCTATGGCCCTGCAATTTGAATTAGTTTTCTATTCAAAGAAAATTTTTCTTAGCGATACTTTCCTTTTCTTTTTCTGCTCTTTTAAGTTTGAAATTATATGGACATTTGTGTAATTATTTCATTATTGTCTGCTTCACTTGCACTGTAAGCTCTAGAAGAGGTGAGGCTCACTTTAATATCTCTAGCGTCTGGTAGAAACCTGGCATATAGTAAGTGTTCAATAAACATCTGTCAGATGAGTGACTGAATGCAGTTTGCTAAGATTCACTATCTTCATTCATCAAACAGATTAATATCACCCTATCTTTGATAAATTATGAAACGGCAGATGTTTAAAAATATAATTGCATTTTATCAACATGCACATGTTATAGTCACTATCTCATGTTAACTCAATATTCAATCCAATTTTGCCCATCTTTTAAAATTCAAAATCTATATATTTGATGTTCATGTCTCTTAGTATTCGTAAATTAAGATCACTTATCCTCTTGTGGTTTATATTCTTAGGATTTCCTTATGATATTTTTAATAATCCTCCTTCTTTATTATCATCAGAGTGAACATTGTAGCTCAGGATTTCCTATAAGTATAAAAATCTGCCGTACAATCAGTACTATTTTTCTATTTTTCTCTCAAATATCAAAAAATATCATCTAATTTGTTCTCAAACAATTATTGGAAATAAGCTATTACTATCTTTTATCATTCTTGGTCATTTTTCAAATTTGTTTTAATATCCCTATATTTCTTCAGTAAATTATGATTGAGTGTTTAGCAGATGCAAAACAATGTTCAATACATGTTGTAGGTTATGTTGTACTTTGTATCACCACAAGTTAAAACATCTTAAAACTCCTTAGGTAGGGATTTCTATTCTTCTTATATAACACATAGAGAATCCTTTTCTTTGTGAACACATAATTAACCTGGTTTATGCCATTGCTAATACTTTATCTCCACTCTAATATTACCACCAATTCAGAACCCAGATGTATTTACTTACTTTTTCTCTCCCTTAAATCTTTTCCCTCTCTTTCTCACAATAAGAAAACCAGCTTTCGGTTCACATTTCTAACTATCCTCATTTACATTTCAGGACTAGAGTATTCTGCCTTCACACATTTAGGGATTTTTCAGCAGTCTGACAGTTTTTAATTTGATCTTGTTTTGCAGGTCATGAATTCAATTTCTAAATGGTTTACCATTTTTCGTTTTCTCAAACAGAATAATGTTCCATCCATCAATTGTTATCTCCTTATCTTCAGGGTTTTTTTTTCTTTTCATTTCCCCTGAACCAAGGTCAATGTTTGTAAAATCTGCTTTTTACTAATTAAATCTGACATCATTTGATAATATCAATGGTACTTAAATAGCATATAAATTCATCTTCAAGTAAATCCACCCTGGCGAATTGGAGGGTATTAGAGATTACATTTATAACAATAAACAAGTCATGTACATTATTTTCAATATTTTAAAAAATTATTCAAACTCTGTAACTGGTCTGTGAACTGGTCAAATATGTTCTCTCTGGCACTCACCAGAGAGATAAGGTCTGATCACCTTTTAAAATGGTGTGTGCAAATTTTATTAATTATGTGTCTCCTTAGACTAAAATGTGCTGAATACTGCTTCTCTGAAACAATTTCTGCTTTGTTACTCAGAAACCTGAATTTTAAAGGGGAATAAAAAGTAGCTTAAAAGCATGTAGATTAAACTACCATAAATTTTATTGGAGAACTTTACCTCACTTTATAAAAAATAATCAATTGGTATTGATGAAAATAAGTATAATGAGTAAACATTACCATATAGTGAGAGAAACCTAGATGTCCTCCCCAAGGCATCCAGGGAGGCTCATCAGGGATTAAGGCCCATTTTCTACTGGGCTTTTATGTGCTGAGAAAACAAAAATGCAGATAGCAAGGAGATGTCCTTGACTGTAAAAAAGTTCCATCAAACATGAATTTGAAGATACCAAAGAACAATTATATTAATAATAAAGGAACATGTCTCTGTGTTTTATATTTACATGGGAGAATCTGGTACTAGTTAGCAGAACTGATAATCAAAACTAGTAGATGTTAAATAGTGCTTAATATGCATTGCCTTGTACCTTCTCCTTTCTTTCAGACAAATCCCAATTTTACATTCAAAGAGCCATGTAATCACACTACAATAGTATCGCTCTTTGAGAGCTCATAATTTACTTAGCATTAAAGCCACAATCATGCTCTGTGCCTCAGTATATTCAGTGATGAGCCCAATAGCTTCCCATTCTCAGAAGCAAAGCTTGGACGGAGGACTGGTCATTTGGCTTCAAAACAGAACTGTGGCTGTGACTTAAGACCCACTCTCCTTGGTTGTAGATCTCATAGAATTTTTTGCCTGTATAAATTCCAGAGCTATCTTGTAGTCTCTATATGTAGACATAGATGAGAATGTATAGCCAGGTTGAATACAAGGGAGCAAGACTTAAATAATACATCTTCTCCTTAGCATGATGCTCTTCTCTCCAGTGCCTACGTGTGGTAGCAAGGAAAGGGAGATTTAAACTTAAGTTGAGATCAAAAGTTAGAGTTTGGTGAAAATCCAGTAGGGTATGGTTGAGAGAAGCATTGATTTAGAAGTCAAAAGACTTAGTTTTCTCTTCTGGCTCTGCTACTTACTGGCTCCTAGGCCTTAAGCAAGATACTAAACATTTCAAAATTGTCATTCCTCATCTCAAGTCAAAGGTCATGAATTTTCTCCTGTTGTTCACACGTAGATTTCTTTTCTTTTCTTTCTTTCTTTCTTTTTTTTTTTTTTTTTTAAGATTTATTTATTTATTTTAGAGAGAAAGTTCAGCAGGGAGGGGCAGAGGAAAAGGGAGAAAGAAAGTCCAGGCTGGCTTCCCCCTCAGCACATAGTCCAACACTGGGCTCGATCTCAGGATTTTGAGATCATGACCTGAGCCAAAACCAAGAGTCTATTGCCCGGCTGACTGAAACACCCAAGTGCCTCCACACATGAATTTCTATAAGAATCAAATGAAATCCCACATCTGAAGCATCTTCTTTAGAATTGTGAGTATTAATTGAAATGGAACCATTGTGGCAAAAGCATTATAAAAAGGGGCCAGGAAAAACTGGCCTGTAGTCTGGCTGGGGCCCCTGAGGCATGGAATCTATTCCCACCTCTGACTACTTTTCTAACCGTAATTTTTAGAAAGCTTCAGATGCCTCATGTATAAAGTGAGGCTTTAATAATATCTATTTCTGAAGAAGGTTGGGCAGGTTAAATGACAGAAGTGATGGAAGCCATTTAGCAAATGGTGTGGTATATGGTGCATAAGAAACACTAGCTGCCACCATTGTTACTATTGTCATTACACTTATTAAAGGACTTCACCTTACTCACTTGCAGGCACATTTCTCTCATTTGTTGTACACCTGGTACTGAACATTGCAATTTTACCACCAGCAGAAGCAAGTATGACAGGCTGGGACATCTGGTGCTCAGGAGACGCTAGGCTTTGACAGAATATGTCTCTCAAACCTTTCAAAGGAGAAGAGAGTAAAAGTTAAAAAGCATTACTATTAACAGTGTTCTGCAAATTATAGGATATGGGCCAAATCTTACCCACCATTGGCTACCTGTTTTATAAATACATTTTTATTGGAGCACAGCACATCTATTCACTTCCATCTTGTCTCTGGCTACCTTTATGCTACAACTACAGAGTTGAGTTGCATGATTGCAGTAGAGATCCCGTGGCCCACAAAAATGAAAGTATTTGCAACCTGGACTGTCACAGAGTTTGCTGACCCTGGTATAATTCAGATGGCTATCAGGGGGAACACAGCACAAAAAGTCAGGGAACCACTATTAACTATAATACCAAACACTGAAGTAATTCATCGGAAAACCAAAATTCATGCAAGCAACATTAAGATTCTGAAATTGATTTTTAAGTAAAAAGTCTCACAAAATCCTGCTCTCAGAAGACTGAGCCAGATGCAAGCCTGGCTTAGGATATACAGCTGAGCAAAGTGGCCTTAAGCAGCTGAAGGGAAGGGAGGCATAAACATAAGGAAGAACACTGTGGGCTAGTGGTTATGTGCAGCCATAAACATCCATGATGCCTCTATGAAAATGAGTCCAAAACTCAATGTGTAAAAGTCTAACAATAGTTTCATAAAATATAAAGGAGATTTCTATAACCTGAGAGCTAAAGAAAGTTTTATAATGTTTAATTGAACCTTACCTTTTAGAGAGAGTCCATGATGATACATATTCAATATTTCATAAGTGAGCTTTTATTTTTATTTTGTTCTTTCCTGTCACAAATGCGCATAGTTGACCAGCTAACTATATTCTTAGCATAAACTTATGATTGCTATGTTTCTCTTAATTGTACAAATTTATAAGACCTATCATGTTATCACTTTTAGGGGCCAAATATAATAAAGTATTCAAATGATTATACAGATATTTTTGCACAAACACAAATGGTGATAATGTTGAAAGTGAACCAATGGTTTGCAAATAGGAGCCTCTATGAGATTGCTCACAATGTTAATTGTTGATTGATATGTGAAGAACAAATCCACTGTACATAACTATCAAGGAATATTAATATGTCATACTTGAAAGAAAGGGCTTATTTTTCAGAGTTGAAGTAGGTTTTTAAAGTTGAAGGGCATCTGTGAAATAATTCCATTTGCCTGTTTTGGGATATTTAGAAGAATCTCAACTGCAAACTAGTAAGATATAATGGACCATCTTAACAATGTAATTGTTATACTCAAGTTATAAGCCAAGAAAGATCTTACTAGTTGTGATCACAGAGACATGAGTAGATACTGGGGGAACGAGTCTTTGAAGCCATCTGACCTAATTTTCATGGTCCTTTAGAAACTTTCTAACTTGAGACTTTTTTTTTTTCTTCTAGGAATGTTAGCCTTTAAAAACATTAAGCTAAAATTTCTATCTTTGTTTTTCTGAAAGTGATTTATTTAACTATGTATTTCAGTTATCTCAATTGTATTCTTAGAGCCACATTTAATTGTTCCCATCTCCAATAACATAGTTTAGACATACCTGTTATTTCTGAAGCTTTCTATTATTGTGACATTGGTCAGGGTTGGAGGGACACACCATATCTTCTATTTTACTTAAATTCATCAGCAAAACCCCATTTATGGCACTTTTATCAAGTATTGTCAGAATATATGGGCTGAATTTGTACATTCTGCTTACTAGATTGATGTTTTATATTAGTAATTGACACAAATGCTGGTTTCTAGATTCTCCTGTAAGCTTTGCAAATCAAAGAGGGTATCATTTTATAAAAGCCTCATTCATCCATTATCACTGACGGTATGCAATGGAAAGACAGGAGAGGAATGCCAAGAATCAGACCTGTAGGAACAATTGTGGAATGACTCTCTTCCCATCTCCAGAATCAAAGGGCACCTTGGGATCATCTCTGAATAGCAGTCTGGGCTGGTATCCAATACTGTCAACTCCCAGTTAGATACAGCTGCAGAATCTCCTAAAAAACTCTAGTGCCGATATATAGTTTAAAGCAAACAAAACAAATACGATGATATCCATTAAAGTCTATCCTTATTTTCTGAACCAATTCCATGAGAAATTCTAGCTGTGAAGCCTCAGGCAGGTTCACTGTAATAAGACACACGAGTGGACTGGGCCCCATGTGATATGCAGAAACAAGTCTGACTATCAAAATGTTCATTACAGCCATGGTCACTATGAGTCATCATCTAGCCTGAGACTGCATAAAGGAGGAAGAGAGCGTGCTAATTATAAATGGAGTTTAATTAAATCTCTAGAGCCAAACTGAGTAAGAAAGGGAAGAAAGAATCTTTCACAGAGGTTAACTTAAATTTGACCTCCATCCTAGACCCATAGTTTCAGGCACGATTGCCCCATTTTATGAGAGAGAGAAAAACAAAAAGACAAAAAAACAAAAAAAAACAACCCCAAAGCAGAGAGGCCAAGGGGTTGGTCTCACATAAAATAGCTAGAAAGAGGCAATGTTACAAACTGAGCCCTGATGTGTCTGTCTCTATCAACAACCTCTCCCTTAGACCATCCCTGTGCTGTGAAGATGAGGTAGGAAAGCAAAATGGGGAGCCCAGCTACCTGGGTTTGAATCCCACCTTTTCCCATGTAAGTTAGTGACTCTAAGAAAGTTACTTAGCCTTTCTGTGCTGCAACTTCCTTATCTGTACAATGGGGAAGATAATAAATAATAGTGTTAGAATTAGTATATATTAATAACCTTGTACATAACTACTCAAGTAGGTACTGTTATCATTATACCCTATTTGCTCCCCAATTCTATCCTTTTTTCTCAGAAAGAAAAATATTTAAAAAATTTTTTTGCATAAATTTCCTGAATAATCAAAATGTTCAGACTTTACTTGCTTTGTGGAGATAGAAATACACACACGCATACACATTTATACATACATGTATGTTTATATCAATTTAAAAAGTCAAGAATTAATTTTAGAAATAGTAACTCCACTTAAACTATGCTGCATTTTCTTTCCCCCAAATTAATGCAAAATCTACATTAGAATGGCTTTCAGTGTTTGAAGAAATGAAACTATTCAGAAGTTTACATAGGGAAGCAATTTGCTTGGATTGAATAAGGTAATACATAAGTATGTAAAACCCTTTCTCTGTAAATGCTGCTTTTAATTAGGAATGGAGCTCTGAAAGAAATCCTAGTTATTATACCCACGAATTGAACTCAGGCAACTATTTTAATTGGAACAGAAAGAACCAAAATGCAGAAGATTTATCAAGGAGGTTTAAAAAAAAAAAAAAACTAGTTCACAGAAAACAACATTTTGTGTTCTTTTTCTTCACTCCAGCACAGAGACTGGAATAATCCCCTTGTCAGAGGAGATGGATGGTGTACATTCGGGATTCTGCAGGGCATTAAGTAGTTGTTGCCATATCAAACAACTCTCTCCCGTTATTAATACTGAATAAAATCAACATTCGTCTCCTTATTTCCTTGGCTGGAGCATATATACATATACATGCTTACATATTCTCCTCCATTCTCAATCCTCCTTCCTTTCTTCTCATTCTTAGCCTTTGTTGTAGTACTTGCTCTATCGGGAGTTTTCTCTTCAGCAACTACTCTCCCTTTTTAGAGGTTAGCTGAAGAAACCTTGACTTCTTTTCATTTCTTCCGCCTTCCTTTGGCCATTTTGTGAGGAAAAGGACGTATTTCTGCCATCCTCCCGCAAGTAGATTTATCTACTAGAAGTGGTCTGTGTTCTTGTGATAGCCAATGTCTGAATGAAAGGGAAAAGGAGCAGTGGATTTGGACAGATGGTAAGGCTGGAGAGGGCTGTAGTCAGGATGACTTCACCGGCTACTCAGTTGAGCCTCCCCTGCCCCCCACTTGATAAGACTGCGGAGCTGATCTCCTGGGCTATCCTGTTGATCTGGCTCCTTCAATTCCAGGAGCGGACCAGAGACAGGGCTAATTAGCATGCCTCAAGAACTGCATAGTGGGGCTCCTGGGTGGCTCAATCAGTTAAGCGTCCATCTCTTTATTTTCACTCAGGTCATGATCTCAGGGTCATGAGATCTAGCCTCACACAAGTCTATGCACTCAGCAGGGGGTCAGCTTGAGATTCTCTCTCTCCCTCTGCCCCCCCCAATAAATAAATAAATCTTTAAAAAAATGAAAAAAAGAATTGTGTAATGGTCTAACAATGATTAAGCCAACAGTTTTATGTTACTTGGTAATATCTTGGGTCAATTGAGCCACACCCTTCTCAATGATTTCATAAAGAATGAAGTGGGGGCACCTGGGTGGCTCAGTCAGTTAACCGTCTTCCTTTGGCTCAGGGAGTGATCGTAGGGTCGTGGGATCGAGACCCAAGTCCAGCTCCCTGCTCAGCAGGGAGTCTGCTTCTCCCTCTGCCCCTCTCCTGACTTGTACTCTCTCTCAAATAAATAAAGTCTTTTAAAAAGAAATGAAGTCAAAGTTCCCTAAAACAATGGGAATGATTTTGAGGTAAATGAGGCCTAGAATAGTAATAGCAGCAGCAACCATGATAATACTAGAAGTAATAGCATTGGTGGTGTAGTAGTAATGGTAGTAGTAGTGCTAGTGATTGTAGCGGTAGTAGCAGGAGTGAATTTTTATTGAGTGTTTACTAAATGGAAGGCACCATTCTAAGTGCCTTAGATGAATTCTCTTGTTGAATCTCTGTAACTATTAGGAGACAATTATTATTCACACTTAACAGAGAAGGAACTGAGGTAAAGAGAAATAATTTGCTTAAGTTAAGGTCACATAGGTTATATGTATTTGAGAGGAGATTCAAATATAAGTCTCTCTTGCTCCATAAGTGAAGCTCTTTTCCCTGATTCATAGTGTCTTGTATTGTGTTACGTAAATTTGTGCAGAGTTTTATGAAAATCCTGAGGAATTGAGATTATTCATCACTAAGTGTGTCCTATTTAGTGTTCATGTTTTTAACCACCATATAATGAAATCCTCCTTAAAACTGAACATTTTGTAGTATTTCATGAGAAAGAGATACTGGAGAGGAGTGGGGCAGGGGCTGTGTCTATTCAGAGAACACATTTGTGCAGCATGTGCTTCCAAGATTACTTAGAAGGAGGACACTGTGTTTAGATGGCCCTACTGTTGTTAGCCTATGTAGATTTAGCTTCACAGTTCTTGCCTTGTTATCGTTTTACATATTCACTGAGCAAATTTCCAATCTTTATTTAAGTAGGACTCTCTCTTGGGAAAGAACATGCTGACCAGCTATTTTAATATTGGGCTCCACAGCCATTATATATTCTATTACTCATTATTTATTATTTTATTTTTTTTAACTCATTATTTAAATGACTTGCTTGTGCCAATTAATTTTGGGTTTGAGATACCTTGAGATGGTGGTTTTTTCCCCTTCCAAGGAATTAATCACATCTGGATATATTGATGATTAAAAACACAGATCTATAGAAGCAACATAGACATTGGAAAGATTTTTAATAAACATTTGTGGCATTAGAGTTATCACCTTATAGTCTGCTAAATGCTCTTATATATATTACATTTATTTGAATGTCCTTTTATTAATATCTGTGTCATATTAAGCTATTAGTAGCACAAGAACATGGACCATGTCTTTATTCACCAGTAAGCCCCACAAAACTAGCATTGAACCTGGCATATCATAGGTTTTTGAAAAGCATCTGTTACGTGATTAATGGCTCTTATCTGATCCTCACCAAAATTCTTTAATATATGTAGAGAAAATAATGTTACCCTATTTTACAGATGAGCAAACCAGGCAGAGGAAAGTTGAATAACTTGGTCATGGTACAGTTTAAGTGGTCAATTACAAAATCCACAATATTTTCATTCTTGTTTCCTTTGCGGTGCAATAAACAATGGTGAATATTATATGATCCCCAAGTTTCCAGGGCTTTCCCTCACAAACAAATAAATAAAACAACACTGTAAATACAAAATCAAGTAGAGAGTTTGAGAGACTTGTGTAAGTACTTAAGCTTCTTTGGTTGTGTTATTTGTCTCTGATGTGCTAGCTTTTTTGTTACTGTTCTAATAATCAGTTGTTAAAGGCTCTGCCAGACTCCAAGAGAAATGTGATTTTTTCTTAGAGAATTTTTACAAGGATTTCCTTTTTGAAATATTGGTAGTTCTTTTGTCCTGACTTAACTCCTTAAGTCAGAACACTTGATGCAGAATAATCATAAAACCAAGATTCTCAGTGGCTGGGCCTTTTGTGTGACATCTTTAGTGATGTGTCTTATTTAGACATGTGAGAGTTGGGGGACTCCAGGTGAGTGGAATCATGTCAATGGAGGTCCATGGGTAGTAGAGCATAAAGCATATAGAGAGAACTAAGAATTAGAAAGATTAATGTTAGGGCGCCTGGGTGGCTCAGTGGGTTAAAGCCTCCACCTTTGGCTCAGGTCATGATCTCAGGGTCCTGGGATCAAGGCCTGCATCAGGCTCTCTGCTCAGCGGGGAGACTGCTTCCCCCTCTCTCTCTGCCTGCTTCTCTGCCTGCTTGTGATCTCTCTGTGTCAAATAAATAAACAAAATCTTTTTTTAAAAAAAAAAGAAAGATTAATGTTGTGAGCTGCGAAGCAGAAATATGCAGGATGAGACGGGAGGGTAGGTTTGGTTTCCAGTCCTTAAAGACTGGCTGAAATGTCTGGACTTTAGATAACAGGCCTTGGGAAGTAATAGATTTTTGAGTTAGGTGATGATATGATAAAAATTAAATATCAAGAAGTAAAGCATTATTATGATCCTATATGTTAGCCCTACATTTCAATCATACAGTAAAGGAAAGAGGATATCTTAGAATATAAAAAAAAACATTATCTTTATTACTCCACTAGGAGTAATCACACTGAAATTATCAGCCGGAAATCTTATCCCTTGGCATGACTATTTATGTGGTCTTCCTCATACTTCACCTGGAGAACTTTCTTGGCCTCTTTGGCTTTTCCTCTGAGTTCCCTAAATCTCTATCCTGTCTCACTGTCTTTTCTCCGGCTACATTTGCATCTAGTCTCATTACTTTCAATATTATCCATGTGGTGATGATTCCCCAAATCCATATCTCCAGCCCCCAACTTTTATTTAAGCTCTAGACTCATTTGACCAAGAACTCCATCTACATGTCTGACAAGATTTTTATCCTTTCTTTCTCTCTCTCTTTCTGTCTGTCGGTCTGTCTTTCTTTTTAAAGATTTTATTTAGTCATCATGTCTGACAGCATTTTTAAAATCAATATATTTAAATAAGACCTCTGAATTTGTTCTCATGTATCCTCTCTGCCACCAACCCATACCTTTCCTAGCTTTCCCTGTTAGAGAAAACACTTCTACATTAACTCAGCTACCCATGTCAAAAACCTCATAGTTAAATTGTATTAATTTCTTTCCTTCATACCCCACATCCAATTCATTAGTAATTTGCTATTGGTAAAATATATTTTGATTTTAAAAGAGTTTTCCTCTAAGGATTTTGGAGATACATTGTCAGCAGAAATACCAGAGGTTTTAAATCTCCTGAATCACCGCATAAAAACAGACAAAGCACGTTAAAAGTGAAACCCAAACTCCATGGACAATATTTACCATAAAATTAGGTGACAAAGTGTCCCCTGATCTCCAAATTACAGTGAGCAGATTATAATCTTTAGATAGCATTTCCCACTGAATTAAACCTCTTACAGAGCTCATTTTAGTTCTGGGGCAGGAAATACACAAGTTAAGCCTGGGATATTTTGTGATTCCAGATACCAAGGAATCTATCCAAGACTACTTTGGGGTCATGTTGAAATAACGCTGTAGCCAGTCTGAATAGTCATTGTCTAAAGATGCATCTATTTGAACTTCACTGAAATAATAAGTGCAAAAGATCAAAATATAACAAATATTGTTTAAATCCGTGAGTTCAAGATGGTATTTTTCAATTAGCCCCACTCTTTTCTACTCCAAAAGGAGTAGAGAATAAAGAGCCATCTCTCTATATATGTACTGCCCTCCTTATACAGACATCTACAGCCATACTACCCTGAACATGCCTGATCTCTGTATACATTGCCATCCTCAAACTGAATTATTGACCCACCCATAACTTCTCATTTTCATCTTTATATTTATTTATTTTAAATCTATATACAATAAAATTCACTCTTTTGGGTATACAGTTTTGACAAATACATAGAGTCATGTCAGCACTATCATCATCAAGATATAGAACAGTTCCATCAACCCAAAATATTTGCTTGTTGATGCTCTTCCTTGCACTCAAACCCTGGCAATCACTTACTTGTTTTCAATCCCTATTGTTTTGACTTTTCTAGAATGTCATGTAAGTGAAATCATACAGTACGTAGTCTTTTGAGTCTAGATTGCTTCACATAGCATAATTCATTTGAGATTGATCCACATTGTATGTATGAGGAATCTGTCTCTTATTGCTAAGTAGGATTATATGGATATACCATAGTCTGTTTATCTGTTCATCAGTTATAGGACATTTGAGTTATTTTAAGTTTGAGTTACTATGAAGGAAACCACTGTAAGTATTCATATACAAGTTTTAGTGTGAACAAAAGTTTTCATTTGTTTTCGGTAAATACCTAGCAGTAGAATTGCTAGGTTATGTTGTAAGTGTATGCTTAACTTTATAAGAAATTGCCAATCCTGTTTTCCAAAGTGGCTAAACTATTATACTATTTTAAAAAAAGAAAAAAAAATTAATGTGTTATGTTTGAAATATAATAGGGATTCCATTTTTTATCTTCAAAACTAGCGTATTAGTAAAGCATGTATCCTAGCTTTCCTATCTGAATCATACCATTGGGTAACCAAATAGTAGATGAGAAGTGTCTCTTTATAAAAGTATTTCTGATAAGAAATGAAATTATAAGATTAAAATATCACCATTTTGCAATCTCTAATGAATGAATAGCACTAAGTATAAATAATTCTTGGTATCACAAAAAGAGACCCAATCATACGTAATATGCTCCTAATTAAAGAACACAAAACTACCACTAATCTTGATAAAGGGTCAAATCTGAGTCTGATGAAGCCTCTGGATCCAGCTGCCAATTTTCAGGAAGTACAGAGGACAGAGGATCATAAGTGTTCAACTGCACCATGTTTAAGCAAGCAGCAAAATCCAGACTAAGAACATCTTCATTTTAAATAGCTCAGGACTTTTAACAAATACGTAAAAAAAAAAAAAAAAGAGGAAAAAGGAAGGATGGGGAAAGCTATAATTTAAAGGAAGCTTATAAGATGCATCAACTTTAAGAAAAAAATTGAGCTAGACCCAACTATGTTGAGTAGGGATGCACACTATATGATAAAACTATAAAATTGGGAAGAAGAGATAGTGGTAAAAGTGAGAGTAGTGTTAATTTTAAGAGAGGAAAAGGATTTTTGATAACATCAACATGAGATTTTGTGAAAAAAATGATCTGAGAAAAGACCCTTGTGCAATATCACTCTTTATGAGGTAGGAGAACAAATAATAGCTAAAGAAGAAATATTTAGAAGTGTTGAGGAAGAATCTCACATGTTTATTTTTCAGTTGTTTCAACCAGGCAGTATTTTCAAGAAAGGACTATTCAAGCTATAAAAGTCTTCATAAATCTCTAGTAGGATCAGCCTAAAAAGGAAATTTGGGGTTTGGAATTTGGGGAGACTTGGGTGACCTAAGAAGCCCATATCCAAGGGGCGCCAGGGTGGCTCAGTCAGTTAAGCGGCTGCCTTTGCCTCGGGTCATGATCCCAGGGTCCTGGGATCAAGCCCCACATCGGGCTCCCTGCTCATTAGAGAGCCTGCTTCTCCCTCTCCCTCTGCCTGCTGCTCTTCCTGCTTGTGCTCTCTCTCTCTCTCTAATAAATAAATAAATAAAATCTTTAAAAAATCTTTAAAAAATAAAGAAGCCCATATCCAGAGGGGAAAGGGAGACAAATTGAAAATAAAAATAAAGCAAACAAATATCTTTTGTTTATGACATGTTCTAAGTTTTCCTTCAATACACCATTAAAAAAAGAAGGTGGGATATATTAGGTAATGGACCAGATATACTAGGATCTTGGTTATCTGTTGAATAAATGAATGAAAAATATCAAAGGCATTTTGGAAAAACTTGAGGAAAAGGCTGTAGGAATTATAACCCTGGATAGAGTATGAATTAATACTTGGTTAGTAGGATTTTTGTGAGCAATGCAAGACTTCCTCTCAATAGTCAAAAATTAAACTTGTGAAAGTGATCAATATAAATTTGAGGGAAGGCAGAAGCATCAGCTGATGCTCGCATTAAAACAAATAGTTTCTCAAAATTAGTTCAGAATCTACATTGTGCATATATTTCTAGCTCCAGCAATTAGTTGTTTTATTTGCAAATAAAGCACTTTCTACAAAGCACATTTCCATCCACATAACAAAGCTCGATAAAGTGTTTTATTCCCTGCTGGCCACTATTACAGTTCTATTTTTTAATCAGCAGATGTTCACTTCTTTCTAACTAGGTATAAACATGGCATTGAATGATATCGCTGTGGTTCATAGATGTGTGCGTTGCTTATCTGAGGTTTAGCACCCTTTTCTTTTCTCTTCTGAGGAGTAAACAGCATACAAAGTACAGAAGTACAGAACATTTGGTTTAAGGTGAATACATTAGTTTGCATAATGGATTAAAACTTAGAAAAGTAAAAGTGAAATCACAACCCTGCCATGAGACATCTACTCATCGTTGTTGATGCCTATAAGGGACTTGCCATTCCCATAACTTTTTGCTTCTTTGAAAATATGGATATGGTCCTGGCGAATTGAAAAGAAGAAAAAATCTATAATGTCGATAGGAAAATCAAACACAAAATTTAGGATAAAAACATCAAAGGAAATAGATGTCTGCTTTTATCTCTTGTTATAAGAAAACACTTCAAAGAAAATCAGACTACTGTCTTTTCACTTCATTGCATAAGGTTTCCATGGATGACTCTTACATATATCATGCGAGCCATGTTTGAACATGATATAACACATTTGATGAACATTTCACTTATAAAATCTCCTCTCTCAATACACACTACACAGTTGGTTTCTTTGGATTTTGGGGTATTTATTTCACCCCACTGGCTTATTCATGCTCTCATGAATATTTTAAGCTACCTGCATTATATATTTTTTGCAAGTATTTCTCCCAACTTGATAATATTTCTGGATAAATTGATTCCTAGACAAAGAAGCTACAACAAGACCAGGATCACATCTCTATCTCAAGTCTGTATTCTTTCTCCTCCCTTTTAAGGCAGTCTACACAGATGAAGTACCTTCTACCTAGTCACATGTAATGCGATATTAATTATAAGTAAAGCTTTGATTTCATTAATCTGGCATGCTCATCAGCATCAGTTTGGAAACCTTTATCTTTCAGACCAATTGTCTGAAATTGTGACAGTGATTTTAAAGTCATTAGCATTTAGATCTGTGTTTCTTAAAGTCGAATATATTTAATTATTATTTAGCAAACAACTGTATAGTGGCAGGCACTATTCTAAGTGTATTACAATTGTTAACTCATTTAACCTGCATAACAGTCCTATGAGGTCGATTCCATTAATATCCCCATTCTGTAGATGAGGAAACTGAAGCAGGCATCTAAATAATTTGTGCATAGCAAATGGTTGAGCTGAGTACAGGAACCCAGGCAGATTGACTCCAGAACCTATAACCACTGTGCTAGTCATAAGAACTCCTGGGGATGCTTGTCTAAGTACAAATTCTAGGTTCTCATCACTAGCAATTCAATTCTATGTGATTGAGGTCCAAGAGTTTGTGACTTCCTATATTTGTTGGCTTACTGAGCAAGCACCTTCAATGTTGCTAACCTGATACAGTCATTTCATATGTTTCATTTTTAAAAGGGAAACACTGGCTTAAATAAGTCCTCTAGTCCTGGCTCCCTACACTTTAATGTCACTCTATACCTGCATTTATTTTACCCATAGGCAGAAGAAGGGGCTTACTACATTGTATGAGTTTTATAGGTGCCAAGATCCCATATGCTTCCCGAGCCCTTTGGTTTTGAATGCAATTCCAATATTTTTCTTCACCTAGCCTGGTTTCTTAGGAACATGCAACATCTCTTCTCAAGTGTAATAACACTTACAGTGTTAATCTATCATTTGTGCACTAGTGTAAATGAAGAATTAGAAAACAAGCGTTGAGAACAGGGTTTGGAGTGGGGAGTGTGAGTGTAGGGGCTGCCTAATAAGAGAATAGGAGAGAAGGGCCTGGCAGATGCCACTAAAAATATAGAGTGAATAGTCCAGAGGATGCTGAGGGTAGCTCTGGTTCCTTGTTTTTGCCAAAGACTGGCTGTGTTGCTGATACAGACATGGAGTTTTAAACCTTATCAGTCAGCTTCAGGTATTACCTGTCCTTAGAATCTGCATCTCTGGGTGGCATACCTCTTTGTCAGTAACTCATTTATAGATTTTGCTGCTGATTAATTTCATTATCTAAACTCTTTAGGCAAACAGGATGTAAAGTAGCCCAGATTGGAGATGCATTTCAGTATTGATCATGCTGGGGCTACGTATAGTAAGGAAGCTAAAAATCTTCATGTCAGATCAAATGCTATTGAATGAGTCAGGAGAGGGAATGGAACACAAAGGTCCTGACTACAGTTTCCTTTCATTGAGCACCTCTATGAAATGGTAAGAGAAGGAAACAGAACCTAACTACTCAACATTCCTACTTTAGCTGGTTTAAAGCCAGGGTTGATTGTGAAATTTGATAGCTATTATGTTTCTCACATAATTGTTAGTAACAGTACCTAAAAGCCAAGCCTCTTAAAAAAGGAGCTGCCATGCTGCTCTTATATAGCTACATTTAGCCGGTTATAAACTAGTTCCATTTCGGTTCAGGTTAAATTTTTAGTATACTGCTATGGGATAAAAAGCATAATTGTTCCAGTCACTACAATTTGAAATAATTGACTTCAATGTTACATCATAGTTTTTGCAATACCAACAAGAAGGGCATTTGTAGCACTAGAGTAAATAAGGTTTTCTACCACCAACCTGTAAGCATTTCCCCCTCTCCTGGGAATACTAATGCCTGGCTATGGCTTTGAAACTAAATGCTACCTTTGCTCCATCATGTTCCAAGTCTTTTTCACTGTAGTGAATAAAGGGAAGAAATTAAATAGCATTTAGTCATCCCAAAGGTCAAAAGGAATATTATAATTTCAGAAAACTTCACTTTGCAGCTAAAACCCTTCATTGTTTTGGCTTGGCAGCTTTACCAGAGAGGACAATTTTGAGACTGAATTATAGCACTGAACATGCATTAAACACAACAGGCTTGCTATTGTCAAATTATTTATGCCACTTATGAATTTTAGCAGTTTGGCCATAAGGAACAAATACTCAGGATTTTTATGAAAAGAAAAATTCAGAAATACTGAAACCATTCACTGGATTCTTGTAACTCAAACCCAGATTTTTTATTGAGTTAGAGAAGGCATATTAATAATGGGGAGTTAGAAGGACATGTCATACCTTGACCATTTCTATAAGGCTCTGCTTAAGTTTCTGTGGCATAATGCAGAACAGCATGGTATAATGGGAAGACCATTATCTTTTTCAATAACATGGGCCTTGACTTGAAACCAGTATATCCTAACTGCAGGACAGTGATCAAATTCTAAGGTTCTGTGGCTCATCTGTGAAATGGAGATAAAAATATTACTATCTCAGATTTTACTATATAAAGCACAGTAGAAACAGCCCATGAAGAGTGCAGCATAGTATCAGATACCGATTTAGAATACAATGAATGTCATCTATTATTGTCACTATCATCATCATCATCAACATCATTGCCACAGTTTTTATGGTAATTCAATGAATTTAGTTTTTCTGGATAAATCTGATAAATTGAACACTGTGGCAAAGAATGAAATAGAGGTGACATTTCCCTTTCAAAGTCATAGCTAGGGGTGTGTTTTCAATTTGATGAAATATTACCTAATTTACTGTAATGCTACTGTGATATAAGCCTTTAGCCAATTACGTCAAATTATGGTGACTGGAACAATTAGACTTTTCTTCAATAGCAATGCACCAGCTACAGAAGTTTCTATTTATGCCTAGGCACACACTAGACTGTAATTGTAATCCTCTTTTGTTATTAGTTATAGCCATTTGACTGAGTTCTAGCAAATAGGATGTGGTTGCAAGTGACATATGCCACTTAGGCTTCACACATAAAAACCTCTTCACCATACTACCTTCTGTCTCTTTCCCCATCTGCTAGTGGGAAATTAGCACCCATCTATATACTAAAGATAGATCCTAGTTCCGTGGATACTACCTGAGCAAACACCACATACTACAGGATACTACAGGAGCAAACACCAGATAACATCAGTTGTAATTTATGTTAGAGAGAAACAAACTTAAAAACATAAGTTATGCTCTTAAGTTTTGAGGGGTTATTAACTACTACAGCTATTAGTGGCTTGAGTGATACAAACATCCTTACTGACTTTTCTTCCTTTTGCAACATATATTAAAAAAAAATCACAATACAGGAGGGTGCCCGGGTAGTTCAGTCAGTTATGATTTTGGCTCAGGTCACAATCTCAGGGCTTGGGATCAAGCTCAGTGAGGAAAGCTCAGTGAGGAGTTTGCTTGGGATCCCCTCTCTTGCTCGCCCTCTGCCGTCCCCTCTCACTCCTCCCCGGTCAAATAAATAAATCTAAAAAAAAAAAAAAAAAAAAAAAACCACATACACACACAATACAGGTATTTTTAATTGTATTATTGAAAAGCAGGAAGTGGAAGGTGATTGATTTAGTAGATCAGGAAAAGTATATATATATATATATATATATTTAGATTTTATTTATTTATGGAGAGTGAGAGAGAGAAAGCAAGAGAGAGAGCATGAGCAGGGTTAAGGGGCAGAAGGAGAAGCAGACTCCCCACTCAGCAGGGAGCCCCATGTGGTTATCAATCCCAGAATTCTGGGATCATGACCTGGGCCAAAATCAGACACTTAACAGACTGAGCCACCCAGGTGCCCCAATAGATCAGAAAAAGTATAAAACCAAGGGAAAACTGTTTGCAATCTTGAATTCCTTGCTTATCCAAAGTATCAAATAAGAGTGAAAAGTACAACATACACATTTTCAGATGTGTGGTCTTAATGTAACACCTCCCTAAGCTGTTGAAGAATATTCTCTATTAACACAAGGAAATAATCAAGAACAATATCCATGAAATAGAGCATCCAATATAGGAGAGAGACAATGGGAATTCCCAGGATAGTATTGATGGGAGGTACCAAAAAGATAGCTGAACAGCAGTCTCAGAAATCAGCCAGACCACAGCAAAGAAAGAAAGAAATGGAATTATTAGTGACCATAGTCTTTGCGTGTGAAATAGTACTAGGCATATAGGAAACCGGGCACATGAAAAAATAAGACTATTAATTTCAGAGAAGACAAAATACTGCATGAAAAAAGAAGTGCATTCATATCATATAACATGGTTCTACTGTAGTTACTATTTGCATAACAAATGTGACCTAGTTTTTAAATAATTGAATCCAAAATTATGACAAAATTATATTAAAATCTGGAAAAGTGTGTGCATGTGTGTTGAGAGATTATTTTTAAAAGGTCCATCCTGGGGCACCTACGTGGCTCAGTCAGTTGAGCATCCAACTCTTGGTTTCAGCTCAGATCATAATTTCAAAGTCAAGAAATCAAGCCCCTCCTCAGATTCCTATTCAGTGGGGAATCTGAGATTCTCTCCCTTTCCCTTTGCCCCTCCCCCAACTTTCGTACTCTCTCTCTTTCTCTCTCTCTCAAGTAAATAAGTCAATCTTTAAAAAAGGTACACCTTTATTTTCCAAGATGGGGAATACTTAGGAAATATTTAAAACTGAAAAATTATACTTAAAACCACAGTATGGGCATGTTCTATAGAAAAAGAAATGTAAATATCACCTGAATGTAAGGTAAGTCAATGTAAGGTAAATGTAACTTGAAAAATAGATTAAAGCATGGAAAATTGTACTCTTTAGAAACAGGAATCAAGGATGGGTTGGGAGGGAGTGGGGAAGGCTTGTAGAACTAGTGAATTTGTAACATTATATACATATAAATTTGACTTGAGAATGAAATGTGTTAGCAGGTGTCACACACCTTTTCCTGTTCAATGACCTTGTTTTTCTTTGACTTTTTTAGTCCAACTCTCTAGCTCTCCTTGTACTCCACTGATTGTATGCAGGAATCACCTGTAAGCTTTTTAAAATGTAGCTTCTCTGGCCCACCTAGACTTACTGAATTTCTTGATGGAAGAGGAGGGTGTTAGTAATTTTAAAAAAATTACTACTTAGACTGTTCAACACTTAACCAGATTAGAAATTGTTCTGCTAAATTGTGAAGAGGATTATTAACATGACTTATACTAGATAATGTTTATTGAGCATTTACCATGTATCAGGAACTGTTCCAAGTACTTTACATGTGTCTAGCTATTCCTCAAAGTATTATGAAATGTATATGATTTTTTTTTTATTTACAGAAGAGGTTCAGAGAGGTTAAGTAAATTGCTTAAAGTCACATGGGTCAACAGTGGTGAAAGTTTGATGCAAACCCACAACTGATTATGGATTTGAACAACGTTTAATCACCACTCTATACTGTTATTCTCTGCTAGTCTTACAAAGATCCCCTCATACCTGTTATTACTCCATGGTCTAGAAGGGCCTGGCTCAAATAGACCTTGAAAAATGTTGTCAGTGATCATCATGAATTATGTTAATTAATGTCTAATACTGTTTGCATTCCTAACTATAGAATGAAAGGTTATAATTTTCTGTTAATGGAATTCCATATTTAGTGAGTCAGTTGGTAAAGCTATGTCAGACAGAAAAAGACCTTCAAGAGTCCTGTATTTATAATGTATAAATCATCACATGTACTAGGGATTCCTAAACATGACTAATTGGAATTCCCTTGAGATGCTATATAAAAACTACTAAATTCCCTTGGGGTACTATAAAAAACTACCAAATTAAAATCACTGAGAGTATAACTTGGCAACTGTAGTTTCAGAATGCATTTCTGGGTATTCCATAATCAGCCAGATTTGAAATCATACCTCCTATGTGGAGAGTCAGACCAGTCTTTCATGTTCCTTTGTCATGTTTCTCATCAAGGATTCTAATTACACATCATCACTACACACTACATAAGGGGCTGGTATCAAATGTGGAATTAACTAAAGCAGAAAGGACATATTCATGCTTTGAAACAAACATTATTAGAATAAAAACTGTGGCATTTCTCGGTGTATTCAAAGGATTTCTCAAGGCATTTAAAGTGATCTTAGAAATGGTCTAAGTTTTGGTGATACTTAACAATGAGAGGACACAGTGAAATTTATTTCTATTTTTGTCTCACCACATAATGGCTGTCAAGTTGAGAGCCACAACCTGGAACTTCATTTAGAATGTCATTCTACCTTGTTTTGTTCTTTTTGAATCTGACCTTTACTTTATCCAAATATTATTTTGTCTGTAAATATTAAAATGTGTTGCTGGCCACTCAGTGTTGCAAAATACGTGAAACACTTTAAAGGATTTTCTGGCTGGCACAGAAGCTCTTATTGTGCAAAGTTAATCTCTTGAAAATGTTTTACTATTGACAGCATTGCTTGCCATAATTAGGCAAGTAAGAGAGTCACTCATGAAGCTGTAACAATTGGGTATTATGCTTTCATCTCAAATAATTTCAAATATTAAATGTTCATAGAGTAGGATTTAAAAAAGGTTTCTGCATCTTAAAGGCCACTTAGGCTATAGTGGAATTGCCTAGGCCCAGCATGTGCCAAAATGTTTTTGCATCCTTAGGTAATAAAATTGTGAACGCCTGTGGCTACCAGGGAATTTAAGACATTATCCTGTCCCAAACTCCACAGCCCAGCTTTTGGTAAGGAGGTCATTTACCCCATCCCAGACACTTAGGCATTATTACCTGCCTACTGTGGTGTTTAATAACCTCTCCATCAGGAAATGCTTCTACATATCTGAAATTTACTGATTTTTTTGTTGTTGTTTTGTTTTTACAGAATGTTGGTAAGGGGGGGAAAAACAGGCTATTTTAAGGTTGAGGGCTCAGGCTGCATAGTGAGTCCTGGGATTTGTTCTCCCCTTTGGAATGTGGTCGCTATGTATTTTGGTCCTTGGCAGCATATCCAGAGCCATCACACACGGTTATGCAATTTATGTACTGCACAAAAGCACCAAGGAGAATGGTGGTAGTGGGGTGGAATTCATATGTACTTCTGTCTAAACTCAACACCTACCAGCGTGTTAGGTTTGCTCCCACTCCATCCCCCACCTCCACCCCCAGAGGCATCTTTTCCTAATCTTCTGAACCAGAGAGAAGCCCCATAGGGTATGTATCTATTTTTGTGTGTCTGTTTTCGTGTTTGTTCAAAGTTGCCTAAATAGAAACACTGAAGACAGTGGCTACAATAGTGAGTCTCAATCCTAGAGGGCCTAGATTTACCTTGGATACTGTTGTTGTTGTTGTTGTTGTCGTTGTTGTTTTGTCCCACAAGAGAAATCCTGATTCAGCAAGTCTGGAACAGGGCCTGACAATGTTTTTGTTTAGTTTTGTTTTGTCCAACAAACACTCCATGATTCTCTGATGCAGGGAGTCCAAGATCATGTTTTCAGAAAACTCGCTGGGTAGGTTAGAGTCATTAGATTGGCACCTGGTTGTCTAATCAAACTACTTCCATTGGGATCACGGAGGCTTTGGCTGTCTAGTTGGACCTCATTTGATTTCTTGTCAGAAGCCATTGGAAGTCTTTCAGGTTATCAGTGAGGTTGACCAGCATCCCTCAATATCCATATAACTCTTGTCATTACAGATTTCACTTTACATATGTATTATTTTCACTTTAGGTATTTCCTGCATGTTTTCTTTTCTTTCTTCAAAAAACATGTATTAAGTACCTATTCTGTATAATGCATGGTATTTGAGAGACCCTGATGATCCATTACAGTTTAGTAGGCTGCTTTAAATATGCATGAAAATATTCCCAATTAAGGTTTAAAATAATAAATTTCATAAAAATTATAGTGCTTTAGAGTATAGAGAAGAGGATAGAATACCATTCATGTTATTGTGACATGATACATAATTTTATACTACCTACAGAAGCAAAGACAGGATTCAGAGATATTAATAATTGGATTTTTTTAAAGTATATTCATTGGTTGATATATTTTATCACTGTTTTGCTTTGAAGTGTTATAATAATACTGATAAGTCCATTGGCCATGGCATTTCATGTGTGCTATATAATTATAAATTTGAAAGGTTTTAGTTGAGATTTTTATCAGATATAAATGCGTAGCATATATTAAAATGATAATTCCTTACAGAGTATGTATACTCAGGAGCCTCTAACTTTCAATTTAGATGTTTGTTCCAATATTGATTTTTATATTGCAAAAGTAGAAATAAATTCTGATCTAGAGTTGACAGCATAATGCTTTAAATATGTTAGATTATTTTAGTTCCAGCAATTTACTTTTTAGTTGTTTTGGTGTGTAACAATATGGCTTAGGTTGTCATCTTTTTAGACTACCAATATTTAAATAGGGAATGAAAAGCAGATTGATTATTCGCCCCTGGGCACAAAAGTAAGAAATCTCACTTACTTACAAAATCAGACTATTTTGTAGTTTCTAACCACGTAAGAGGACATCTGTATCTCTTACCTAACCCACTGCTCCTACATTTCCCATGACATAATATGAGGAAATGAACAATCCTTTTGAAGTTATATGTAATAAATTAGGACATTTTCTTATCTGATTACAGGATTAGACAAATACATAAAATTGACGAGTTTGGAAGTTCTTAAAAGCTCTCTTTTCAAAGTATCTGAGTCTAGCCTGAATTTCTCATTCATAAAATAGGGATAATAGTAGCAGTTTCCTGACGGATGTTTGTGAGGAAAATGAGATAATATGTTGATCAGTTCAGTGTTTGCTTGACAGAGGATACATGCTTCAACTTAACCCAATAGGTATTTACTGAATATGTTCTATGTGCCAAGCACATTTGTTCTAAG
>CM052895.1:84312663-84336129 GCA_028534135.1 Potos flavus | reverse complement strand
TCTTTCTTCTTAGTCACTCCAGGTTTAGCAGCTCTATTTATGACATACCCAATAGTATTCATTACCTGCCAAACAACAATTTAAAGATAGAATCCCATTTGTTCAACTCACCCTTGTTTTTCTTTTTACAGCTTCGGATAAACTCTATTAAGGAGATGATGTAATAAGAAAATTACCCACAAGTTTATAATAATTACCTCCATTCTCATTTCAGCTCAGATTAATTTTGAATGACGACTAGAAAAAACACTTAGATTCTCTAGGATTCAGTTTCCTCAGTTATTTCCATGAAAGGTTACAGTTATTAAGAAGAAGAAGGGGAAGGAGAAGAAGAAGAAGGAAGAAGGAAGAAGAAGAAGGAGAAGAAAAAGTAGAAGAAGAAGGGGAGGAGAAGGAAAAAGAGGATGAGGAAGAAGAGGAAGAAGGAGAAGAGGAGGAAGAAGAAGAAGAGGAGGTGGAGGAAGGGGGAGAAGGGGGAGGAAAGTAGGAGAGGAGTATGAGGAGGGAGAGGGGAATGAAGAAGAAGAAGGAAAGAAAAAGAAAGAAAAGAAAGGATTCTTTAACAAGTACTTATTTAATGCCTATTCTATGCCAGATTCTGTTTTAAGAGTGAAAAATTAGACGAGTCAGTAAATAATTAGTTATAATACGGCAGAGGGGTAAAAGAGTGCTAGGAAATGGAGAAGGGGAAAGCAAGGAAGTAGTGGCTGTGATGGGGGCTGTGTTTTCAAATATGGGTTGTCAAATAACAGCTTTCTTGAGAAAACGGTGTAAGAGCAGAGAACAGAGAACAAAGAAAACCAGGGGATAAAAGGAGTGGAAGAACTTACCAGGCTGAAGGAACAAGAAGTATAAAGGCCCTAAGGCCAGAAGGATGGGGGACAGGGAGTGATCTTAAAAGCCACAACAACTTTGTATTATTCTCTGGGTGAAATGAGAAGTCATCTGGAGAGTTTTCAGCAGAGAGGTGAGGGTTTGTTGGCGTCAGAAGGAACATGGTGGAAAGGAGACTACAGAATTGGACTGGATGTGTTTTAACCATTTACCTGTAGCAGGGAACTGACAATCTGAATGATGTTACAGGTTTTCCTCTGAAGAAAAAGAAATCACATACTTCTATATGCATAATAGTTGTGTCTAGGCATAGTGTTTTTTCTATATTCTTTGATCCATTCTGGATGTTTCTGTTTTTTGATCCATTCCTTGTGGTTTTATTTTAATTATAGGAAAATGCTTGATGGAAGCCATATATCAGAACTTAATGGTTTAGACCAATTGGAAAACCGAAAAAAATAAATAAACCAACTCATAGTCATTTTAAAGATAAGAGTCAACCTGGCATTGCAATATAAACAGAGACCAATTTAGACAAGAGACATAAGGAGAAATCTGGAAATCTCTTTCAAGATGTGATAATATATCCATGTGTGAATATCATTGCATGTGAAAAGCTTCATTGGATGGAAAACTTAATGCATTTTGCTAAGGGTTAGAAATTATGGAATTATGTTAGATGAAGGTCCTAATAGAGATACACAGAAATCCTAATAAAAATATTATTGGTAGGGATTTTAGGTATTTAGACTTCCAACTTTGGATTACAGACAATCTGATGTGTTTACTTTGCCTTAGGATTTCAATTTTTTTTAGTAATACTATTATTATTCTTACAGGGAGACTAAGTATCACCAATAGTCATGTTATCCTGAAAATTGCACTGTCTCTTTAAAAAGATTGACATGCTTTGCAAATTGTGAATCTCTGCTTTGTTTTCAAAAACAAATGGACACATTTCCCATTTAAATAGTGGTCTTCACTGTCTGCCCTTTGAATAAATGCTGGGAAAGTGTCTGATGTGCATGTATTTATCTTACAGCTTGACAAATGGAATTAATGCCAAAGTGTTAAGCCATTACTGTGTAGGGGAATAGAGGTCTTACAAATACATTTGCTATTTCACTTTCTCTGCATGTTCTGTGCATTGAAGCCTGGGTTAATGATATCCTCAGAAATTGTATGGTCTGTTAAATGGTAGTGGTGATGAAATATGGTTGGCCACTGCTTCCAAAAGAAAAGCTTTATTTGGTAATAAATTCACAATGTTGGAAGGGTGAGGATAGGAGTCAGGGATAGATATGAGGCAAAGACCAAAAAGGTAGAACCAATTAATATCCTCCAACCTCTGGAAGTGTATGCTGCGGTCCTGGAGTTTCTCCCTTTCAGACTAAGAACCAGCCACACCAGCACCAGTTACCTTCTCATGAGGGTTTCTCATCATGAATGCAAAAACATGGCCACCTTGTAGTCCACATCTCCCAAGATAACACCTGAAGCTGAGACTTGGTTTTATCCTCAGCAAACATTAGAACTATCACAAAGATATAACAGAGGTGTACAATACCATCACTTGTGAGAATTCAAACTCTACATTTTGGGGGAAGATATAAGAGAAAAAGAGATAAATCCCTTTAGCCCCTCCCTCCCCTATAACAGATTCCCCCTCCTTCTCCTCACCCCCATCCTTCATCTCATCTCACTTCTCCTTTCCATTTCAAAGTAGACCCAGTCCTCCACTATCCTCGGGGATAGGAAAGCCTCAGGGCGAAGTGAAACCAAAGTACTGTAGTTAATTCTTAGATTTTGAGCTTCCCTAAGCCCAGGTCCTCCAGATTTAAAGAAGTTTCAAGGATAATTTTGACAATCAGTGATATTTACCTTAATTTGCCTTGTTGAATTGAGAACCTAGCTCTTGTATTTGAAGATACAATTTCATTGCATATGCAGTCTGCTTCCAAATTAGCTATTTTTTTAAATCAAAATATCCGTTTCCTAAGAATAAGGACTTTCTGTTATATTTATCTGTAAAACCTCACAATGCCTAGATCAGTGCTTTGGACGAAATGGATACGTATCGAATGTTTTAGTTGAATTATATAAAAATCTCCTGCCATCTTTTGAAGAAATTTTCGTCAACTATTCATCCCATACACTGCCTAGCCAATCTAAGAGTATAGATGAAAGGTTTTCTGTATGCTTTTTATTTAAAATTACTGTTTTTCCTTGGTGAACAGAATAGTGTTATCTCTGAACTTGTTTTTAAATTGGAACACTAGAATGATTAAAGTTTGGTATTATTTACCAATCAAAAGTTATTCTCTAGTGAATATTCTTCCTTAAAAATATTCCAATTTTCTAAAGCCATTGTGCCAGATAATCTAAATCCATAGGACACAAGGTAGCAATTTTATTTGATGCTGACATCTTCTCTTTAGGTTTTCCCTTAAAAAAAAAAGGCTATGTGAAATCCACTGAGCATGAAGAAGAACCTCTATTTCTACTATCTACTAATGCCTTTTTGAGCATCCCTTGGTTGGGAATTTAGAATTAACAAAGGAATTTGTGATGTCTTATATACTCTGTACTGTAATCTAATATTGGTCTGTAATATCATTCGTAATTACTATATATTTAAATCTCAGTTTGGAATTCAGGTGTCAAAGGAGAAATAGAACTGGGAAAGTCTTCATTATCAGTTACGAGCCGCTGTAAAACTTACAGTGTTAAAATATCCCTTGAAATAGACATTAGAGACCTGAAAAAGGGATAATATAAAATTGATCAAAACCTATATTTCAAAGCATCTTTCCCCACTGTCCAGAAAAAAAAGGCTTTAGATAGAAGTGGTTTAGGGTTATTTCATACATGAACATGAACACTTAAAATCAGGCAGAAATTTCTATCCTTTATTGGAAAACTCAGATAGATAGATAGATAGATAGATAGATAGATAGATAGATACATACATACATACATACATACATACATACGTAAACATATGGATAGATGGAAACACCAGATCAGGAATAAACTCCAGAAATAAACAAACTCACCATGAACCTCATCTCTCAAGGGAAAAAAAAAATCACAGAGGCTCATTGACTGCAAAGGTTAATCAAGATTCTGGGGGGACATCTCCTGTGCAGCAGCTGACAAGCATTTCATTAGGGCAGAAGTCTGAAGCTTCAATGAGATTCTGGAGAACAAACCCACCAGGAGTCAGATTGCTGGAAGGAGGAGAGATCAGAGCTGGATGGGGTGAATGGACTTGAATATTGACAGAGCTGTGAGTCTCTTCCTGAAATGGCACCCATTTCACTCCCACCAGAAATCCTTCTGCTCAGAACCACACAGCGCTTCACAGCAGCATTACCTATCATTGTGATCGTGTATTCCCACACTTAATAACTTAATACAGCATTACTTTTCCCATCAGAAAATCCACACTAAAATTCTATCTTACCTCTGTGCATATATGTCCATACACAAATTGTGAATAATATATTTCAGTTATTATTTTCATTTTAGATATCACACATTTCCTCTGGCAATATTTTATCATTCCCAGTTTCCATCCATTCCACTTGTTTGGGGAGGAAAAAAATATATATGTATACACACACACATACACACACATATTCAAATTTACCTGTAAGGGTTTTTTTGTTGTTATTATTTGGTTTTATTGTTGTGTATTTTGACTTATCAGATCCAATCCCTATGTCGAAACAGGTATATTTTTTCATTAGATACTATTGAAAATTAGGGATGAAAATTATTTGTTCAAATGAAGAGATTGAAAATACCATGATCATTTTAGAGACCATAAATATGTAAAATCAACATTCGAACCACAGTGGAGTGAAATCACAGCTCAGTAACAAGTTCTCATGGTGAGAATTATTTATAATAATTAAAGCCAGATTATTAATTGGAGAGAAAAATGGAGGCAAAAGGGAAGACCTTTCAAGACACATATTATTGGAGCCAGAATTATTTTTAGATTTATTTTTTGACCATCTGTGTGTAGTGTTGTTTATCTATGAAACCCAGGAACAGTAGACTTTGGTGATTTCTAAATTGTTACTGGTGCTTTGGGTAAGCCTATTATGGTTATGTTGTTAAGTAAAGGACTGTTAGAATAGTTTCCAGTTCTTTTCCTTTCCATTGCTTTATTTTTCTGCACTTCTTCCTGAAGATAAAATGCCCAACACATGACATGCTCACGTAGCAAATGTCTTATGATCTGCAAAGCCAGTCTCCAAAGTAAATAAAACACCAGTCAAATCCACTTTGTCAGCAGCTGATAAAGAAGCATTTTTGTTTGGGTTGGGCTCATTTTTTCTTTACACTATGAAGGAAAGTTTTATATTTGAAAGACTAAATGAACATTTGGACAGCAATTGATAGTCCACATCACATTCCTGTTGGAAATGTACCCACCTCATTTTCCAATTGGGTAGCAAGGACTCAGAGTTTTCAGTATTAGCACAGATCCCCAAGGATCGGGTATGGAAAAAAGCTGACAAACCTTTGTTACCCAGAGCTCTGGCCATCAGAGGCAGGGCGGCGATGGGGTAGAATCTGCCTCTCTTGCTCTTTCCCTGATCCTCCAGATAAATTCATTACTTTGATCCTTAAAGCAGTAAATCTGACACTTGTCAGCAATACTAAATTCACTTCCTCCCCATTTTGAATAGAGCGACGTTTATAGCCATTGTCGGCTCCTCGGAATCACAAATCCAAGACTGACAGTGGGACTGTCATCCCTGGCTGTCCTGCCGGGATCAGTGGCCCAATATGGAGGAGACACATGCATATTTAACAGAAGGCCTTTTAGTGGTGAAAGCAGCACGTCACAGCCGAATACATTTATTATAACATCAAATGGCTAAAACTGTTTATTCTGTGAACATAATGGTTTTCTGTGTCTTTGGTTCATCTTAATCTGTTTTAGTGCCCAGCTTCTCTCAAAAACCTCTTTTGAATGCAGAGTTATTCATTTCAGAGAATAGCTGTAAGAGGAAGAAGAATAAAACAAAATTAGCAGTTGATCAAGAGTACTTTAGACTGCCACCCTTTCCATTAACGATTTGATTTGATGTGAGTGCAATGCTTTCCCTGATACATTATGATAGAATAACACTGACAGAGAGTAAAACCAGAGAAAACTAAAACTTGATCAGAGCTACAGCAGCCTGCCACCCTCTCTATTAGCATTTTAATTTGGTGGGAACTGTGTGGTGTCTTCGTCTCAGTTCCCACGAAAGGCTTCCTCATTTAAGAGTGCCTTATCCCTATCAAGTCATCCTGAGCTTTTTTAAGAATTTGTGTGTTTGTTTATTAATGATCGCCTCTGCTTTCCTGTTGGCAATGGAAGGTGTTTATCAGGCACTGCTTTACAGTCAAAATCTAAGACTGCCTCTTGATGACAGATTGTAAGTCTTCATCAGGACTAAAGTATGCACTTAAAGAAAAAAATATTCTTCTGATAATACCTTTGTCGAAATGGCTTCCTGTAAGAGAACTGTGTTAATAGTCAAATTTTCATTCTTTTTGCTTGAAATTATCTGCTGCCTTAAAAAGGAATCGAATAGAAAAAGAAATTAATCTTAGTGAGATCAATTCAGTCATCATCAGTTGAACTCACTGCATTATTCCTGCAATATTTGGTTAAGGGGAAAAAAAAGCCTTAGGTCTCCAAACGGACATTTGTTCCACACGTATGGGAATGAAGCTGAGACATTTATTTGTTAATCCTAGTTCTGCCAAGTCCAGTGCTTTCCTTCCCCTCGAGACTTCCCAGAACTGGCTTTGTGACCTGGCTTTCCATGTCAGATGTGAGGTTTGAGACACAATGAGTTAGATCCATCGAAAAGGAATGTTTTTCTTCTTCTGAAGTCTTAACTCAGAACATTTTATTCTCTTGCCTGATTGATCAGTTATCAACCAGAAACAAATTATATAAATCCAATTTGACCCTGTTAAGGGTGACAGAGCTCCTTTAAAAAAAAATATATATATATATATATATATATTTGTGTGTGTATATATACATATATATATATATACATATTTCCCCACCCCCTCAGCATCCACAGTCTCAAAATATTTTCTATACCTCGACATTTAGAAACAATGGAGATCTGAACATTTGAGAACAAAAAAATAAAGGAATATATATATATACATATATATGTATATACACACACACACACACACACACACACATACACACGCATACAATCACTATTATTTTTATCCAAAGGGAAAACTCCTGTTTCTTTGAATTTCTTAAGTTGCCACCCAGTACAGATAGGGCTCTGATTCACTATATTTTTCTATTTTTCTGAGACTCTGTGTTAAAGCTTCCCTTTTCGAAATCATTTCTCATATGCATATTCCCTAACTAAGAGTCTTCCACATCAAAGTTACACTTTGAAGCTTTCTAGCAAAGTAGCAGCCCAGCAATTTATGACAACAGCAATAATTTAGTTGCGTGGTTTTATTGGAGAAAAAGTTTCATCCTTATTTAAATAGTCGTTTTAAAGCCTAATTAACTAAATTGATAGCTTTATGTATGTAAATTGCCATAACAGAAAAAGGGAATATGCAAGATGGGGTGGGGGAAAGTAAGGGCAGTCTGCCCTTGTCCTATAATGCCGTTTTATTAAGCAGATCTGTATGCTCCCTGGGTATTTGGAGGCCTGTCTGTGGCGTTGTAATTTTTAACAGAGGGATCTGTATGGAGACAAGGTCTTAAACGTTTAGAAGCTAATCTAGCCACAATTTTAGGAGGATGAAACCTGTTCATTATTTGGAGATTTATTATTTTGGTACACTAATGCCCTTTAAAAATCAGATTCTTGAAAATAAGATATTCTCACCCAGTCAGCCCAGAGACCAATGGTAGGGCACATAATGCCACCAAAGTTTTTCCATTACCCTGTAAAACACCTGTGTGCCTGGTATTATATTATAAAGCTCTAATAACAGCTTAGATATGTATAAAACACAGCAATGTACAAACATATTTACCATATATTTACCCCTTAATATTTAAGTATTACACTATTAAACATATGATCTGTATACATTATATTAAAATGTTATTTTAACTTACATAAAACTTATTTAATGTAATTTATTTGTAAGCTTATAATAAAGTATTTATTAGATTAAACCAACTGAAATTTATGGCACTCAGCTGTCTTTGACCTATAAAATGGTCATTCTACATGATTCAATGTACTATATATAAAAATAAATAAAATTTCAAAAATAAATAAATAAAATTTCAGTTGATACATATTCGTTAATAATACAATTTGGGATCGTTTTTCTTTGATCACGAATCTGATGAAAGCTATGGATTTCTCCTTAGAAAAATTTAGAGTGATATAAAATTTTGCATATAAATTTAGGGTGTTCACTGCTTTCCGATGAGCATCGCATAATTTATCCACTGTCTCTTCACAACCTTCACACGTTGTCTGAGATTGTATAGAAAGGCAGATGGCAGAGAACCAAATGGTGTCTGGCTGATTTGCTGGCCTAAAGGAGGGTTAATATGAAAACAAACTACAGGCCTAGGACCCACAAGGATTTCTAAATGACCACTTTGGGGAGAAAAACTACAGTCTAAGGATATTAGAGTTTATTCTCTGGATAATTAATGGCCCCTCTTTGGCCTTTTCTGGCTTCTTTCTTTGAGGCTTGGGTTTTCTTTTGGCGAGGAAAGCAAGAACAATTACTCTTTCAGACCTCCAAACTGTAGCCTGTAGACTGAATTTCATCTGTCTTAATCCACCAATTTTTCCTAGTGTGTTATTTCGTCCCTGAGACCATTTCCTTGGCAATCAGAGTAAACCACGGGCATGAACCTAAATAAGGCGCTCTAGGAAAACGTAGGAGAGAGTGATGAGCACCCAAGATAAAACTCTTTGAGAGTTAGTTTACCTTGGAAGAGTAAATAATGTAATGGCCTCTTTCAGTTTAAACAGCTCTTACAGACTGCCCATCTCCACTCACCTCTTTGAAATGCATGGTGACAACACATTGATATTGCTGAGGTTAATGACTGACTGATTAACAACAGAGAGCACATTTGCAGGCAAATGAGCTGTAATAATTGTTGCGGGGAAACTCCTTTGAAGAAAATGTTTAAATAACCTTATAAAGGCTCTTGAAATGGCTTCTTCTGTCCATCCAGACAAACCTCTCCCTATTCCTTTCTTGCCTTTTGTGCTCTTTTCAGGATAGTGGAAGAGAAAACTCCATCAAGCTTGTCCTGAATAATCTAAAAAGTGGTACTTTTCATCCAATCTGAGGTATTTCAGGAAGCAGTCTCTTTAACTGGGTGGAATTGACACTTTTAGCAGCTTTGATCTTTAGTTTAGGTTTGCTAATTTAGAAACCATGCATTAGAATCCAGGAAGACTCAGTGTGCCTATTTTCCTGTGCCTCAGAAAAGGAGTTGGACATTTATTAGAAACAATGAAAATGAAAATATTATGTTATTTTTATCTTCAGGTATCACATACATGGACAAAAAGGAGTGTTTCTCAACCTCTTTTAAGCTCACGTACTGTTTTGTTAACTAGAAGTACTTAATCCTCATAGTCCCCGAATTCCATCAGATTTAGGATGATTCTCATCCTTTCATAGGATTCACAACTTTGGCTATGTCTAATTACCATTGTGGCAGCAGCCTTCAAAATTCAGCATGCATCAAAATCACCTAGAGGGCTCTTAAAAAAGAAAGAAAGAAAAAAGAAAAGAAAAGGACTTTGAGGTCCTGCTCCCAGAATTTCTACTTCAGTAAGTCTAACAGTTTGCATTTCTAATACAGAAAAGTTGATACAGATGGTGCTAGTCCATGGACCCTCCTTCGAGATCATTGTTCTTGAGTTAACTCCTTGGGTAGAGATGCCTACAGCTGGTCCTAACCCCTCCCACCCTCTAACTCACCACCCCAATCTTCCATACACATGGGCAGTCAATCACCCTGCCTTTCTTGTTATGTTCTATGGTTTTCTTTTTATTCTTGTTTTTAGTCATTCACTTAATCAAAATGCATTTGACAACTTCCCAAGCATAGGCATTAAGTTAAAGTCCTGAGTTACAAAAGTGACTGCTGACAGTCTGCAGTCCGATTAAAGACCTTGCTCAAATCACTGCCATTCTGGGAAAGAAGGCAATACATTCAGTTGCCTCAGATAAATGAAATCATTATGGCATTAAGGAGATGGAGATACAGTGATCAAGCTTCAGTAATCCACACACTATTTCTGTAGTATTTTTCTTTTAATATCTTCTCTTTAAAAATAAATTTATTTTAAAGGGGATCATTATATAATTACCACAAAGTTAAAACAATACAACTTCTCATGAATAGAAAGTAACCAAAAATAAATAAAGACATCTACAACAAGACAAGTCCATTAAACTCTGGCTAGATACTGCTACCTATGGAAAGGTCTGTGCCTGGGGTTTTCTTAGTGAAAAAAGGGAGATGAGTAAATGTTAGGAGGATATTAAAGACATTCTAGCAAGACATGAAATGTTCACTTTGATGTTGAAAGAAAATGGGAAAAGGGAGCAGTTTTCATTATGTAATTTATTGTTATTTACTGCTGTGCAAATATGCTATCTATAATTTTATTAGGACTACCAGTATGATTTATCTCCTTTTCCAGAAAATAAATAAATAAATAAAACTCAGCTAGGAAGAGCAGGAAAGAGCAAGAAAAATGGGAATGACAGACTGGAGTGATAGTCTTTAACTACTAAGAAATTGAGACAGCCAGGGTGAGGAGGATATATCAAAATGTGGTGTACAGGACAGAAAGATAGACTTGTAGCATGAACTGTGCCTTCTTTATGGAGTCACCTCAGCTCATCTGTATTGCCCCAGCTTGGAAGGGTACCTTTGAATCTAATGTGTTTTGTTTTTCAGCTTTATTGACATATAATTAGCATATAACATTATATTAATTTTAGGTGTACAACATAGTGATTTGATACATGTATATATTGTGAAATAATTACCACAATAAAATTAATCACCTCACATAGTTTGCTTTTCTTGTGATGAGACTTTAATATCTATTCTCTTAACAATTCTCAAATATACAAAACAATGTTGTTAGCTATACTCGCTATGTTATATATTTCATCCCCAAAACTGATTAAAATCTTATTACTGAAAGTTTGTACCTTTTGACCACCTTCATCTGTTTCCCTCATTTCCCACTCTACCTCTGGCAACCACAAATCTGTTCTCTGTTTCTGTTTTGTTTTTAGATTCTCCATGTAAGTGAGATCATCCAATATTTGTCTTTCTCTGTCTGACTTGTTTCACTTCACATAATGCCCTCTAGGTCCATCTATGTTATCACAAATGGCAAGATTCTGTTATTTGTTTTGGCTGAGTAATATTCCATTGTCTAAATAAATACCACATTTTCTTTATCCATTTATCCATTGCTTCTATGCCCTATTATAAATAAATCAAATTGTAAATAAATCCAATAGATCAAATTATAAATTTGAATCTAATGCTCTTAATGCAAAACAATGGCCAGCATTTCATGGGAAACTTTAACAGGTATTTCAAAAATGTTCTCATTGCCTGGAGCATCTTTTATACCATTGAATGAAAGTGCAACTAGAACAGTAATATCAGGGATCACATTTTATTATAAATATAGCGAAACCTGGACTGGATCCTGGCGGAAGAACCAAGCAGCACTTGGAGACTTAGGAGGATTGGAGGTTTATTTAACACCAGTGGTCCCAGAGACTCTTCTCCAGAGGTCTGAGCCCCAAGCACAAGCAGGGAGGGTAATTTATACCCTCCTACTTCCGCATACTTGGTATTTTGTCACGCCCGGGAAACGGGGTAAGAAAGAAGAACCCGGAAAGGCTTTGAGACAGGGACTGGAGTTCCCTTGCTGGTTTGGTCGGCCAGCTTAAAGTACAGTTTTTTCCTTATAATGACCATTTATGTGATCTATGCTTCCGATGTAGGAATTGGAGAATATTGTATCATTGAGAAAGTACCCATGGATGTAGTTATCATAAGTCACATAGGCACAAAAGTAAAGATATCAACTTATTTTCTTGGCCACTGATGAAAATTGTGGAGTTGAACTTAGAATGAGAAAAGCAGTTTGACATCAATGGTAAGAGAAGTTATTGACAAATAATACCCTATCACTCTGCATCTAACACCATTACATATAATTTAAATCCATATTTACTGGATGGAAATAAGAAGGAGAAGAAGACAAAGAAGACGAAGAAGTCAAAGAAGATGAAGACCAAGACGAAGATGAAGAGGAAGAAGAGAAAGGAGAAGAAGGAGAAGAGGAAGAAGGAGGAAAAGAATAAGGAGAAGGAAAGGAAGAGGAAGGAGAGGAAGAAGAAGGAGAGGGAGAAGAAGGAGAGGAAGAAGAGGAAGAAGAAGAAATAAAACTTATTTTATACTAATTTTTTCTAACTTTCACATGCATTATCTCAATTTATTTTTAAACACATTTAGCAAATAACAAAATTTGATCCCAGAGACTAACTTAATTTATATGGGTCACATTTTCAATTGATGGCATAGTCACTATTTGAAGCCAATTCTGATTCTCAGTCTCCATTCAATGATAACTGGTTGTAATAATTATAGTATTTGTAATAGTAATAATAATAATAATAGATAGCATCTGTTGAGTGCTTATTATGAGCTCCTTTACAAGAATTATTTAATTTAATCTCAACAACAGTCTATGAAGCAAATACTATTATTTGTCTCCTAATTTTCTAGATGAGGAAATAATGCCAAAAAATTTAAGTAATTTTCCCAAGGTTATATAATAAATGGCAGAGCTGGGACCATGCACAGACTCATTTTAATTTTGTGAACTTTGGAGTTCTTATGTATATATTTTCAAACCATCTTGAATGTATTCTGAAAGCATATCTAATTCCTGGAGATAGACATTGTTATAGAAAAAATATCAGCTATTAATGTTCATATGCACCCCCAAGAACCAAAGCTCTGAAGTCTTCTCTGAATCGCCTGGGGCATCATCCTGTCTCTGCCTCCCATTGCCACATACTCAGGGAGCCATTAACCATTAATTCCTCTCATTAAATGAATTCCTTCTAGTGGGTTAATAAGATGCTGTCATGGCTTTGTAACATCATTTGCAGGCAATATTTGAATGTAGGATTTTTTATTTCTTGATCCCAAACAAACAGCTTCAGGTACTCCTAACTTGGTGGTAGGAAAATATGATCTTCTATTCCCCATATTCCTTTCTGTGAAGTCAGTCCCAAAATGTAGGCCCTTAACCTACCATACCATAACCAAAATACTTAAAAGTCTTACAAAACCTGACTTCTTAGTTTTAACAATATCTGCCTTCAACTTATAGCAATTATATTGCTTTTTAAAAATATCTGATTTTTAAATAATCAAGTACTAAACGAGAATACCATCTGGTACAAAAAAAAACAAACAAAAAAACCTAAAAGATAAAGTTGACATCCCCATAACTTCATTCTTCAGAGGGTAATTACATTTTTATGGTGGGATGTGTGTGTGTGTGTGTGTGTGTGTGTGTGTGTGAATGAGCGTGTATGTTTTATTTTCCCTAGACCATTTTCTACATATTTACATGAATCTGTGTATCCCTAGAAAATATATAGGTTTTTTTTTATTTTCACATAAATTGTATCATAGAATATACAACTTTACTATTTGCATATTTTTTCCTATTCTAAGTGATTTAAGAAACTTTGCATATGTATAGTTTTTACTTCATTCTTTTAGCTGCTGTTTGGCCTTCTGTAATTTGGATATGCTATAAACTTGCCATTGTCTTACTGATGAATATTTAGGCTGATCGCAGTCTTTTACTATCCAAAGTTAGAGGATCCTTGCCCAATGCATGCTTGTCCATCAGATCCTCCTCCATTTATGCAAAGTTTTTTTTTCTAGGAATGATATAGAGGAGTGAAATTCTGGATCATAAGACATGCAGGTTTCAAATTTCAGTAGCTATATCCAATTGCTTTTCTAATTGGTTGTTCTAATATTTACACTCCTACTAGCTGCATAAAAGAGGGCCTATTTCCTCAGAAGCACATAGTATATTCAAACGTCTTCTACTTTCTTGTGAATATTCTGAAGAAAGGGAGGAAGAGAGGACTATGAGAAGATTAAATATACTAGCGTTGCCCTAATTGCCTGTATTAGGGCTGTGATTCAGAAAGGGTGAGGCTCGGTTGGTCTGAAATATAACCCTTTTAACTTCATCATTTAGCATATTCCAGGCTTTTCACCTCAGTTGCCACTTCAGAGCCTGTCTCATTTATCTCTGCTCTCTCTAACATTAGCCCCCATGGAAAAAAGACTCTATAAGATGGGAGAACTGACAGTACCATGCAGTTGAAATGTTAGAGACAGAATTCTGTATTGCCAAGGGAGATGTACTGTACCTCTGAATATTTAAAAGTTAACTTTTTACTTTTCCTGGAAATGCAATCAAAATGAGTTGTACACCACTCCCATCCCCAACACATCCTCCCCCATCTCCACCCCCAGGCAGCTCCTAAGGAATTAATGACCAGCTGAGGTTAATGAGTCCCCACTCGGCTCTGGGCCATCAACTCTCCCAGCTGGCCATTAATCCCTTAGAAATGCCCCACGCCTTGATAGTTACTCCTTAATTATGGAAGGCATTAAGGATCAGGAGAGAATCCTGAGCCAAATGAAAAGGCCATTTTTCACTGGTGCTCAGCATGGGACACTTCAAGTCCAGGTGGCACCAGGAGACACAACCACACTGCGATTAAGCCAACTGCTTCCGAGGAGGGGTCATCAATCTCTATTTTGTCCTTTGATCATCCAAATTCAAGGAGGCTATTCAAGGCTACCCTAGATCTGAGACCAAGCAAATAACTTGTTTCTGATGAATTCTTGATTAAACTATCTGAGGACCAATACTTGGACTCATTCAAGCCAGAGACAACTTTATCTTCGTGTCTGGGAGGAGTAAGTGGTTGTCTATATGGTTTGGTTTTTTAAAGGAGTCTGGGAGTTCTCCTAAGCATCCATCTATTTATCCCTACTTACCTGTGTCTAAAACTAAGCTGTTAATTATTCCCTTGGGTCTCAATAGTAGATTTTAAGATGGATCTCTCAGAAAACTAGAATTATTTTCCCATGACCTTATTAAGTCTTTTTTTCAGCAGATGGGGTTGAAGGCACTAGCCATTAGCCTTTTATTAGCCAAAGCAGCACATATTTTTATGTTTTTAATGTAGAGGTCCCAGTGCCTGCAAATGTTGAAACTTGTTAGATAAAAATGTTAAGTTTAACATTAAAATGCAGTTTTGGGTTGCATTAACAAGCTGATTAACAAACATTAACACTTTAGTCTGAATTAAGTAGGGCAGAACCCAGTCCAAGGTGCTTAAGGGAACTGTCAGAGTAAGCCAGAGACAGTACTGAGTGAGACTTGAGGGAGTTGTACAAGTAAAGCCTAAAGCAATCTTTACCTTCTTCACCATTTTGTTCCAGTTGAAACATGCCCCATTATTATTTTTTCTAGCATGAAGATAACATTAGATTAATTTGAAGTTAATACTGTATCACACAGAAAGCCTACCTTTAAAACAGGAAGTGCAAAGTGAGGCAGTTTACAGTAGCTCTGTCTAGGGCTTTTGGGATGGAGAAACTGGGCACAAGTCGTGATTCTGCCCTTTACTTTATGATATGACTCTGGGCAAGTGCCTTTACCTCCCTAGGGAAAAATAATGCCTCCTCTATGTTGTGAGGCCAAAAGAAAATAATGCCTATGAGAAATTGTGCACAGTTCTTCATAGTTAATGCTTAATATATGGCATTTATAGGTAGATTTACTCCAATGTCTTTAATGAAAAATAACAATCACATTAAAGTGAAATCTTGGAGTCATCTTTGACTTTTTCTTTCATTTGCCCTCTAAATCTAATCTGTCATAAAATCCACTCTGTTAGTTTGTGCACATGTGTCTTTGCTGCCCCCACTTCTGCCAGTGAAACTTCCCCAATTAATTACTCCTTTAGCTTCTCCATTTGGACCACTTAACAACTTGGTCCAAGCTCTTATCTATTGTTCCTTCCAATCCTACTGTTACTCATCCTCAACTGATCTTCTGGCTTCCTGTGTCTGTCTTCAAAGCTTTCTTCCAAATGATGGAGTCAAGTGTTGTAACACACTAGGAAGAATCCAGAATTATTTTTTCTTTACTACGTATCCAAATCCTCCACATCTTATAAGATTCAATTCTAACCCCATCAGTTTTTTGCATTTGGCCCACAGCACCCTGCCTTCTGAAATTCTATTAGCCTGTAGTATTCACATCGCTCATCACCCATCTCACATTCACTTGGATTGTTATTTTGTTATTTTGCTTTTCTTCTTCTTTTTTCTTTTCTTTTTCTGGTATGTGTGTACAAGTCTTGCTTCCTTAGTCATGTTGTACACTGAAGCAATTGCTTACATTTTTCATTTATTGACTGTTCTCTGAGTATTCTTTCTAGCATGTCTTTCATTTTCTAGGCAATACGCATGGCCCCAGGGATAAAATAGTTACAAAAGAAATGCACAGTCCTTCCTTCCTTAAGCTTATGTGTTGAGAGGGAAATATACAAAGTAGATGTCAATGAAATGATCACTCATGTTTACATAATTTTAATTTGCAGAGGAACATACAACGAAAAGAATCTAAGCTTGAGGAGCAAAGAGAGCTTATTTGAAGAAAAGGCAGAAAAGGAGTTATCTGATTAAGAGTTACCTGTTTGAGGAGGGTAGTAAGAATAACTCACACAAAGAGAACAGAGATATCAAGGGTCATTGGCAAGATGGTGGATAGGAGGAACTGGAGAGTGGATTAGAGGAATTGGAAGGCCTGTGGGGCTAGAGCCAGGGAATAATGGAGAAAATGTATGAAATAAGGCTGAAGAAAGAGATACCTGTTATGGTGTATGCAATTTCTCCTATAAAAAATGGTATATATTTATTGTCTCATAAAGGCTCCATGCCTTCCAGGTCCCTGGTGAATATCTGTTGAATGAATGCCTAAATGGTGATGTTTATATAAATGCTATTTGTTCCTCATGTATAACTGGAGAATGAATAAGGAATCTGTAATGATTTATTGGCAGGATTTTCAAGGGCTTAGATTTCTGACCCAGCTTCTAGACTGATAAAAATACTATGAATTATGTGGAAAAACAATAAAATAAAAAGGATAAAGCAAAGGCAATGTATTCTACTTAGAAAGAATTATTGAATGTTTAGTTCCAGAAATGAATGATTTAAAAGAGGATATTTCCTTTGCTTTTATTTTTTTAAGCTATGCCAAATAACATATCTCAAAATCTAAATAAATTCCCACTCTAACTTCTATAGTGACTTTATACAGTGTCTCTATAATTGTTCACCATAAATCTTCATGACTTTGGTGCATTTTGTGTCGGGAGCTTAGCTTCTTTAGTAATGAAAACGAAGTTTAACATGACTTGACAAGAGGTCCTCCTTTCCTATAGATGTGTACTGTTGGTGATGAACATAAAAATACCGAAGTATAGAAGTATATCACTTCCCTATAGGCTAGTTAAGAAGAAAATCTCAAGAATGATTTAACCATGTTATCTGAAATTATAATACACTTTTGAGTTAAGTCAAGGCAGAATCTTGACTTAGTATCTGCATGCCTCACTCCTTACTTCCCATTCTAGGATGTTTTATTACATGGAGCGGATATTTCCCCCCTTCCTTCTCCTAAGACATCATCTGGTCTCTATCAAAGATTAAGCTCAGTTCTTTAGTCAGTCCAGGGCGACACATCTATTTAAAGCATTAATGGATAATCAGACTCCTCAGGGAAATTTAATGTGGTTAAATAGTAATAAAGGAACTTTCCAATAGAACATAAACAATACCATAATGAAGGATATTAAATCATATGTTTTGTCACTGAGCCCATTATAGAGCCAATTTAAAATTATAATAAATTTGCATTTGGCACTTGCTAGAGATTGGCAAATTTATTCATGTGAAAAATAGGGAATATAGATTAAATGTCTTTGGGTTTCCCTATTAGAGAGAACTAAAAAACAATCACTCTTGTATAAAGATACCTTTATCTATCTATCTATCTATCTATCATCTATCATCATTTATCTTTTTAATATATACAAACATAAAACAGACATAGATTCTTAATCCATTAAATGTGCTTTACTGACTCAAAAGATATATTTTAACTGAAGCATTTTCAACACTTCAAAATTAATGACAAGCAACAGAAAAATTAGTGATTTGATTTTAAATGTCTCTCTCCTCCCAGAAACTGGCTAGCGTTTTGTTCCAACACATGATGTATGATGTATGAAGGGGACTGGACAAAGAGAGAAGCAGCGTGAGCCAGGAAGAGTGATTCAGAATTGGCTGGTGCAAAAGCCAAAATGCACCCAGACTGTCTCCTCAGCAGCAAACAGGAGACAATCTGGTCACCTTTAAATGACTGGCAACTGTACCCTGCAACCAGTTGCTGGCATTAGTGGAGCTGGTTTTTATATCTTTCCCTCCATTTCCTGAAAAGTCTCCTGACTTTTTTTTTTTTTTTTCTAAGACAAACAGCAAAAATCCTTGACACCCTGCCCCTTTGTGACCTATAATTTCTTTTGCCTTCTAAGAAGACAGTACCAAAAGTTAGGAGCTTGTTTCAACATCACTTAGTGATGACATGCTAATGGCCCCAGAAGAATAGTAGGATTTCGTATTTTTCAGCTGTATTTTTACCCAGAAATTCTGCTCCCAAATACTTGTCTTGATGCATACTGGGATGTCTCTTTTAACATCACCTATTTTATAAAAGATTAGAAACATCTTAAATGTTGAACAATAGGAAATTTGTATGTAGTGAATGGAAGTGATATACAAGTATGTTTATTGAAATGAAGGCTACTCAAAATATATTGTTAACAGTGAAGGTAGGCTATAAAACAGTATAAATGCACACACACATAAATACAATATACATGTGTAAATAGTAGTTGTATTTGATGTGATGGACAATTTTTAGGCTTGTCTGGGTTTTGTGTGTTTTGTTTTTACAGTAAGCATATATTACTTGTATAATCCTAGATAAGAGGGGCAATAATTTTTTTTCTCTTTCTCTTTAAGTAAATATGTCTAATAGTAATAGAATTTCCGCTGATCAAAAAAGATATTTTTCTTATACAATGTGTTACTGATGAAGGTTCTCCAGAGAAACAGAAGAGAGACAGAGAGACGGGGGGTAGGGAGGAGAGGGAGAGAATGAGGGAGGGAAGAAGATAGAGAGAGAGATTTATTATCAGGAATTGACTCACGCCAGAATTATGGAGGCTGATAAGTCACCAGATCTGTAGCCAGGAAGCTGGAGAGCGAAAGACACTGATGGTGCACTTCCAGTTCATGTCTAAAGGCCTGAGAACCAGGAGAGCCAATAGTTTGAGTTCTAGTCTAAAGGCTGGGAGGCCTGAGACTCAGGAAGTGATGATGTTTCAGTTTAAGTCCAAGGCAGGATAAAACTGATATTACAGATCGAAAACAATTAGGCGAGAGGAATTCCTCCTTACTCCTGGGAAAGTCTATTTGTGCTATCCAGACCTTCAACTGATTGAATGTGGCCCACCCACATTAGGGGGGACAATCTGTTTTACTCAGTCTACTGATTTAAATGTTAAACTTATTCAAAAACACCCAACAGAAACACCCAAAGTAATATTTGACCAAATATATGAGCACCTTGTGGCCCAATCAAGTTAGCATATAAAAGTAACCATCACACACAGAATTTCTTAGACCTTATCTATTTTCCATGCTCTGGACCAGAGAAATACTGTAGATTACAGAATGGTTTTAATTCAACAACAGAAAATGAAGTAAGAAGTTTCCATACAAGGCAGTTTTTATGTCACCTATGCTCACTTTGTGTTAAATAAAATTTTGAATGGTTTGTTACAGAGAGAATCTGAAGAATTGAGGGATTTTGTGAAATAATTCAGATAATATCTTCCTATTGAGTCATTTTCTTTGGAATAATGGGTTATTCTCCACTACTGTGATTGACTTTTTACATTAATCCTAGGCAGTGGTACATTTCTTGTACCATCTTTTTGGCTTCTGAATAGAACAATAGTGGGAACATAAAAAGCACAATATAAAATCAGAATTCTTTTTTTTTGTGGAACGAGTGCTCATATATGCATATGACTGCTTATATATATATGTATATATATATATATACATATATATATATATATAAAGAGAGAGAGAGAGAGATTTTGGTTTTGATATTGATTTTTGTATTTTAACCATCAAACACTTATTACAATTTTTAATGATCTTTTTTCTGCTAGGTAATTATATTAATCTGCTATTGCTGCTTTAACAAATTGTGGCTTAAGCAGTAGAAATGTATTATCTTTTAGTTCTAGAGGTTAGAAGTCCAAATAGTCTCCATGAGTTAAAATCCAGGTGTTGGCAAGGCTGCTTTCCTTTCTGGAGGCTTTAGGGGTGTCTCTTTGCCCTGTCTAGCTTCTGGGAGCCACCCCTATTCCGAGGTCCCTGCCTCTTTCTTCCATCTTCAAAGACAGCAGCATTTCATTTCCCTGTGTCTTTCTTTCATGGGCACATCTTCCTCTGACTGGCTCTCTCTCTGCCTCCTTCTTCCAGTTTTAAGGACCCTTCTGATTACATTGGACCCATGGAGATAATTCAGGATAATCTCCCCATATTAAGGTCAGCGATTAGCAAACTTAATTCCATCTACAATCTTAATTGCTCTTTGCCATGTAACCTCACACACTCGAGGTTCCTGGGATTAGGGCATGGCAATCTTTGGAGGACCATTATTCTCCCTACAACAATAATTAAATCTTTTCCACCGAATAAAGCCTCATGGGGACTTTAATCAAGATGTCCTGTCCTCCCTAGTCGAAGAGCTGTCATGTAACTGAGGCAAAGCCAATTGTGCTTTATTCTACAAATTTATACTAAGAAAAATGATCAAAGACGGAGAAAGTTGGAGTATATTAATTTCAGTGTTGGAACCTGAGACTATTATAGAGTTCCTCTTACAACGATTCTCTGGAGCTACTGCCCCCTGTTGTTTATTGGTTTCCTTGCCTTATTCTTTATTCTTCACTTATTTCTGTGAGCTCCCATATCTTTCCATTGAATTCTGTTTTTCCTTAATTTTTAGCTAGGGTGAATTTCCTTGGCTTACAACAAAATAATCCCAATGATACAAGAAATGACAAAAAACAAGGGAGCTCAAGGATAATTAGAACCATCCTCCAAGTGAATAAATATAATTTATTTTATACCTCTGTGCTTAAATATTATAAATACTCTAGATAGTAAATGGAATTTCATACTTTTCTAACAGCACACATGTAGAATTACAAAACTGCATTGTCGTTCCATAGGACTAATCATAGAGATGAATTAGGGGACAATGTGGTTATTTATGTATTATTTTTATTTGTTTAAATGAACTCATTGCCCCAAGGCCTATGGGCATGTGTACAAAAATTAAGAAATACAAGACTAACTTCTCACAGCAGTTTCCAGAAACCTCACTGGCTTTTGAGATTCTCCACTGAGTATAAATAAGAAAACAACTATAGAAATCTAGGGTGCCTGGAGGGCTTAAAATCTATGCAGAACAGATTTTATTAAAAAATAAAACTAAAAGTTGGCCTTGTTCTTTTGTATGTGGTTTTTACTGAAGTAAACTGTAATGAAATTTCTTTAAATGCTATACAAAGAATTCAAACAAGATAAATGGCTGCCTTAATAAGAGGGTGTTAAAGAGAACCAATCATAAGTATCTCCCACTTTTTTTTAAGATTTTATTTATTTATTTTAGAGAGGGCAGGAGCAGGGGGAGGAGGAGACGAAATGGGAGGGGAAAGGCCAGAAAGAGGGACAGAGGGACATCTTGAGCAGGGAGCCTGATGCGGGGCTCAATCCCAGGACCCTGGGATTCTGACCTGAACCAAAGGCAGATGCTTAACAGACTGAGCCACCCAGGCTTCCCATATCTCCCAGTTTTTAAAGTTTGTGTTGTGCTACTTTCCTTTTATAAAAGACCTACATCAATACCTGGTTTCGCTACCCAAATGAGATCCCAAGAGGATTTTCACTTTTACACAAAAGAGTGAAATGCATAAAGAACGTCCAGTGTTTGTTTTGTATGAGCTGACAGCTCGCACCCTGAGCAGTGAGAGGGGCTCTGTAAAGCTCCTTCCCCAGGAACCACACTTTGCTTCTCAACGTCAAGCCACCATAGCTTTGAACTGTGTCTGTGAGCATCTGTGGTTTGCCTTGATTAATTTTTGCGTCTGGTAGCAAGATGTGTCCTAAGGTATCAGGAAATCCTGAGAGGTTTTTTTTTTTGAGTCTAGGAACCATTTACCAATTACAAATTCCATACAATTTAATGGTAATTGTTTCTTCACTTCATGCCATTTTGCCTTACCAGAGTTTTCACAGGAACACTTTACTTTTGTGTAGGATTTGAGTCTTGGTTCGGTGATTTAAGGAGAGTCTAAAGAAGTAAGGATTTAGGGTCACCTGGGTGGCTCAGTTGGTTAAAGCCTCTGCCTTCGGCTCAGGCTATGATCTCAGGGTCCTAGGATTGAGCCCCACATTGGGCTTTCTGCTCAGCAGGGAGCTTGCCTCCCCTCTCTTTCTACCTGCCTCTCTGCCTACTTGTGATCTCTCTCTCTCTCTCTGTCAAATAAATAAATAAAATCTTAAAAATAAAAAAAAGTAAGGATTTGCTCTAGATTAGTTTCAGAAAGCGGGGTCAGTTCCAAGATTGGATATCTCAATCAATCTTACCTAGAGGAGGGGAGACTAGCAGAAGGATAAATCTGCAATTGGCATAGAAGTAGCAGTCATTTTGGCCAAGATAGGGGGCATTTGGTATTTTGTGAATGGTACAGTGACCTTGTTTTTGTCTGTGCTTAGCAAAATTATGAAATGGCCTTATTTTGTCTCACTTTATCATGGTTTCAGAGTTAACCTGTTTTGAGGTTAGTATTCTATGAGAATTTTATGTCTAAGGAGAGAATAACATGGTCTAGCTCTAAGTGTCAGGCTAGGTTCTAAATGTCAGTAGTTACGTCTTTTCTTTTCTTTTCTTTTCTTTTTTCTTTTCTTTTCTTTTCTTTTCTTTTCTTTTCTTTTCTTTTCTTTTCTTTTCTTTTCTTTTCTTTCATTCTTCCTTCCTTCCTTCCTCCCTCCCTCCTTCCCTCCCTTCCTCCCTTTTTGTCTCTTTCTTTCTTTCTTTTTTCTTTCTTTCTTTCTTTCTTTCTTTCTTTTTTTCTTCTTTCTTCTTTTTCTCTCTCTCTCTCTCTCCCCCCCTTCCCCCCTCCCCATCTTTCTTTCTCTTTCTTTCTTTTTTTCTTTCTTTCTTTCTTTCTTTCTTTCTTTCTTTCTTTCTTTCTGCTTTCTTGCTTTCTTGCTTTTTTCTTTCTTTTTCTTTCTTTCTTTTTCTTGCTTTCTTTCTTTCTTTCTTTCTG
>CM052895.1:84290812-84312163 GCA_028534135.1 Potos flavus | reverse complement strand
TTCTTTCTTTCTTTCTTTCTTTCTTTCTTTCTTTCTTTCTTTCTTTCTTTCTCATTCCTAAACATCCTCAAGATGCTGTATAGCCCCCCACAAAAAAGAAGTATCCAACCTAGAATGTCAATAGGACTGAGGTTGAGAAATACTCTGCTAACTGAAAGTAAAAAAATAAATACATAAATAATAATAATAATAATAAATTTTGGGGTTATATTTTGTCAGGTGATTTTTCTGAGATTACAAGAAAGAAAAAAAAAAAAAGCACCGAATTTGCCAAACTATTCCTTCTGCCAGTTACTTCTTGCTTCTAGGGGAGGTGAATAAACACTTCTCACTGGTTACCACAAAAAAAGTTTCTAGATGTATTTGCCTGAGACCTAGGACACTCAGAAGAGAGAGTAGTCCAGATGTAGAGGGAACCCTATAAGGGTACTCTGAAATAGCTGTAATCCTTGAATTGAACTGTGAACCAAAGTCCCTCACTATCTGTCTTTGTCCTCCCCAAGGCTTTTTACCTTCTGGTTTCTGTTGCTTAAGACACTCTGGTACCATCTTCAAATAGCTAGCTCCTTCTTATCATTTAAATCTCTGCTCAAATATATTTGATCACACACACCCCACCTCCATCCACTCCTATTACTCTGTCTTAATTAGTTCATAAGGATTATACTAAGTGTTCTTACATTATTTATTACTGTATTTGCCTATGTTTTCCAGTAGAAAATAAACTCCATGAGAGCAGCAGCCTTGTCCATTTCACAGTCATATCCTCCATACCTACAGCAGTGTCTGGCACATGCCAGTAAGTGCTCTGTGATGCTTGCTGAATAAATGAATGGGTGAATTAATTAGTCTTGGCTTCTTGTTCCTGTAAAGCCAAATGGTCAGAATCACAACCCAATGCTATCCTGGGAGAACTAGGAGCATGTTGAGACTGTTAGTTCTTCAGTAATGGGAGGTAAGACTTTCTATGCATAACAGTAAATTAAAAAAAAAAGTAGAAGAGATACTGGAGAAGGATTCTCCAATCTATAAAAGCAAAACAGAATCAAGCAAAACATCAGGTGCTAATAGGAGAGAAGTTTGATGGTAGACAAATGAGGGGGGGAAAATTGAAACAAAAACCACAGAGATTTCATTGTTTTATTTTGGATTTTTATGTCTGTCTTTAAGAAATTTTTTTTCATGAGACAGAAAATCAGAAAAGTGCCACCAAGAAAGTCAAAATGAAAGAAAAAGTAAGAAGCCGAAGGATAAAAAGACAGAAAACATTTGAAGATACTCGACAAATCATTGCATGTTTAAAATCAGTAGGGTCAGACGACATGAATTACATGTTGAGAGATTGATACCTAATGTTGCAGAATATCTTACTATTAATTGCTAGAACTTTTAAAAGGTAAAGAAAGTTTCCAAAAGAAAAGAGTACATTTAGATCTTACCTTAAAAAACAGGTGTTTGGAAAGGCAAGCACCCAGCTAATTACAGACTGGTCAGCTTCATGGTAACAACCAAGAAGATACTAAAAGAAATCACCTTCCTCCCAAAAATCATATTTCGAGCCCCTAGAGAGGAACACAGTTCTGAGAGGCAAACAAGATTTTGTAAAGAGTGAATCATGCCAGACCAACTTAATTTTCTTCTATGATAGAGTGGCAGGCAGTGAGATAAAGGGGAAGTAATAGATGTAATCTACCTCGATTTCATTGAGGCTTCTGATTCTGTCCTACATAGCATTCTCATCAGTGGGCTAGGAAGATTGGTCTATGCTGTACCACTATTAGGAAAGAGCATAAATGCCAAAAGACTGCCCCAGGAGGATGGTTATCTGTGTTCAGGATAGAAGCATGTTTCAAGGACTGGTAGGACATTGTAACCCACAGTATGTTAGGAGAGAGCAATGGATGGTTTAGTAAGGGCAGGGGTGGGGACGCAAGAGGTCTCATGCCTACCTTTATCATTAGTCATTGTATCTTTGAGTAGTTTGCTTCCTTTCTCTGGAGCTCAGTTTCACAATCCGTAAGATGGATGGGTTAGAGCAGATATTTCTCAGGTCCCTTCGAGCTTTAAACTTGTATGATCCTGTGGTTAATATTATTTTAGGAATTTCTTCATGACTTGGATAATAAAATTGAAGGTTCTTATAGATACGTGGGCTATTTCAACATTATTTACAACTCCTGTGTAACAAAAGACGTTACACAGGAGAGGTTCCCCTTTTTCTGGTAACTCTCATATCTATATAGTTTTTTTCATTTGCATAGTAGTTGTTTTGAGTATTTTTTGAGTGCCCAATCTGTGCTCAATGACAGGAAATGAAGAAACTCAATTTGTCAAAAACAGCAACTCTCACCTTTTATGTGTCATACATAATATCTATATCAAAGTTTTCTGAAAAGCAATAATTACAGTAGAATGTTAAAATGAAGTATTTGCTAATAGATTAAAAACAGGGACTAATATAAACCGTAAGTTTACAAAATTATATTTAGAGTCATGCAAATTAATTATGTTTGCTACTTAAATTATAGCAAAATGGTTTATTGCCATAGATGAAAACTCAAATCATACAATCTAGACCTCACTTTCATTGACTTAAACGCTACTTGCTTATTAAAAGCCGATGCGATTTTCTTTTTCATTAAGTAGTTTATTCAGAAAGCTAACCAACCTTGGTCAACTCCAAACTATTCTTAATTCCTGAGAGCTGATTGATTTCTTACAACTTTAGTTAGTTTATATGGAAAGCATATCTTTAAATTTCTTGTAAAAAGCACCCAGATGGAATAACATCCTAAGGTGGTAATATGCTTATTGTTCATTACTTCACTTTTTAAGTTGGCATTTCAGATTAGTTAAGCATTTGATAAAGCTCATGTTTATGCAAGTGTTTACAAATTAGAAAAGCTGTTAGCAGCATTTAATTTGTTTGAATATATATATTTAATTTACTGTTTCTAATGGAAAGAAGCTTAAGGGAATTTAAAAGTCATAGCCTTATTGATAGACATTAAGCATATGTGGAATGCAGTTTTTATTGCTAATATTTTACATTTGCTGCGTGCCAATGGTTAGGTGCAGTAAAGAAGGCTATGTAATTCCAAAGACTGGAACGTGCACTGTACAAGCAGAGTGTTTATATCACTATACATATTTATCTTTTTGTGGGCTTTTTCACTGCCCTTTAAATGAAATGTGTTTTCCTCCCACTAATTTCCTCACACTAGTGTTATAATGAGAATGGAATGCTCCTCTGATCCTTTGGCACGAGATTTGTCTAATCACAGAGAAATGCTGGACACAGCTCAGATCCTGTCATGACAAATATCATTTCAAGCTTTTGCCAATGGCCAGTTTATCTGCAGGACTATGTGATTAAAATGAATCATTTAGAACAAGATATCATCCAGCTATCTTTCTGAAACCCATGCAAAGGGTTTACGTTGATCAGAATTCCTACTGATTGATCCTATAGACATGCTGCTCCTGGCTATGGATCTAGGAGTAATGATGACTTCATCTTTATTATTTTTGGAAATTATTTTATTTCAAGCTGAACAAAATCACTTATTCAGATGTGATTTAAGCATCTACTTTGTGCCAGGTTCTGAGCTGAGTGCTGGGAGTGCAAAGGTGAATAAGAACAGGCTCTTCTCATCATCATTTCTAAACTGGCCTATTAGAGGCAGCCTTCTGTCTAATTTCCCTGCTGATTTTACTGGTCCCTTCCGATTTATCCTCCACCCAGCCATTAAAAGCAACCCAACTCAAAAATAAATCAGAGCATGTTGGACCTTACGTTGAAACTCTCCAATGACTGCCCTGTCTCCCACAAGATAAAATCTGGGCTTTCAAATGTAGCATCAAAGGTCTTTCATAATTTGGCCTCTCTGCAGTGCTATTTGTCATCCTCTTCACTTATACTTTTTGCTCCAGTAACACTGAACTGCTTTTAGTTCCTCTATACACTGTTTCTTGCCTTGCTTATTCTCTCTGGCGAAAATTGTCTCTTTATCTGTTATCTTCTGTTCTTCCTTCAAGACTCAGTTCAACCACATCTACTTTTCTGATTTCCTTTGCAGCCAAGGACCAGGCCAGTTAGGGTCAACTGTGTTAAGTTATTTGTCTTGCTGCCTATGTATCTCTATAACTGCATTTACCACCCAGTTGTATAATCACCTGTTTATTGTTTCAACACCCCCACTAGATTGGTGTTTTTGTCTTTGTTTGAAATCAGTGACTATGTTGTTGTTGTTGTTGTTGTTTTTCATTTCAATAATACTAGTTGGTTATTTTTTTTTTAAATTCCCACCTGTTTTTATTTCCTTTGTGCATGAAATTTAAAAAAAAATTCTATTCCTTATCTTGGGTGTCATTTCTTCATTTATCTTGAAAGATCCTAAATGTATTCAGTTTAAATTCACTTTTTTTGTAGACTCTTCAGTCATTTCCATTTATATTAGAGTGAATTAATCACCTGATTGTCAATTTTGTGATGCTGCTACTTTTCCCAATCAGTTTCAGAGTTTTGGCTTTAAGTTTCATCTTCAGTGGAAATCTCCCTACAAAATTCAGCCTCCAAATAGTCCCCTTGAATCCCACAGTCCAAACCAAGTCCTTATAGTCTAATAGCTGTGGCTCAGGATTCCTTCCTATGAGGTTCAGATTCAGTCACCAAACCGGTGAGCAGCTTGCCCAGGTTTGACAGAGAGATAGACTGTGCCTGTTCTTATCCTTTTAATTTAGCCTCATACAAGCTTTAACTGCAGGCATCACTCAATCACATTTTGTTTCCCGGGCACAGGAGGGGTGCTTCAGTCTGTCGTTTTTAAAAATGAACCTGGGTTCAGTCTGTATGAGGTATGAGACAATTCTAACTCCCACTGTCTCACCATATACTACTCTTTACCTCTTCTATTCTGAGACTCAAAGCCCAGGAGACTTTGGGAGAGGTCAGTCTTAGTCAACACTTGGAGTTTCTGCTCCATTTCTCATCTTCAAATCGTTTATCTTTGGGCCATGGTAATGTCTTTTTACTTTTTCTTTTTAATATTTTATTTAATAATCTTATACTTGTGATGAAAGGAGGAGGAGTCAAGGAGTAAATTGGTATGTTCATCTGTCATCTTCATTTTCCTTTGAGGAAATAAGTAGAAATGGGAAGTGGGGGCATAAGGTGGCAGAAGGAATGGGATGAGTCAACTCAACAAATAAAAATGAGAATATTCTATGTGTAAGAAACACTATTAAAATCAAGAGGATGGAAATGCTAACGAGATAGAGGCTTTGATCCTCAGGGGTTAGGATGATATATATTTAATCTTATTCATTCATAAAACAAACACTTATTGAGTACCCAGTACTCTATGGCAGGTGTTGGTTAGATGCTAAGAATTCATTAGGAACAAAATAGACAAGATCCCTGAGCACAACAATCACTGGAGAATATGTGACATATAAAATTTTTAAAAATTAATAATGTGGAAATTTTGAGGAATCTAAGCTGCCTGGAACACTGACCTTATGATTAAACTGACACTAAATGATGAGTTGAAATAAACTATTCAACAAGTAAGGGTATTCTCAAAAGAAGTAACACCATGCAGGAGGCCTTAGAGGTTAGAGAGAGTGTAGTGTGATGGAAGTACAAAGCTAGTTCAATGATGCTAGAGCAGAGATGGCAAAGCTCAGGTCATCCAACCACATTGCTGTATTCAATCTCCTCTACTAAGAGATTATTTCCAGTAATGGAGACTACCTCTTACACCCTGCAAGTCTATCTTGGGCCACTAACATGTTCCCCAGGTATTCATAATGATACCTGAGTACCTCCTCCTTTTCGTTCTCCTTTAGATCATTTGGTATTACACAGCCCAAACTGAAGTTGAAGAGCTGATATAATTTTCCTTCCAAAGATCTCATGTCAAGTGTCTCCAAATTGTTTGGGATCCAATTGAATAAATTATAATGTATGTGACTATCTTTTCTCTCCCAACCTATCATGAACTCTGAAATGATATGATGTCTCACTCCTAAATTACTTAACACTGTTGAAATGCCAACTAATTCTTCCTGGTTGGCCAAAAATCAGTACAGAATGGCAGTTACCCCAGGAAATTTTCTCCTCTGGGAAATGAAGCTGTTAGCAAAGCAAGTCAAGGACCTGTTAGACATTCTGCTGTAAACCAAATGAGACTTCCAGCAGATGTCTGGAGAGTTGAAATCCCCATCACTACTCTGCCTTTTCTCTGCACTGATTTTACAATCTGTGTCTAGTAATACACTATACATTTCCTCCATGTGTCCCAGTGTACTCTCATAAGGATAGCATTTCTGTTCTTCATTTGTCCTAATCCATATGCTCCTGCCCTCAGGTCTGGGGATTTCCATATGAATGTATATCTTCATGACATTTACCCCTGTTCTGCCTCCTGTCTAAGCAGTCTGTTTACTTAGGAGTGGGTATACCCTCCTATTACAAGGTTGTAACCCCCTTCCATCAAATTATATGTAATACAGAGCCCACAAAATCCAGGTAATAGTTACAGAATCACTCCACTTTTGCTGGGCTATCTCCAATGCACTGTATCCACTTTTTTTTCCCCCCCCTCAACTGTTTTCCGATAAAAATTACCAGGAATTCAGTGTTAAACTTTCTGTGCTCTTTGCTACTCTGGACCAGAAGCAGGGGCCTCTTCTCAGAGCCTATTAGAATGCAAAATCTCAGGCATCATCCCAGACCTACTAAATCAAAATCTGCATATTAACAAGATCCCCAGGAGATTTACATTAAATGCATATTAAATTTGCAGAGCACTACTCTATCGTACTTGATTTCCCCTGTATATCTAAACCTTATTCTCACTTCCTCATGCCATAAAGCTTTCTGGATCAGCTTCAGTTGGCCTCACTGCAAGCTCACCAAAGGTAATCAATCTCTGTCCAAATTAATCCTCATGATGTAGAGAAGACAATTGATTCACTTGGCATTTAAATATGTGACACTGTTTGCACCATGTTTTCTCCAAACAGCATATATGAATGTACTACTTTCTTTCTTTTTCCTTTTTTTTTTTTTTGAATGTACCACTTTCTTGACTTTACATATCTGGGTTCTACTGCCTATAACCTCTGAGGAGGTGCCATATCACATAACCTACCACCTGTTCTGTAATGTTTACAAGATATTCTTAAATATTCTTAAATATTTATATTTTTAATTTAATATATTTAAAAACCTTAATTTTACCCTAAAATATATCAGCTGTTGTGCATAGAAGGTAACTTTAAGTATATCTCCCCCCCACCACCAAGAAAACAAAAACAGAAACAAAAACAAACCAGTATTATTAAACTCGAGATAGATACTGTTATCTGCCAAAAAAAAACTCTGAGCCTAAGGCCCTTTCTTTGTTAAACCAGAGACATTGTGAAGTATTAAAGGCATGCTAAAGATACAGAGCTCCAAAAAAATTGTTTCTCTTTGATGTAAGGTGAAGCCCTGAAAGACGAGAAAAGGGAACTTTTTGCATGCAATGTGTTTCAAATGTTATTACCAACCACAATTAATCTTGCAGTCCAGTCCTTGGGAAACACCACGCTATTCAACAAAGACTGCCTGTCACTTAAGTCCTATATCGGTATTTGCTAATAGAGTTAAGATTATAAGTCTGAGGGCAATGTGTCTACTTTAATTAATTGGATCAGAGGGAAATTTTTAGCCACTTCTCAAATATGGTGCTTCCTTGACATATATCTATATAGTATTCATAAGTAACCAGTGGTCATGAGTGATAAGTGACTTGTATTGGTCTGTTTGCTACCATAAAATAGGGAATCTCCTTATCAAAATGAGACTTACAGTTTCAAATTCAGTGTGAAATCTTTCTTTGTGCCAGGCACACATTTGGAAACAACCTCTCTATTCTGCTAAGATCTCAGTGTTTATACTGGTACATTTTCCACAGTGACAAGTAATGTACAAGGGCAGAACAAAACATCACCACAGCCTTGCAAAAGCTTTATAATAACATTGTATTGCTTTGAACCATTCAATCAATTGTAGACATGGTTTAAATGTACAGAAAAACTAAATGCAATACCATGGGAAAAAATGAAAAGTATTTTTCAGCCTAACTTCAGCATAAAGAGTTTGGGAACATATTTTTTTTAAAAGAAGAAAGTTACACCTAGGCTCCCTGGATTATTATATTTCTAGTATGGCTATAATAATTTCTCTTTAAAGATTCAGAAACCCAGTATTTCACTCAACAAAGCATGTTTTATGCTAATTAAAAGTGCCCAAGAAGTCATGAATTCCCTATGATCTTTATGGAGAGAAATCAATACCTGTATCTATTTCTATAAAACTCCAGGGTTTTACTGGTGGATATTAGAATCCAGAAAGGTAGGCTTTTATGTTGTGTTTCTTGTAATAATGAGCAATCTAGGGTCAAATAGAAGTCTCATGCAGAGTAGAGAATAAAAGAGTAACTATGAACCATTGAAAAATAAATGCAGAATCAGATACTTGTAATGCTGCTTAAAGCGAGGCTAATCTTTATTCAACATTTTTTACTCACATATAAGACTCCCATTGTGTGCTGTCTTAGCAATGGATATATTACTGAGGTTCTAAAAACTCAGTATTACTGCAAAGAATTATGGTTTTATAACTCAGTTGGGGAATGCATATACGCACACAGACACACATACACATAGACCCCAATCATTGCTATTTCTATCAGCATTTATTATAATAGGAATTCTTGAGGCATCTTGCTTTTGCTGCAATTCAAAACTGTTGAAATGTTTTGAGGAAGGGGACTGGCTGATACCTACACATTCACCCAAGAGTAAATGAAATGGATAGCTTTAAAGAGTGCTAAGATATCTCACTACATGTCTCTAGTGGATACCATTCAGATTGGCCACAATCATAATCTTAATCATCGTTACAAAAAACTTAAAAGTCTATTTAATCATGTTTGATTTTGTGTCCAGTAAAATTATAACATAATAGTCTATCTGCAGCATTGACTGCTATCACAATAGAAAGAGTTTTATTGCTACAGATTCCTAATGTTTTCAGCAGATTTTTCTGAAGAGTGGGAAGAGCCAAGATTCAATGAAGGAATGTGTTCCAAGAGAGCTTCCCATTGTATATTTATTTGACTATTAAGTTCAGTATTATAACCTTTGCTCTTCCTCAAATGATGTCATTTTTTCCTGAAGTGTAAAGGGTTTCAATGTAACAATGGAATGATTTAAGAATTCCACCTGTAATAACTCACAAATTACCAGCTGGCTGATAAAACTGGTGGCTCCATAGGAAGACATGGGCATATAAAAAACGCACATCCAAGCAACATCAAAAACAGAATGAAATGATAAAATGTCATACTGCTTTTGGAAAATTAAAAGCAGTTCAGCGAAGGTTGTTTAATTGACAGTTATAGCCTCTCACAGGTAATTGTCATCTTTATTTGCCACTGCCAATAAGTTGGCAGTAACTCATATTAATCATAGATGAAGGTAGGATTCAGGATTTTCTTTTTCTGATTGCCGTCCTAAGTTTACCCAACAGCGGCTATTGTTAGTACCTTAGTGCCTTAGAATTTATTCACAGTGCTGGGCTGTGTTCTGAAGTCCTGTAGGAAAAAGGACTTCAAAATATCCCTCTCCCTGTCCCTCTTGTTGAGAGCTCTTTTCTTGTGAGCCAGTAGGAAGTAGCATCGACAAATCTATGCTCTTTGATAATTGGCACATATAGGATCCCTGTGCATTCTGGTCCCTGCTGACTCAGGAGAAAGAAGATGACAGGGGGCGGTGTCTTGGGCGGGCCGTTTGTGCTCAGGCTACATGCTGAACACAGCTCCTGGGCAGCCATCATTTGTAGGCTACCTTTTCATGGGAAAGTAGGCCTTCACCTTTGGCAGGTGGCTCTATTATACTAAGCAGCTCACAAATCTGGTGGGGAAGCGCCTCAAACTTTCTTTGAATGGTTGTGTTCCACATTCATAGGTGGTGTTCAGAAAACCTGCATGAGAGCAATAATTGTGCTCTATTTAGAGGCAGTGGTGTGTCCTGAAAAGCTCGCATGGATAATCCATGTGTGGCCCCTAAAGCCATCCGCTGCAGTTGTAACAGCACACCAGAAGTCATAATGATGAAATGCTTGGGTGGATTTTTCTCTCAGCAGCCTAATTATGAAGCTTATATTTTACAACCATTTGAAGTTTTGTTTTTGTTTTTGTTTTGGAAAAGTTGTTATTTCTCTTAGCATGAAGGCATGCCACGTGGGTAGTTTACATAGTCACAGGGGGTAAGGTTTTAGTTTTATCTTGTTTTTAAGTTACGTATCATTCATGTCTAGCTTTACTAGCAGGCTTTGGTCCAAGAAGTACTGAAAGGAATGCACCAAAATCTCCTGCCTCAAAATGCCTCTCTTATCAATATTTGAAATCCACAATTAGAGATTGTCTTTTAATATGTACGGATGTCTACACCCTTAAGATTTATTTATTAAAATAAAAAGGTACCAGAAATGGATAAACAACAAAGGTGTTCCTTAGCTCAGTTCCAAAACATGTCCTGAGCATCTCTTAGGTATCTGAAACTCTGCTGGGCCCCAGAAATCCAAGGAGGGAGTATATATTCACTTCTCTTTCAAGTAGCTGACATGAAGTTTATGCTGGATCTTGGAACTAGGTTGGAAACTAGACCCATGTTTGGAAAAAAGAATGAAGAGAAAACAGGTTTAACTTCCCTCACAATCTTAACAAGAAATAGATTCAGTTACATTACATGTGCACTTGACAGCTGCTTGTCATATGTCATTTGGTTCTTAATATGCTTTATGTACACTCAGCAATAAGCTTAGGCATAAAAAGAATAAAGGAGTGAGAAAAAACACTCAGAATTATATAGCAGTTATTGAATGTTTAGAGGGCTGATGGGAATATATGAAATACCTAATGTTTAAGGATGACCCCACTATCAAGCCATATTGCCAGATACCATAAGCAGATATAAATTGTCAGAGCAGCAAAAGTACACAGTGACCCTGTGTTTAACTAAGCACAGCATTCACTATAGTAGTTAACCTTTGACTCTAGTAGTAAATTAATGCAGATCTCCAAAAAACACTCCTATGCAAAAATCACTCTGGAAACACTGATGCATAATAATAAAAGTCTAACAGTGACTTGACCTCCAAAGCTTATGGCTAGGGGAGGTATCATGTAGTGTTGAATGAGGGAGGAGCATATGTTCATTAGGAAGGTTGTTGAACACTAGACATCTTATATTTTATGGTTAAATTCTGCCACAGCCAAAGAACAGCAACTTGTGTTATAAAGACAACAATGTCAGGTGTTCCAACCTATTTTAGTAACACCCCTTTATTACTGAAAGTGCCTCCGGTAAATGCCCAAATTGCCTATTTGCACTAAATAAAATGTCACTTTGTGAATAAATTAGGCATTTTATGCTACCTTCTGTATGTCTAATGACATCCGTTGTAATATAATGTTTGCTTGTCTCTAGAGGCTGGCTCTAGAAATCAGCTTGCACCTGTGGCTTTTGGGAGATATTAAGTAGAGCTTTTTTGTACTCACTTCCCCTGGCAGAATGTCAGCGATATGCAAGGAAAGACTTGAAAAATATTACCAGAGTATTTCTCGATACACCTCTAGGGCTTAAAGTTTTGAATTTACACGGACCTTTTGACATGTCGTGGTCTCTGTCCAATGGGAGTTACTAGCAGCTTGTAGTTCATACTCTTCGCCTTGATTCTGCCTGTGAACAACTGGAGTCAGATTAATGCTGTATGCTTGGCATAAGTGTGACTCACTCAGCTCTTTTTTTTTTTTTTTTTTTCAGATTGTCTGGTTTTGCATTTATCTGTTGTTGCCTCTATCCTTGAAACAACTCAATTTCTTCTTGCCTTTTTTATGCACCTTGATTTCAGACATTTAGCAAGACCACCAGAAGGGAACGATGCATCTGTAGTGTATAGTGATCCAAATAAATCCTCAAAATTGCAAAAGTTATCCAAATCTCATGTCACTATGTCAATACCTCAAAACATTTCCCCTGGTGGCTTTCTTGACCCTATGTATACCAAGACACCAAAGTTGTTAGCTGAGTTTTTGAAAGATATTCCTTTAAGAAGATGGTCCAAATAGAACTTTCACACAAAAGGGTAAGATATAAAACATTTGCATTCAGCATTTCTTATCTTCCTCTTTTGTCCAATTTGGCAAGAACTGGTAAAAGTGAGGACCCAGGTAAATGATACTCTAATGACTCATCATCTAAAAGAGAGAAATTATGAAAATAGTTAGTTGTTCTTCAGCACACTTGACTCTATAAGAATTTTGAATAATAGCTATTACTAATATAAATTGAGTATTTACCATGTGCCAGTAATTAAGGAATTTTACACACATTATCTCTTTGAGTAGTTACAACAATCCACTGAGATAGGCAATGTTACTATCCTGGTTTTTCCACAGAAGAAGAAATTGGTACTGTAACAAGCTATATTAAAATTAGGACAAGTCCCTTTATTAAGTCATATTCTTTGCATTACAAATTCTCCTTTAAGTTGGAGAGTTGTACAGTATGTTATTTATAAGCATAAGTGATGGGAGTCAAAAAATCTTAGTTTGAATCCCTTCTTTGCTATTAACTCTTTGTTGACTTTAGGTATCAGTCAGGATATTTTCTATTGCCAACTAAAGAGTAACACAGGCTCACACACACAGAAATATTTGGAGAAGAAGAATTTATTCCTCATAGAACTGGAATTGCCAAAGTAATGCAGTTTTCGGGCATGATTAGTCTCAAGATTTCAACGATGTCACCAAGACTCAGTCTCTATCTATGTTCCAACTCTCTTCTACTTCCTGTTGACTTCATTCTTAGGCTTCACTTGATGACATGATGGAGGCTGAAACTTCCAGTTCTAAATGCTCCCAGTTCAAGTTCATTGGGGGGAAGAAAAACCAAAACCAAAAACAAACAAACAAACAAAAAAATCACAAAACTCTCTTAAGCCACCAGTTTGAGCAAAAGTCTTAAGCCTCATAGATAACATCTCTGAGCCAGTAACCAAAACCAGGGCAATGGAATGCTTTGATTTGACAGCATTAGTCTGGGTCACATGTTCTTTCCTAGAGCTCCAACTTAAGCACCTACAATAAAAGTGGTTGTGAATAGCTCACCAGTAGAAAATTGGACTGTCCTTATTGGGGAAAAAAATGGGATGGGGATTGAGGAATTGATCCTGAGCATCAGAAACAACAAATGTCTGGTACAACTTGGGAGATTCTCTTCATCTCTTTGAACATCACTTTTTCATCTGTAAAATGGGGGAAATAATTACTACCTAATAGAGTTGTGAGATTCCAAAGAGTATGTGAAATACAAGGTATTGCATCTTCTAGTTAATTGGCTTCTTCAATTCTTGTTTCTCTTCTTTTTCCTCTTTTCTCTTCCTCTTATCCGTCATTTTTTTTTTTTATTTTTACTTTTCTTTGTCATCATCACTATCATCACCATCATAGTCATAAATCACTTACTACTGGATCTGGCCCATGGCAAGTGTCCTATAGAAGAAGACTGTTCTAGAAGGAATTGAGTAGAGAAAATCTGATAGTAGCTCAGCATGTGATTCCTGAAAGTCAGGCTCCTCAAAAGAGGTATCCTGGGTCTTGGTTAAATATCACATCTAAGTATATATACAGTTGCTTAAACAACATTGCACACATCATCGCTGGCTTAGAGATCATCTAGTCCTCTATAAAATCCAGGTTCTGGTGTTAAAGATCATTTCCTTCCCTGTCTTCAAGCAGCAATCAGATAAAAATGTTCCATTGCACCTTGTAAGTTTTTTCCTAGAAAAAGGAGTGAACCCCAACCTAGCACACATGTCTCTCTTAAGCTTTCATTGCACATCTGCATGAAAATTATACATTTTGTGATTTATAACAAAATTATAGAAGACAATCATGTTCCCTGTCTTTATCTCTGATTGGATACATCACATAAGCCATGCTTTATTGCCAATCCCCAAATGATGTGATTGGATTATAAATGCTAAAATTCACAACTTCTTCATCACTGCAAAATAGCAAGCTGATTAGTAAAAATATACTTAATGTTTAAACCCAGTCACCACCTTTTCTGAACATTAAAGCTTAGCATAACGTTTCAGTTCTAATTAACAAGTGTACAGTGAGTACCTACTTGACTTTCCTTAATTTCCAAAATAAAATCCTGGGGTAGGGATTTATTGGTCTAGGATAGGTCAGTTGCACATCATAGGACAAGTGAATATAGTTCCAGGAAAGTGACATTACAACAATCTACTTTCCCCATGGTAATCATGAGGGATGTGTTGAAAGCACAGTTCAAAAAAAAAAGAAGAAAGAAAGAAAGAAAAGAAAAGAAAAAGAAAATGGTTCTGGACAGAGCAATGTTCCATCTGTATCTGTATCTACCCCCAATACGAACCTCTCAGAATAGGTAGAAATATATGTATTTCAGCTTTATTGAGGTATAACCAACAAGTAAAATTATAAGATACTTTTTTAAATTGTAAGATATTTACAGTGTACATCTTGTTGATTTAACATATGTGTACATTATGAAAGGACTCCTAGTCTACCTTATATATATATATGAGAATGTTTAAGGTCTACTCTCTTAGCAAATTTGAATTATACAATACAGTATGAACTCTAGTTATGACATTATACATTAGATCCTCAGATTTCATTAATCTTATAGCTGAAAGTTTATACCCGTTCACTAAGCTCTCCCTATTTCCCCCACCTCCAGCCCCTGGCAATCACGTTCCCACCTTCTCTGTCTATGAATTTGACTCTATTTTAGATTCTACATATAAGCAATACCACACAATATTTGTCGTTGTCTGGCTTATGTCACTTAGCATAGTGCCCTCAAGGTCCAACCATGTTGTCACAAACAACAGGATTTCCTTCTTTCTCATGGCTGAATAATATTTTATCATATACACACACATAGACACACATACACACATGCACACATCACATTTTCTTTATCCATTCATTCCTTGACACACACTTAGGTTGTTTCCATATCTTGGGTGTTGTGAATAATGCGGCAGTGAACATGGAAGTGCAGATATCCCTTTAATATCCTGATTTCATTTCCTTTAGATCGATACCCAGTAGTAGGATTGCTAGATCATATGATAGTTCTATTTTTAATTTTTCGAGGAACCTCCATATTGCTTTCCATTATGGCTAGACCAGTTTACATTCCCATCAACAGTGTACAAGTATTTCTTTTTATCCACATCCTCACCAACACTTCTTTCTTTTTAATAGCCATTCTAACAGGTATGAGGTAGTATCTCACTGTGGGTTGATTTGCATTTCTTTGATGATTAATAATGTTGAGTACCTTTGCAGCTATCTGTTGACCAGGTACATTTTTTTCTGGCCATTTGTCTTCTTTGAAAAAGTGTCTATTCAGTCCCTCTACCCATTTAAATCAGATTGTTATTTTTTTTTCTATTGAATTGTGTGAGTTCTTTATATATTTTGGATATTAGCCCCATATTTGGATATTTGCAAATATTTCTCCATTTCCGTAGGTTGCCTTTTAATTTTGTTGATGGCTGCTTTTATTGTGTAGAAGTTTTTCAGTTTGATGTAGATTGTAGTAAGTTTTAAATTGTTGTGGGTTTTTTGGGGGGAAGGCAGTCATGAATGAAACTTACCACCTTCTTTTCCATATGTCTAAAACCCCATTCTCCTTTTAACAATCAGCCCAACTTTCTTTGCTCTTGGTGTCAAATCATGACCTGAGCCAAAGCCAGATGCTTAACCTACTGACCCACCCAGGTGCCCCTGACCCAGGTGCCCCCGTTTGAGACAGTCTTGAACAAAACTTACCACCTTCCTTTCTATGTGTCTAAGACCCCATTCTTCAGTTAAGAGTCAGCTTAACATTTCCTTTCTCAAACATCTGTAGCTAGGAATGTGGAACACAAATACCGTGTTGCCTTTTTTATTATTTTTTAAATGTGTGTATCCTACCCTCTGAACAGGACTATATATCAGAGACAAACAGTGAGTCTGTTCTTCTTTGTGGCCTTGGTATTGAGCCCGAGTCTTGTATAAAGATTTTTCTTTAGCTGCACCAAATGTTGGAAGTAATAATAGTCACTGCACATTGAGCTTCAACGATGTGTTATGCACTGAGATGAGCATTTGATAGTCACTCATATAATTCTCAAGAAACACTAATCAGGCAATTGTTATCTCTTTTAAGTACACAGAAACCAAAGACTCCTATCCAAGATGGCATATGGAACTCCATGGTCTGTTTTTTTGTTTTTTTGTTTTTAATATCCAAAGACTATTATTAATTATCTATCAAATCTCAAAGCCTTTGAATATGTTTCTTCACAATGAGAAACAGTGCATTTGTAAATATTACGACATTGAGGGGTTTAAGATTCTTATATTACAACATGTTTTCAGACCCACATTGAACCCCTTATATCTACACCCTTCTATGAACTTCTTTAATAACCTTTACACATCAGTATTATTGTACTATTGGGTGTCTGGTAAACTGTGAACAAATGATGGATGAATACTATGTTGTATTTAACTTTTTTTTTCTCAATACTTGGTACAACACCTGACATATTATAGCAGGTATTGAATAGATAATGCTTTTATATATAACTAAAAGAATGAATCAATCCCTCCATCCATCTACCCATAAACACAACAATGAATAAAGAGGTTGGATGGTGCTACAGAGATTTGTCTGCAAAATATCATGTAATCTGACTTGGATAAATAATAGCAATAAATGACTCTCCTAGACCTTTACCACCTTGGACCTTGGTAGAGCACTGTAAGAGCACTCTCTAGGACTGATTGCCAACACACTGCTACCAACACAGTGCCAAAATCCCTTGACTTGCATTGTTAATTCCTTATTCTTATTTATTCTCTCTGAAATATGGCTTAACGTTAATTTATGTACTTGAATCCTGAGTTTTGCTATCAGCAGTGAACATTTTCATGTGATATAAACAAATAATGAACATTTAAACAAGCAACAGATTACCCAGAAGTGAAGTGTACTCACCACTTCTAAAGCAGGGATCAAACCAACGTCTTCTGAGCACTGAGTTAGCAGATTAAACTCGGCTAGAGTTGTCAGATTGCACATTCACCCTTCCTCATAAGCATATGGGGGACCTCCTGTGATGCCAGCAGCCCTGGACATGGTAAAGTGAGGATCATGTAACTCAGAGAGATCATTTAAGACTGCTAATAAACTTATCTTTTCAGTGTAGATTGGAGAAGAGCCACTGTGGTCTGCCTAACTCTTGAAAGTGGTTTCCTCCACATATTCTTAAGTTTCATGTTACTTACATCCTTAAAAATCTATAATACAACTGAAAATATCATTACCCCTTTAGTGACTTTTTTAGTCTCTACTTTAACACTTTTCTTTGTAATAATATTTTAATGTATCTGAAAAAGCACAGGGTAAGTCACTTTACCTGATCCTACTAGATGGAAGATCCATTTACTTTGGTGTTTTTGTTTTCTTTTTGCTTAACGTGAAGTTACCATATCCAAATCCAAAGCCTGAAATGTTTCAGATTGTTCAAAAGAAGATTTTGAATAATCACATGAGCTAATAAACATGGCTCAGTATTCTCATTCATAAAATGATGCTATTTTTGTTACCATGTTGTATGTATATATATATATGTATAAAAATTTACATATATTTATAAAATAACTATTTTCTGATTATGCATAATGCACACATATCATGCTATAATTCATCTCTACATATCTCACCAACAATATAACATAAATGAACAATATGTTTGCCAACATCACCTAACCTAGACTGATACACAGTCATCAAAAAATAAATACAGTATGGCCCTGATATTTCCTCCTCTCCCTCTTCCTCCTTCTCTGTCTCTGTCTCTTTCTCTTGTACGTGTACACACACATGCAGAGCTTACTTATACATGGTTGATTGGCAGCTGGATTCAACCTAAAGAAAAATTTTTAAAAATCAGAATCTTCATAAAGTTAAAACTGTTTGAACACACAACCACAAAAACACATGAAAAAAATGTATTGGCTATACTAGTATGACTTTGTTGCTATCATCTTACAATTGCAGCCAGAACTTCATTACGGATTTAGCTAAATGTTCATTTGGCAGTGACTTCCTATTTGAATAGTATAGAGTAAGACTTTCAGGATATTGTGATTTCTAAGCTTTTGCTGATAGATATACTTGCTGTCCTCATAATTGGTTTATCCCAATAGATAGCCTCCTTAGAGACAATGCAGTCACGGAAAATATCACCCAATTTCCTTCCAAGAATTGTTGGAAGGTTTAATCAAGAAATGTTTGTGAGGTGCACTGGGGAGGGAAGTACTCTCCAGAGGCAGAGAGAAATGATTATTACTGGAATTGGTCTTTACAAAAATCTCTAATCATCACCCAAACAAGATGAAGAGATGATGGAAAAAATCCTACGCAAATTAGGGACGAAAATTTCCAAATACATTTTTTTCTTTAATTGGAGCACAGTTTTGTTTTTTTTTCCTTTTAATGTTAGTTGCCACTCGGGGTCTAATATTTTAAATGAGTTTTTAGAACAAAAAGAACATTAAAATTATGGATTTGGACTTTATTCTATGCTTCTACAATTCTAAATTGTCTATAATTTCCTTCTTTACACATGCATTGTAGGAATGGTTGTTTTTCACAGACCCTGCTTTTCTACTAATTAGTTGCCAGAGTTAAGTTTGCAATTACCCAACTGAAATATTTTAAGAAAATGTGTCATGTATCAGGAAAATAATTGAAATGCATAATTTGAGGAGAAATTTAGATCCTGTTTTGTATATTGTAGTAATTTGGATATTCATTGCAAGTGAGAGGGATCTGATTCAAACTGACTGAAGCAAAAGTAGAGATTTATTATAATGATCCTTAAGTCACTTAAGTCACTCATGAAACCCAAGAACAAGAATGTAGATGGGCCTGAAGACTTATTGAAACAACAAACTCAAATGTATCTAGGAATTGCTTTCCCTATCTTGTCTCCTCTCTCCACTGATCAGGTGTTCTCTTTCTAACAGGATTTTCTATCTTTCATTAGCTCCTGTGGAAGAAAACCTAGTTGCCAAGAATCACATCTCACTTTCTAGGCTCTTCAAAAAAGACTTACATAGTTTTTCTTGTTTCAGTTCCAGAATTCCTAGGGAGGGACTCATAGTTCCAGGCCAGGTTGGGTGCCTACGTTTAACTGATCAACTTAGTTAGTTGAGGTTCTCCTTGAAACTAACCTAACAGTTCTTAAAATAATCATGTGGATGGAGTGAAGATTGAGGGACAATCTCCAGGCAGAAGTGCATGGGAGACAATTCTCTAAGGACCTCCTGTGTACATTTAAAAGATAATATTTCTAAAACAATCCACAGGTTTCTTTTCTAAGTATAAAATAGGAAAAAATCAATTAAATAATATTATATTTAATCTTATAAAAATAACTTGATCTAAGTTAATCCCAAAAGTATAAGAGTGAAATTTTTCAACTGGATAAGACATCATCACTACACAAGGGTGATAAACTCAAAAGAATGAAAAACTTAAAACTATTCATGGATGATATTCTCCTTAGTTCAAGCATATAGTGAATAATGAATCTATAGAAACCCTTGTGCTAGGAAGTGGGAATAAAACAATGAGTAAGACAAGCTAGTGGAGCAATTGACACATTAACAGATAACATACAGTAATGCAGAAAATGCAATGACGGGAATGTCTACAGATTATAATGGGAATATTACACTTGATCTTAGCCAAAAGGCTGAGAAGCGATATAATGGGAATATTGAGAAGGAACAAAGCCCTGTTAGGAGTGAGGGGTAATCATAAGTGGCTTCCCAAAGGAGTCAACCCCTGAACCACATCTATAGTGATAAGTAAAAGTTATTGAAATAAAGAAATGAAAAATGAGCAGGAAGAGGTAAGCAGGGGGATATGATAGAGGAGCTTAAAAACCTAGCTACAGAACTTGGATTTTCTGAAGGTCCCTAAGAAGAGACCATAGGAGTGGCACTACCCAATTTGCTCAGAATGAGGTCTGAGTTACATTTCCCATAAAGCACAGTCCTAGACAGTTGGTTTCTAAGTAACTTCTCAAGTGATTAATAGGCTAATTTTGAAAAAAAAAAAAAAAAAAGGTAGTCCAGCACATTCTGTAATGTCCTAATTATACAATACCCCTGTGCCACACCCATACACTCCCAGGTGGAAAAAACCTGCTAGTTTCAAGAAACAATTGCGTTCAATCAAAAAAAAAAAAAAAAATCAACAGAATTAACTATTTGAACACCTTTTTCTTCCTTGTTCTAAGAACAAGGCAGAACACTTTACCATATTCCTTTCCTTTGTATCCCTCACCCCCACCAGACCCAGGCTTTCAATTATAGTCAGGCTAAATTGCCTGCCTTCCTCTGCATTTACTCATCATAAAGTCATTTGAATTTGCTCTTGGGAATTTTCATGCCCAGGACCGACTCTTTCTCCCTATCTGCCAGAATCTATGGTTCTCATTATTAAAAACTCAGTTTGAGGCCATTCCTCCTGGGGCTTCTCATTACATTAGATAGGGGATGTGTGGGACTCTCCTTCTGTCAGTCCCAACCATCTCTTCTACTGCATTCATGATATGTGAGTGCATTTTTGTTCCTAACATTTTTGTGTGTGCATTCTTGTTAAAATACCCAGAGCTAAAGCCTCAAAGCATGATATGCCTTCTCCTAAAATGTTTATTAAGTTGAATGATACTAACTTTAATCACAGAAACAGCAAACAGACACAGTCTACTTTCCTATGTGCATGTTTTGTATGAGTTTCAGAAACATTTCACACAACAAAAATATTATTTCTGTTGCCACCTTGTAAAATGAGATTGTGTCCTGAAACAATATTAAAATCACAATCCCAGGAAACTCATCATTTCCCAATAATAAAATGTATTGGCTTTAAGCTGTAGCAAGTCCTGAGAAATTGGTCCATGAAATCAAGGCATAATAATTTAATGAAAATCTATCTAAAAAGAAAAAAGAAAGAAAATCTATCTAAGAGCTTTAAAATATATATGAGAACTAATTATCTGTTACTTGTCCTCTATGGTTGATTTGTTATAGCTAGCACCTGGGCCTCTTATTTGGCAAATAAGAAAATGGCAAATGAAAGGAGTTTTTTTCATTCTTTTTTTTTTTTTTT
>CM052895.1:84241007-84284333 GCA_028534135.1 Potos flavus | reverse complement strand
CTCTCTCTTTGTTCCATTGATCTATGTGTCTGTTTTTGTGCCAGTACCACACTGTCTTGATGATTAGAGCTTTGTAATAGAGCTTGAAGTCTGGAATGGTGATACCGCCGACTTTGGTTTTCTTTTTCAACATTCCTCTGGCTATTCGTGGTCTTTTCTGGTTCCATATAAATGTTAGGATTATTTGTTCCATGAAATGGGTATTTTTAAAGATCACCACGTGATTAAAAGTGCGCATAAGTTTTGGGACCACTGCTATGAATCGATGAATTAAGACAATATGCCTACATTGACTCATGCATGTCATATGAAATATGAGATGGCTTTCTGTAGTAGAGGAACATTTTAGTTTTAACAGTTATGTATTTGTGTTATTGTATATTTTTGAAAAATATTTTAATAAGCCAAACCCTTTATCTGATACATATTCCTTAAGACAAAGCTAAATTAGGCATTTACATTTTTGTAAAAAGTGAATGAATTAGAAATCTATTAACCAATTAATAGTGTAACTGTATGTGGAAGTGGCAAAAAATATGGAAGTAGTATATAAAGTAACTCAAATTTAGAAAAAACTGGGTTAAATTATTATGTCTCTAAAAGGGACCCATTTCATAAATGCAAATAAGTTATTGAGACAATGTCTAAGCCCTTAATCATTTGATTAGTGTTAACATACTGATAAGTCAACATGTCAGCTACTTAGAAAGGTCAGATATCAGGTAGGAAAGACCATGAAGCATCTGGGATGAGAAAGAATGACAGAGGCATGTATGACAGGGAATGACTAGAAAGAGTTTTACCTTCTTTACAAAAATGGGCCACCTAGACATGAATTTAGCATATATTGAGATGAGGTAGAGATGCAGAAGGAAACAAGATATTCCTCCAAGTGACTCAGGACTTTAAGAATAGACCTGAGATGATATTATTGAAAACAATACTGGAAATTATCTGAATTCTAAATACAAAAAGATAGCAAATAAAATCTTAAAAGGTTTAATGGATGAGAAATTGCCTAGCCAAATATTATAACACAAAATCACAATCATCACCACAATAATAATAATAGCAATAATAATATGATATAGTACTGGCAAAGGAATATCTGAGAAAGAGCAATGATACAAGCATAATATCTAACAGTCTGTCCCAACATATTATATTAAGTATGTGGTAAAGATAAACATTGAATGCATTGGCAAATGGCATTGGGACAATTAGCAAATAATAATGTTATATCTTTAATTTGTCACTTATACCAAAAATAATTTCCAAATGAAATAGAGATACGCACGTAAGGAAAAAAAGGTAAAAGTTTTTGAAAAATATGTAGTAAAATATAAATATGTATAATATATTTGAATGGAGAAAATTTGCTTTGATGAAATCAGAGACAGAAACCATAATGGAACATGTTGATACGTATAAATAATTTAGTTCTCATAGGACAAAATTAGTGACAAAAAGAGATAAAAATATTTGCAATTTATGTTATAAAATGTTACTGTCTTTGGTATATAAATAGGTCTTATAAATCAGTAAGCAAAAGACAAATATGTCAGTAAGGAAATGGTCAAGACACTAATATGCAATTCTCAGAGAAAAAATATATTTATTAAACATAAAAAATGCAAGTAATGAAATGTAAATTAGATAATGATAAAATACATCTTTATCAGCTTGGCAAAAATATTGAATTATATATATATAGGTTATAAGTAGTAAAACTAATTTTGGCAAGCTATTGGACAATAAATAGCAGAAGCATAATTTTATAAGACCTTTGATCTAACAGTTCTACTTTTAAGAATTGATCAGAGGAAGAAACAAATATTGACTGGAACAAAAATTTAGCTCTAATATTGTTTATTTCCACATAAAATGGAGGGTAGCAGTCTAAGATCAGGGAGCCAGCATCGTCAAAGTCTGGTGAGAGCTCTCTTCCTCCTAGCTTGTTAATGATCTCCGCCTTGCTGTCTCCCCACGTTGGGGAGAGAGCGGCTCTGGTATGTCTTCCTCTTCTATAAGGGCATTAATTCCATCATGAGGGCTCCGCTCTCATGACCTCATTCAACCTAATACCATCACACAGGGGTAAGGGTGGTGGGGGGTGGTGGTGGTTAAGATTTCAAATATATAAACTGGGGGGGAGGGTGATATATTCAGTCCATAGTAATGTGGTAAAAAATATAAATATGGGTGACTCAATGAACTAAGAATGGCAAAACATTGATATTGCTAAACTTGGGCCTGAGACACATTTGGGCTTATGGTATTATTTTCTCTCCTTTTTTGTATGTTTAAACGTTTTCATATGTAAGTGCATTTTTTTTAATTTATGTGGTAGGATAATATGTAATGACATGGAAAAGATTTTCAATATTTTTAATTAAAGAAGCAAGCTAAAGAAACTTATACTGAGGTATGCCTGGGTGGCTAAGTTGGTTAAGCATCTGCCCTTGGCTAGGGTCATGATCCCAGGGTCCTTGGATCGAGCCCTTCATCAGACTGCCTGCTCAGTGGGGAGTGTGCTTCTCCTCTCTCTGCTGCTCCCCCTGCTTGTGCTCTCTCTCTCTCTCTCTCAAAAAAATAACAAAAAACAAACAAAAAAAACCTTACATTGATCAAATCTGAAACTTTGGAGTAAAAAATAGCAAATATTTCTGTGGCCTATAGAGGGGGAAAAATCTCACAGGATAAAATGCCAGGAGATTAAAAAATTATAGCAGCAATATTAGGGCTACATGTAATTTTTTAAATAATCCATATCTTCATCAAAAAATGTGTTACATTTTTAATATACAAACATGTTATAAAAATAATGTTTGGTATCAATTTTTTATCTTGACATTTAAAAAATATAAATTTCCTTTAAGTGGTCAATTATTTTTTGACATTTATTAAGCACACAATGTGTGTCAGGCCTTGTGCTTGGAACCGTAGATAAAAAGGTAAATATGACATAATCTCCTGTCCTCATCATATTCACAGGGAAATTAGGTATACAAATAAATAATTAAATCATTATAAATGCTATCATACGAGGGTACATAGACGGCTATGAGAACTCACAGAGAAAAAGGACATTATTTTGTTCTTAATTTAGGTTTCCTACAAAGCAAACACGAAAAAGTTACCAACTACTACTAGTGAACTACAAGGTTTCTTGTCATGAGGAGGTTTGAGTTTTAAGTACGCCTTCTTATAGCCATTCCTTGTGAGCTGGCCACTCCATTTCTTCTTGATTCCTTGACAGGTTCCATTAAGTCCGGAGACCAACCAGTGATCTTGGGCAAGTGGAGATACTTCCAAGTGTATGGGAATTAGTATGGGCCTTGATTGAGCTCTTATATATTAGAATATCTATAGTGACCCTACACTTCTTATAGTTATTATTAGAAGGAAATGAAATGAATCCAGTTTTATTAAACCTTACCGAAAGCAGAGTACTTGCTCAGGCTCAGAGGTACACTGTCTATTACAGTGCTACTAGGCCATAGAATACATGAAATGTAAGTGCACATCGCACTGTGCTGTAGCTGGAAAATACACTCCAAGTTTTGAAAATTTATATATATATATATATAAAACTTAGTTATATGTATGTATATATATAAAACAGTTATATATATATATATATATAACTTATATATATAACTTTTTAAGTGGGGGCTACTAGGAAATTTAAAATTACATGTGTGGCTTACATTTGTGACTTCACATGATAGTTCTATTGCATTACAGCACTGGATTAAAAGCTACAAGTAGATGAGCACCAAAGGTACCTTAGATGCTGACATTTTATAAGTATTTTATTACATCTTCATTTCTGTCTGGTGAGGATGGCATTTTATAGACAGGAAAACAGGAAAACCATTAATACTTGGCCCATCAGCTCACTTCCCAAGTTCACTGAAAAGCATTAGACAACTTATTTTATTTTTTTGTTTAGTTAAGTACTTATTTTTGTATTTAAATACTATGTGGAAGTGGGAAATAGACACCATTAGATCACTTGGTGGGTTGCTTTGATCTTCATATTCTCCATGTGATAAGGAACATGCTCGTAAACAAGGAAATTCATCAGTTCAAATACTCTATCTCTCTCCAAATCACTCTCTTACATACACACAAATGTATGTATCTCTCTTACACACACACACACACACACACACACACACACACATCTCTCTTAAGAATTCTCTGTCATTTCAAATAGTCTTTTAAAACTATATGGTTGTCCTATTTCTGGAGAAAATGTCAATTCTAATAAATGTGATGCATACTCATAAAAAAATAAAAATATAAAGTATGAATTTTATAGCCAAAGGAAAATTTGATGTCTTCTAGTCCAGAAGCTGCTGCTTCTTTGCCCCAACCACTGCCTTCCCCCAGCTACAGAATCCTTTCTTCAAACCAGCTTTTGGATGGAGTGTTAGTACCAGATGCAGATAAAAATCTGCAGTTCTGGTGGATGCAAGGACGATCTCCTGGAATATCTCTCCCTCCAGTTCCCTCTTCAGCTCCTGAGGCAACATCAGGATTTCCAGTTCAAAAAGGGAAGTGAGGCCCAGAGAAGTCAAATTTAGAAACAGTACCTGCTTTTAGAGCACTGAAGATGATACTTTCCATATCATCAGGTGCATTTCCAGAACTAATCTGACACTTGACTGAGTATAGCAAGGATACACCTTCATTCTAAGAGAATCAAATAAGGATCTTTCTTGGTTACGTAGCCTCAGGAGACAGGGTAGATAAAATACCTTAAGAGAGAAACCAACCAGGACTTTATCCACTTACTTCAAAATTTCACAATAATACTGTCTTGGCTTCCAGAATTAACTTTTACATTCTGAAAAGGCCAAATGCTTTTTTATTTCAAGTTTGAGATATATTTTTTTCTTTTGGAGCTAAGCGAACACTGGGCATTTTTTTTTCCTTCCCCTCTGGCCTTTACTACAGTTCTAAAGAAAAACACACCATGGCCAGCCTGCTTTCACTTCACCCTCAAATTCTTCAAGTTTAGAATGGTCACATCTGGTAACCACAGATGGCTATCACTGAAGACAGAAAGTGGAGACCTCCTTAGGTTTTCAGCTACTCCATGTGTTTGTTTTTTTAGCCCTAATAACATTTCTTCTTTGCTTACAAATAAAGCTCAGCCACCTAACCTTTTCAGGGAACTTACTCTCATTCCTCAGAAATCAATGATCAGGAAGACATCAGCATTTCGTTCTGAATGAATACATGTCACTCTACTCTGAAGAAAACCCAATGTTTACATTTTTATCTGTTGATATTTTAATTAACAATATAAGTGCAATGTTTGCCCTGTGAGTTCAATGGGAAAAACTGCAAATAAACAGCAGTTCCCTCTTGGACAATCACTCTGTAAATTAGCTTACTTTGTCAATAAAGTGCATGCCTATCAGGCTCTTCAAAGCAGCAGGGGTAAGGATGTTCATTTACTTAAGCAGTAGGTTCTACCATTAGCGTTTGTGATTGGTGTTAATTAGAACTGTGTGTGCATGTCTCTCCGCCACAGAGCCCACATTTTCAAAATCCTAGTAACAATCAAGCTATTAATAAATTAAGTACCCATATTTGTTTGTGTTCTTTTTTAATCTAATTGAAACTTTCTGAGCGATACCAACTTGATAAGCATTTGAGGACCGGGTTTCTCAGTACTATGATGACTTGACTCATGCTTGACTTCCATTTTTTAGAAGAGCTAATATAGATATTTAACATTTCTGTTGGACTTTTTTACAATGAGTGCAGTTGGGAATCCTATGTATTTTGATTATTTGAGGCAAAAGCTTATTCATTTTTAACCTTTCTTTTTGCATTAAATGGGCTTTGATAAAGTAAATATTTTATTGTCTCAAAATCAAGCATCGAAACCATGTTGATTAGCCTTACAGGCATCCAAAAGAATGTAGAGGGTGTTATGAGGTATCTAAGTGGATATTAATGTTATGTTAACAAAGTTAAGTAGTTAAAGCCTTTACGTAGGTAACGGAGATGATGTAGGTAGAGACATAGATAGGGAGCTCTGCCATCCAGCGGGGAAGAGAGTATTTCCCTTGGACCAGAAATATCCAGACTGGCTAGATTATTTTTGACTCTCTATCTCACTTTTCCTCAGAAGATACAACCTAAATATTTCTCAGTTACCCTGAAACTGGACATCAAATGAGCCAATGCAACTCAAAGCCATTTGTAATAGTGCTAGCCTTATAATAAGGAAAAGAAAAAAGTGGTTTATATATCACTCTGTTGGAAATTTTTTTTTTTTTTTTTTTAATCAGCCAGCACATATTTCTCTGGAGAAGTTCAGCAACATCTTAATCCAACTTTATGCTTTGTATTTGCATCTTAAAGAGAAAAAAAATTAAAGATTTGTTTATTTTTTACAGACAGCGTGCATAAGAGGGGGGCAGGGACACAGGGAGAGGGAATCCTCAAGCAGACTCCCCACTGAGCACAGAGCCTAATGTGAGATTCCATCCTGGGACCCTGAGATCATGACCGGAGCTCAAGCTAAGAGGTGGATGCTCAACCGACCTAGCCACCCAGGCGCCCCCATATTAAAGGAAATTTTAAAACTTAATGCTCCTTGAAAAATTCCCAATGGATCAAGTAGGAAAATCACAATTGTTGTTTTGCGGTAGTTTATTTTTGGCTTCAATATCACCAGTCACCCAGTGAACTATTTATTTCTTAACTTCCTGTCTTAATGCTGGTGATTTAATTCTTGGATATCTAAGGATCAATTGTGCCTATGCTTGTGAGTTCTTACATCTTTATGGGCGTGTTTTTTAATGATTAGAAAAGCCAAAATAAATATTACAAAAACACTTTTGAAACAACTATACTTTAGTATCTAATTTTCTTAAAAATATGACATTTAGCTTTAGACAGTGGAGTTTGTTGTGTTAATAAATTTTAGCCTCATTAGCTCCTGATTTTTATGTGCTTTTGAATTCATGCTCCTCTGTTGGTAGCGTCCCCATAGTTCTATGGTAACCATGTAACATGTTACGAAAGGATTATTACAGTTGGAAGAAGAATAATCACAAGTTGAGGACACTTGCAATAACGTGAACTGGAAACTAGGAATGTCCAACATGCGTGGATGTTGAATTTGTTTCTAAACTATGTGCTCTGGCACAAAAGGAAAAGAACTTTTCTACATGTCAACAGATACCTTTGTGTAGTTTTTGTATGTGGCAATTCTATGTTTAAGGTTGTTTTATTTTTTCTTTAATTATGTTGAAGTCTGTATATGTAGGCACTTGGGAAAAGCAGAATGTTTCCTATTCCACTTTACATTTTCCTTCTTTTCTAGATTTTAAATAGTATCTTATTACAAGGGAGAAATTTCTCATAGAGACACAACATAAACTCTTCTTAACTGGTAATCAAGATATTCAGTAAATTAAATTTCTAATGAAAATGTTTCATGTTGTGAGGATACAACCAGATTATTTTTCCTATTGCTAGCTACTTAGAATATGCAGGCTATATCTATATTCTTCTTTAAAAAAAAATTAAAGTCAGTGTTTTAAAAGAAAACCAGCCAGTTATTTTAAAATATATTATTTCCTTTTCTTAAAAAGGCCAATTCTTTTTAAAACGATAAGCAATTTCATAGATGGTAATCTTCTGATAACAATAAAAGATAGATTTTAAATTTATATATATCTTAAAGTTTTCATGAAAAGAGAGAGAAAAAAAAAAAAGAAAGAAAGAGAAATAGAGAAGCTGCTTAGGTCCACTGAGAATAGGTGTGCTTCTATATAATATCAGAGATTTGCAGGTTTTTCCTGGCCTGAGGCATGGGAAAGATAAAGCATTGATTTGGTTTTAAAGGATTTTGTAAGCAAATGTATACAAAGTGTTTATAAAGGCCCTTGGAGTATGTTGGGAAAACATACTGCAAAGATACTGCTGAATTTATAAAAATAGCCACTAATAGTAGTCAAGATCACAGTATTCCTATTTATTGTACAATGATAAATTCTATTATTATACTGTACAAATTTTATGTATAGCCCCAATGACATTGTGTGGATCCAAGAGTTGCTAATATTTGCAAGTCTTAATGCATATTCCTTCACCATAGTAAAGGTACATCTGACTCATATGACCTTTGGAATAAGGGAAATCTAACTTCATTTTTAATTTGGTATTCACTAGCATGCAGATATTTCTTTTCTTAATTTTTGAGGAATATGAGTTTTTTAAATTGAAGCAAACACTGTCAGTGCCTTGCTTATATCCTTCCGCCCCACAGATCATTCGGAGCATGTGAACTGGACTTTGAACCATCACTACCAGAGACTCTTTGCCTGAAAGATCTCTCTATTCTGAAGTCTGACTCTGCCTGTATGTAAGGCAGGCTGGAAGTTCCAGGGTCCTCATGCTTCCAGGAAGCAGTGCTCCATGAATGACTGAAGGGAATTGATTGACAGGTAGCTCTCCTCAATTGTCCCTGAAGAGAAAGAACTCTGAGGCACGTGTTCTACACTGTTTCCCAGAGTCTCCCATGGGATTCTGCTCCAGTTGCTCAGAGTGGCCGTCTGTTATTGTAGACTTACTGGCTTCCTGCCCTTTCCTGTCTTACACCCTACTTCTCTACCACTGATTCCTGCAATCATGTCTCAGTAGACTGTGTAAAAAATAATTCTTCTTTTAGGATCTGCTTCTAGGAAAGCCCAATGTGAGCCATGCATTTTTTTAAAATTTGGTTATGTATCCATGCAGTTAAAAAATTCATAGGATAGATTATATAACAAAAAATAATTCTCTATGTTACCCTTGTACCCCAATAGTAAGACACTTAATAGGGATGGGCAAGAGGAGTCCTTGTCTTGTTCCGCATGTTACAGAGTCACCTGTGTCTCAAACACACAAAGAAATAAATTTATTAAAAAGACGAGATGTTTTTACTCTCAGGTTCCAGCATTTAATGCTAGCACAGGGCCCACCCTTAATATCATAGTTCAGATCCCATGGAAGTGCTTGTTGACATCTCTTGCCTGAAGTCTTGAAATGAAAGGCAATTGTGTTCAAATGCTCTGAAGGCTGTAGGTTTTGTTACAGTTGATGTTGAAAATGGACACTGCTTCAGAGGACAGAGAGGTTCTGAGCATGAAGCACTTAAATAAAAGACAAATTAATTAACTTATCAAGTCCTTCCTCTCAGCATAAATGTAATAGATTCCTGAATGATGAAATATTATTTCCCTGTAGTGCTAAATATCCATTTCTTGTTCTCTCCCTGTTCCAATTTGTGGTCCTGAAGTATTCATGAATTAGCATGGTATTCACCACAGTTACACATAGGAACTGAAGAATTTTTGGAATTATTAAACAATTTAGAGTTTTTATTAAGTTAGTATATATTATGCAAATCTATACAAATACATTTGAAGTGTAATGCAGTCTGATACAATTTTTTTATATTATCTACTAGAGGTACAATGCTGAAATTATATTTTTTATAAAATTATCTTAAAACATTAAGGTAAATTTAAAAAAGTAAATAAGCATTTCAGTTTTATTTGACTAATATGTTTTAAAACTATGGCATTTATTAATTCCAATTTACTTTTGCTTTTTAATTTTTTTAAACAACGTTTCCATTAATCTTTTTAAAATTTTTTAAAATTTTTTAAAAATATTTTTATTTATTTATTTGACAGAGAGAGAGACAGCAAGAGAGGGAACACAAGCAGGGGGAGTGGGAGAGGGAGAAGCAGGCTTCCTGCCCAGCAGGGAGCCTGACATGGGACTCGATCCCAGGACTCTGGGATCATGACCTGAGCCGAAGGCAGATGTATAACGACTGAGCCACCCTGCTTTTTAATTTTTAATAAATAGTTGAGTTTTTATAATAAAATAATTTTGAAAGCATGAAAATGTTTCCATTTTGGTATACATTTCCATTAACTTACATTTTTAGTAAAATTATATTCAAATTTTGCAAAAAATGTTATTCGATTACTTTTTATATAATTGAGATAATATATGAGTCAGTATTGGGATAGAAATAAAAATATTACATTAGCATTCGGGAAAATTGGCAGAAAGTTTAAAAAATAGACAAATTTTCAATGCAGTGGTCTAGTTAAATTTTGAAAGTAAGTAGACTTCTGTCAAACGAGACCCAAGAATTCATGAAAAGGGCATTACACAGTCTTTACTTAATAAATGCTTAATTACTCCTCAAAAGAAGGAAGATGAACAAGAAAACTATTTTTATCCATTTAGCAACATTAACAGATTTGAATTTTCATATGCTTTACTAAGTAAAATTTTAAATACTTATAATGAAAGTGATAAAAGGATTATTCACATCAAATGCATAATTCAGAAGCAACAATTATATCTCCTTCCTGCACATTAGAAGCTAAAGGAAATTGTATCCACAAAGTTATCAAATTGGACAAGAAGTATAAAATAAACTGGAGCTATATCCAGCTTATAAATGGTAGCTCTAGAAAACAGTCATCACATTTCTCTGATAGTGCAGGAAAAGTTTTCTAGTGAAACAAAATGCAATTCAAAATAGGAATTACAATTTTCCATGTATTTAAGATGGCAGAAAAGTATTTAATTTTACCCCAAATTACTTCAAATGGATAAAAAAACTTTAGAAAGCAGCTTTTACATTCTAATTTCAAAGACAAAATATATAGGTATTATAAAATATTTGGCCAAAGATTAGCTTTTGCAAAAAAATCATATTTGTGATTAGAAGTGTTTTGGGGGCGCCTGGGTGTCTCAGTGGATTAAAGCCTCTGCCTTCGGCTCAGGTCATGATCTCAGGGTCTTGGGATCAAGCCCCGCATCGGGCTCTCTGCTCAGCCTGCAGAGGCAGGCTCTCTCTGTCTGCCTCTCTGCCACTTGTGATCTCTCTCTCTGTCAAATAAATAAATAAAATCTTTAAAAAAAATAGAAATGTTTTGGGTTCTCAATTAAAAGAATACAAAATATCACTTGCACACACATACACACACATATACCACATGAATCATTAGAACTAAAAAAAGGCTTGATAAAGAGCAAACAATGAATACTATTTAGCAAAGACAAGAAAACCTTTGATACAAAACATTTGTGTGATTGGCTAAAAGAATATTATATGTCCAATATTTAGCCAAACATAATGAAATTTTACACAAAATAGACAATGGAAATGTTGAAAAATATACTTACTTAATAGAAATATTTTGAAATGTGATGCTAGCATGGCCAAACATGTAAAATGATTTAAAAAGTTATGATGTTCTAGAATAGTAAATTCAAAATGTGAATAATAACTTAATTGATAATAAAATGAGAGATTAAGTCATACAACAAATTTTTTAAAAAAGATTTTATTTATTTGAGAGCAAGAGTGAGCAAAAGATAGAGAGAGGGAGAGCACACGAGTGGAGGTGGAGAAGGAGAGGGAAAAACAGATTCTCTGGGTAGAGTACCTAATGCAGGACTCGATCCCAGGACTGTGGGATCATTTCCTGAGCTGAAGGCAGATGCCTAACCCACTGAGCCTTCCAGGCACCCCTATACAAGAAATTTTTTAATCAAAAGTAAACATTACTTTAAAAGACAAACATTAAAAAAATAATAATAAATAAATAAATAAAAGACAAACATTATTCTTGGAGATTTTTATAGAAAAAAGTCATGTTCAGGGCAGCTGGGTGGCTCACTTTTTTAGGTTTTGGCCTTGATTTCAAACATTGTCTAATGTTTTTGATAAGGGAACTAACATGGCCAGTAAAGAAAGAGTCATAAAAGCCAGAATTTTGACTTAAAGTCCAGAGACATTCTTTGTGCAAGGCATGGCACATAGTTTGAATCGGTTACTAAGAGACGTGGCCTTGACTGTGAATAATCTTTGAAGCAATTCAAATAGTAAATATGGTATTTTCTAGATCTGCTATAAGATGGAAAATGTTGATGAGACATTTTTCAAATTCATCCATACTAAAACTCCTGGAGAATTGGCAAAATTAAATTATGTTAAAGCATTAACAATTAATTTAGATAACACATGATATGTACTAAAAAGTAAGAGTCATGAAACAACAGTATATCTTTAAATAAAGAATGTATCAGAATCTTTAGTAAAAAATTAAATTAATTTGGAATTATCACTATCCATACTTTTTGATGGCTATGAATAGTGCTAGCAAAAGATTTGTAAGAAAGCCTAAATAGATCTCAATTTGGCAATATCACTTGTTAATACAGTTTTTTTCCTTCAACTGAAAAAAAAATCAAATCAAAAAAATCAAAAATAATCAAAAGAAACTGAAATATACAACATAAGTGGCTCTGCCCATACATTCAGATAACGTCTATGGATGCTTTTGCACTACAAAGGCAGAGTTGAGAGGCTGCTGCAGAGACCAAATGTCCCTCAAAGTTTAAAGTATTTACAATTTGTGTTTTTACAGAAAATGTGCTTCAACCTCTGACGGTGGAGAGTTCTTAAAGAGACAGTCATCTGTAATACTTTGTCCAGTTTTGGTCATAAAGCCATAGCTTCACACCTTTTTTCAACTTTTTTTTATTATAGAGTTAGTTTTGTCAAAAGAGAGGATAGACTATTTAATAATTTTGTTAGCTTGATTTATAACTTTTAGACATTTAAACAAATAGTACATGGCCTTCATTTGCACCCCTCACCCAGGGCCTGCCAATATAAGAACTGGACTTGTCCTTCAGTTTCCCAGATATCTTCTCCAAGGCCTACCACCAGTATCATTTTCTGGAACATTCTTGCAAACATACATAGATGCTCACACACAAAAGGAAAATGAAGTTGCTTTTATTCTCCTAGCTTGTCATTAATATCATCTAAAAAGACTCACAGCATCTCCTTCACCTTCTTCCCAACCAAAGATGATAGAGCCTCAAAGATGATGCTGCCCATGGGAGCTACAGACGCTAGTGATACATGTTTCTACACTGTGTTCCACTGTACCCTACCAGGTAAACTAGGTTGTCTCTCTGGCCTTCATAGCATTTTATCTATATCTATATTGTAAGATATCTATGTCTTCATTTTTGTCAGAATTATTTCTTTATTTTTTAAATGATTGATACGGCTTTCAGGGATGATAGATATTTCTTCACTTTTTGGAGTATGATAATGAGTGTGGGGGCATAAGTCTGAAGGTAGAAGCCGCAGGAGGGATGAATCGGTTTGCACAATTAGTGAAGAAAAGGGGAAATCAGTGGAAGGACCCAGATCAAAGGAAATCAGAGCCAGAGAGCCACATGTCTGGAAGAATAGCAGGGAAAATCTGACTGACCCTCACTTCCAAGGGCCCTCACTTCTAATTCCCCCCCAGTGGGAAAGAGGAAGGCAAGATTACATGATACCTGATGGAGGTCTTTAAGTTTTGGGGAATGAAGTGTGGGGTTAAACCCTTCCTCTATTTCTCCCACCTAATTTTAAGCAAAAAACTATAGATTTCACTTATATTTCTGGTGAGAGAAACTCTTTCTGGCAAATACCAAGAGAAGTTTTGGTACTGCCTGTATTTGAAGCAGAATAAAATTGGACACAGCATGTGGGGACAGCCGACATCTGGGTTGCTTTTCTTATATGTTTGTTTTTCTTTCCCAAGCGTGCGGTTTCAGACCACGAAAGTATATGTCTTATTCTTTCCTATTTCTCCAATTCTAAAAAGGTGCTTTGGTTGCAAATATGCAACCATTAATTATTGGAAATCTTGTTAGGTGAACCAGTTTCTAAGTTCCAGAAGGTGTGGCTAGCGAAGTTGACTTTCCATACATACCAAGGATGTAGTGAAGAAATCTGAATTTTTAAGTTGTATGATACCCAAGCTCTATCTCCCTTTAGTTAGAATAGAGACACACATATTAGCCTTCTCTAATTTACTGCAATGCTGAGGTTAAAAACTCCATTGTGATAAAGGGGTATCCCTAAGCATCTAATTCCCGGGAATTGGCTTACATAACTGAAAAGACTCTCACTTATTTTGTAATTTCTGTTCCTTTACAATATACTAATAAGTACCACTCTGAAAGAATCATACACGACTCATTTTAGTCTTTGCAATGAATTGAAACTGAGGCATTATGAAATCCTTGCAAGGATTCCTCATGTTTGAATTTGATGCTCTCAGTGTTTAAATGACACCCCTTGAAAAGATTCATACCATTTTTGAAAAAAAAAAAAAGACCAATTTCAGCTCTGTGAAGAGAATATGGAGAAATTAATTCATCTGCAAGACATCTTGAAATGCAAGATTGGTTTATAGAAACAGATCGTGTAGCGCGATCTTATTTCTATTCCACTAACCTTTCTTTCTGTAACTTGGATTGTTTTTGATAGAACACTCTGTTGATGGAAATGTAAACATCCAAGGAAAAATAGATTTTTTTAATGATCAGAAAGAACAGCTTTCCCATAAAACATGGGGTTCACTGAATTTCCAGGCACACAGAATTTTTTTATTATATGTGAATTTTTTATGAACCAGCATTCAGAAAAGAGGTTCCATGGGCCTAAAGGGAACATAACGTGTCAGATTATATTGATTGAGTGAGTGGTAATAATGATAATAATAATAACTAAAATTTATTTTGTATTTTTCTTTTAAAAAGCTCAAAGTATTTCTCGTATATGTAGCTTTCTTTTTCACCCTGTAGAAGGAGTATTTTCAGAAGGATGCTGACCCATGAGGAGGCCATAGGGAAATAGTTTCATTACCCTTTAGTGCCAGGCTGTGTAAGAAGAATATTTATTTTTCTGGGACCTGAGATGAGGTGAAACATACATAGTCATTCTGATCATATAGCCTTGAAATCCCTGGGGCCCCATTTCATGCTCCGCAAGTAATTTAAGTAAAAACACAGACAGTATATAAATATGGAAATTCTGCTAAGACATTTCTTCCTTTTGTAGAATTCTCAAGGTTCACTTTTCTTACTCCTAATGATCTCTTTTCATTGGTATTTTTTTGGGGGGGTGTTGTAGGTGATACTGAACTAAGGACATGTGTGCTAGCCATGGTCTAAGACTGAGTACAATCTGGGCAATAGGAAGAAGGCAGGTTTATAGCCAAAAAAGTATAGTATTTAAAATGGACAGTACAGTATTTCTCAAATAATTGACTACTGAGATGAGAAAATAAATAAAGGGAAGTGACTTGCTTAACATCAATCAATCTCTAGTGTTCAAATGAGAATGAATAAAAGTCTCCCTCTCTCCCTGACAGTTCAAAAGGGCAAGGCTTTGACGGAAAATCATGAACCCTATTAGCTCTTATTATATTTGAGCCGAACCACTGATAAGGGATGTATTAAAGTCCTTTCCATTTTTTCCAGAGTAAAATAGGAAAAGGCTGTGAAATTTGTCTCCATTCCTTCAGTTCTTTCCAAGTTCCACCTGCCACATTCTTACTGACATACCGTTCCAAAAGGGCTGCTCTTTTACGTCCCTAGAGGGAGAGTTATTAATTACATTAATTTATTTGTCATTGTCACTTTCAATTCTAAATGAGTAAATAAATAACTTTTCCTTATTAAAGAGGCAATTTTGTACAACCTTAGTACTAGAATCTTTTCTAGAATATTCCTGACATCTAGCCCCTTGCCTCTGAATGAAGACCTCCAGGGATTAGCATTCTCTCCAGCACAAGGAAGTTATATTAATTATTAGACCATTCTTGATGTTCATGTTTCAACATTCTTCATTATAATAAACTACTGCCTGCCTTCCTCTCTGTTATAACCACTGGCCCTAGTTTTGCCCCCTAGAGCAACACAGGTTAAAATGAGTCCTTCCTTGTGACAGTCATTTACGTATCTGAGGAGAGCAACTTCATCATTCTTCAAATTCATCTCTTTTTCAATATAATGTATCTCTGAAGAACAAAAATAAGGTGGCCTCTGTTAATTTTGAATTAAATTTTGCAAAAGATAATGAGGTCAGACATATATCAAAAGGCTTTAAGAGAAGTGGTAGGTGATCTAAGAGTCTTTCAGCATGAGTCAGGGAGAAGACCTCCAATATCCAGCCATTTCTGTATTGCCATGAACAAGTTTCTTTTCCTTATGAATTACTTTTTAAATAGTATTTATAAACTAAGAAGATTGGGTTAGATAATGATCATGTCTCCCAGTTCTAAATGTCCTGTTCTCACTACATATTTTGGAAAGAAAACCCAATATTAGGCTTACTGCTCCCTTGAAATTCTGTGGGTGGGTTGTAGTTTTAATCTACTCATTTCAGGTAAATTCTAAAGCATATAGCGAACTGAAGATTAATGCCTTGAGCAAACTATACTAAGGTGTCAGAGCCCTCACAAGCCCAAAAATGAGTAACAGAAAACACCCTAGTTTTGTAAATTTCCTGGAATTTTTATGAAAATGTGACAAAGCTGATTAAATAGATTTTTGCTTCTGTGAAGGCTATCAAATCCCAGTATGATTTGTTTAAGATAACATACCTTCTTATGCTAGTGAATAGTCTATGTTGGTTGTTGTTTTGTGGGAGAAGGGCAAATTAGATTTTTAATTCTATCTTATATAAGGACTGTATCTTGGTTATTTGTAGACTAAAGGTTCAATGTAGTCTCTAGGAGTGCCGTGGTTTGAGTAAGGCCAGGTCTGAACAGTAGCTAGCTCTCCTTGTATAGATGAAATATTGATTAAGATACAGGAGGCACAGACTTATTAAATTTAATAAAATTCAATAAAACAAATAAAAATAAATTTAAAGCAGCCAATAATAGTTGTAAATCCAGGTACAGAACTAAAGTCTTCTAATGCAAATTTAGCTTTTCCTATTACAGTAATAGGCAACTGCCTGGAATTTATATATAATTCATTATTCTTCATTATACAATTATTTGTATCATTTGAGATAATACTTTGGCATTTCGAAACTTATAATTCATTTGGACTAATCAGCTGATATTACAGTTGTGAATATTTTTTTTGTGTGTGAATATTTTTGATTCAGAAAAACAAATTGATGGGCAAAATATGTCTTCTTCCCCTTCTGAAAACATTGTTGCAAGATTGAGGGAGAATAAAGTAGCACTGTGGTCTTCAACTGGAAACTCTAGTATCTCTTGCTAAGACTCATTTCCAGATTTCGGGTGTGTGTGTGTGTGTGTGTGTGCGTGTGTGTGTTATTTCTCTGCTACTTTCCTACGGCACTACTAATAATCTCATGAATACTGCACAGATGTTTTCTCCATTCTGTGGCATACTTATTTTTCAAGTGGCTTCTGAGAGCAGATGTTCCCATGTGTCTTTGTAACTTCTTTTCAGTTGATGCTTTTGCAACATTAAAAAAAAAAAAAAAAAAAAAGTGTAGGGATAGAGAAAAGGAAAACTAAACACCAATTATAGAATGAAAATAAAGACCAATGTATGTTTAACTTTTTTTATTGTAAAAGAACCTCCATTTAATTCAATTGAATTTAATAAGTTTTTATTGGAAATCTATGTGTAAGGCCCTTGGCTCAGTTCTGGGAGGGTTCAAAGTAGACAGATGTCACATAGGTTGGAGGAAGGATATTTGCAAAACAAGAACACATTCACAAGGCATATATGAGAGCTAGTATCTCAGGCAGAAGGCAAAAATAAAGTACGAATGTTTAGAACATATGCAAAGAAGTAAAATTATCAGCAGAATCTGGGTATTGCCTCATGTGGTGGAATAATTGGGAATTTAGATTCAGGAGGTGGTTCAAGGCTAGAGTATAAAGAACCATGAACAACAGACTGAGGAGTTTGTGGTTAAGTGGATTTGTACTGGTGAATGTTTTTGGGTAGAGGAATAACACAATCAGACCCATGTATTTTGGAAAATTATTTTGGCAGCCATGTATAAGAAGGATTGGGGAAAACAAAGACAACAGAGATAAGAAACCACAACTATTCATTCTACTAGTGATGAAATAATAAGGTAGGATATAATCTGTAAAAATGAGAGTGTTATAGATGTGAAGATATTGGGGTAAGAGAATCATTGTTTATAGAATGTTACTTTTGTTCCTTTCTCTCCTGAAAGATATGCATTAGAAAGACAGAGGAAATAATGTCATTAATAGAAATTGGGATGTAAAAAATGATCATGTAAGGGTAGAGATTATGAGTTTGATTTGATTGCAATATATTCAGTTGTTAATGTCCAATCGGTATGCCTATGTGGTCTCTGGAAGAAAGTTGCAAGCTAGCAATATATACATAATGTGGCTGTCTATATAGAACTGAACAGTTATCAGTAAAAAGGCTGAGAAAGACTGGGAAAAGGGACCCAAGCAAGTCCTTGACAATTAGTGTGGTACTGATAAGAGAATCGAGGAAAAAGAAGAGCCTATTTAGGTGACCGAGACTGCAAGTTCAATGAAGTAGCAAGAAAAGCCTTAATAATCAAAGTTGAACAATAGGTCCCAAAAGTAAAGAGAATCTACCTAATTTCATTTGGTAGGTAGTTTGAGGAATAAGCAAAGATTAAAAGATTTGGCTGTGAAAAGATTTTAATGACAAATACTGGGTTAAATATTTGTTGGTGGCTGAACTTAGAAATGAGAACATCAGCGTCTGCTTTAATTAGGTAATGTCTTATGGATAGAAAAGTTTTTTTTTTAATAAAGACACTTGATAAAGAAAATTTGTTTTACATAAAACACTGGGTGTTAGCTTATTTTAGGCTACTAAAAATGTAAAGAAAATTTGAGTAGGATCTGTATTATGCTCAATGAATCTCTAACTTTTCAGTGGTCATGCCAGTGAGAGGCTGAGAGGCTGTTACATAAACCAGATAGGCCTGGGACCCCAAGCTTTGTGCCAGGAACTGCATTATCTCTCACTGTCCTCCCTGCAAGATAGCCTCATTGCAAACCTCAACCGGACTTCTCTGTTATTCTATCACTCATCTACACCAGGAGATGACCTCTTCTTCCTACTATCCTAATTTTGCCTAATTATAATGATATTATAACATGACAAGGGCACCATCTCCCAGAATCCATAGAATGACTTTCTGGGGTAATTTTGTGAGGGAGGTTTTGCCTCTCCATTTCTGTTATGGGCCTTTTGTTTTAGGAGCTTCTGAGGGCATAGCTTTTCCTCTCAGCAGGTGAAGTGCTTTAAGATCTCAATTCCAGTTAATTTTAATTGTTGAAGATCATTTCCAGTAGAATTGGAAAGTCTATGGAAAGAAAGATGGATAAGCCCATTGTACCTTTTCTAATTTTAGAAATCCATTCTTTATATTCAACCAGAGTCTTCTGCCCCCCAAATTCAAAATGTTAGCCCCTTTTCTCCCTCTCGAGGGGGAATAAGAGACATCAAGCGAGTCACTTAATGTATGTGTCACTTCTTCTAAGATTGATATGATTATATGTGAAAATGGTTATGGAAGTGTTATATAAAACTAGAAAGCATGAACAGGTTTTTAATTGTTAGTGATATTAATTATAAGTAGGAAAACAAGCAGTTAGAATAAACAACCATGGGGTGTGACAGCTGGCTGTAAAAAGACAAAAGTTACATTAATTATAAAAATATAAAAGCAAATGTTTGTGGAACCATATAGTGAAGGGCCAGCTATGCTAAACACAGCAATCCATGTTAACATTAATAAGTAATTTAGAGTACCTCAATCAGGCATGAATTAACTAATTAGTTCTTGGAATACTAATGTAATAAAATACTAATTATAATAAAAATGTAAAATTTTAATATTGATCCAAATTTATCAATAAAAACAGCATTTTCTAGAAGAAAATTATATTCAGCATATTCTATACAGAAGGAGGGAAAAATGGAATGCATTCAGAAACATTCTCAGCCCAAATATTTGAAATCTTTACAAAAAAGGCTTTTACTACAAATTTAAGTCTCAGTTATTTGTAAAACTTCTTTGTAAAAAAATTTTTTTTGACGTTGGTATTTTCCTAGAAATGCTGAGTAAACCCAACCATTCAGCACATTCATTGGACCTAGCCATGCTCAAGCCCCTATCCTACAGGATGAAAAGTAGAGGTAGTACAGCCCTTATAAACACAGAGCATCACTTTCGGCACACTTCACTTTTCCTCTTATGGTCTTTTCATCCTAGCATTTCTATTCCTATGATTCCTGAAAGCTACTACTTTTTTTTTACCCCTACAGAACAGACAATTTCAAAACTCAATTAATAAATTTAAAATATATATTTATCCCACTTCACCCTCCTGGTGAAAAGATGAGCACTATTGCAGCAAAAAGCTACTTAATCCTAGCTTGAACCATTCCATGTTTTAAATAGCTGTGATTATTAGAACGTACCTGGAGTTCTCCTTCATTGATCAAATGAATGCGTAAAATGATGCCTTCAGGGAGCAGGGTAATCTTCTCAGTGGAAGAAGAAATATGTGATATAGAAAAACAAATACTTATTTGTTCCTATAATAGTGCCTACTACACAGTTATGTTCCAGTGGGTACCTGATGAATAACATGGAGTTATCTTTTAACAAGTTTCTGCCCAACACTGTTCTCAAATGAGGAAGTTAAATGTCTGCCTTGCAAATGTTTAGCTCAGAATTCTTTCTAAAGAAGAAGTTTTATCAGGAGAGAATTATTATCTTGTTTTTAGCTTTTGTCTTCTTAAAGGTGAGATGTTGTATACTTAAAGACAAAGTTTTTTACTTGTAAATCATCTGGAAGGACATTTTCATTCTTTCTGAGGGAAGTAGCAAAAACTACTCTGCTCAGGAAGAGGCAGTCAGATTGAGGACAACCTCTGGCTAGAAGTGTTGACCCAGAAGCGACAATTAAGGAAAAGTAAAATAGGACCTATACACTCCATTCATTATTTTATTACTTTTTATTACTTGTAGGTACTTGTGCTGGGTGATACATGATTTATATATTATAAATCCTGAATGCTTGATTAAATTTATTATGGGCTAATTAATGTATGCTTATCTGTCCATGAGATCATGCGAGGAAGGCCTGCTATCTAATAGTCTACTAAATGAACAAAGCAAAATCTAGCCCTGAATGCAATAACCTATACAAAGAATAAATGTCAGCCATGAAAAAAATTCCCTTTGGACTGGAGGATATAGCCTTTAAAATTAGTGAGGCTTGAGCTTCAATTATTCAACTTTCTTCTTTTGATTTAGATCACATGTTTACAATATTCCTTCTCTTATTGTTTCCTTAATGAGCAAAGTTTTGATATTTGGTAACCTGAATAGACTTCTCACTAGGGTATTTATTGTTATTAAAAAACAGTTTATAATACTATAAGGATCCTCTTGCTCTACATTAATTTTAGAAACATAATCAACTCTGTCAATTCTATCTGTGACAGACTTTTAATCTGCCTTAACGTCCTCTGCCACTTTACCACTTTATTATGTAGGCTGTGCTGAGGAAATGAAGACTGGCATCAGAACCAGTAAAACACATTAAACGCAAAGGAAAAACTGTCACACTTAGAAGACAGAGAAGACCAAATAGAAGGCCAAATGAAGAGCAATTGTTTATAGTTTGTTTGTTAGATCTGTACACGATTCTTAAGCCTATCCACTGGTGCATACATCAGAGACTGGGCTATATTATTCCTGTTTATTCTTATTCTAAAACATTGAGAAAGCCCCTTACTTAGAGACTGTGCCTGAGGAGATGATTTGCTTTTACTCTAGCGAAGAAGTGATATCCATCTGTCCAACCATATATCTGTGCAGTCATCCATCCCTCATTCAAAGCTTCCTGTGTGCTAGCCATGATGTTCTCCTGTTTCCACCAAGCAAAATATTGCTATAGATATTTCTAAATATTTTACCATTAATATATCTGATTTTCATTAAAAATGGATAGGTGTTGAAAATAATAAATAAAATATTTTGTAGCACATTGCCCACTCTTCCCTCAACACTGCTTATTCATAGAACCAGTTCCATAGGACAGGCTGCAAGATGAGCAATTCGCCACTTGGACCAGTTGTTGATATTATCATTATTATAAATACCATTACTATCATAATATACATTCCCATCTCTCATCTCTGTATACTCATGATCTATCTTGCCCTGTTCTACACCATATACTTCAGGTTTTTCAGTTATTTTATTGCAAGTCTCACCAATGTTAGAAGGTAAGTTCAACAAGGAGAAGAATGTTCCTTGTCTTATTCTCTCATGTGTCCCAAACTTTTAGAAGTGTGCTGGGCAAGACATGGGCACTTGTATTTGTTTAATGAACCAATTTTGTCCTATTAAGAACAGGAACTACTGTTACATGTTTGCTTTGAAGCTATATGAATGCTTCTTATGGCAAAATGCAAGCCCGTATATAGAGGCTTCTGAATGTGCAAAAGGAAGATTCTGGATGATTTTAGTTTGCAAAGTGGAATGAGGACAATCATTACTGACAGAATCTGCATATAAAGAGCATAGCCGGCCCATGTGCTATACGCTATGCTAAATGCTTTGCAAATATTATCTCATTTATCTGATCTCAAAAAGCACATTATGTTTTATGATATTTTATCATTCTCTTTTCTTACTGAGGAAAGAAGTCCTTGCCCAAAGTCACGGAGCTAGTATGCTTAGATGAAACTGCATAATACACTGCATAGTCCAAACTTTGACTCCATTCTGACATATTATCTACATGCACTGTGTTAATAAGTGTTTCTCAACTCTTCGAAACAAAAGGAATGTGCAGTTTTAGGGCATCACCCATTTTTAAGAGACAGGTATCGTATTTCCTTTTTTAGGGGAAAAAAGAGAAAGAGAGAGAAAGCTGTCTTCAGCCATCCCTGGTAAAGCCTTTGTAATACCCATGTAAGTCAGTAATTCCTTCACTTACTGTGGCAGTTAACAACCACAAAAATAAAACCAGTCAGTGCTCTCAACAGCCCTTTCCCTTTATTCAAGTGAGGTTTTTTGCCATAAACTGTCTTTTAAAAATAATCTCTGAGGTTCAGGTGACACTGTCCTCTTGGATTGTTTGTGTCCTGGACTGTGGAGAAGCCGATGGCTACAACCCCATCATTACCTGCCATAAATGGAATCTAGAGAAAAGCAAGGCTCCCAATGAGTGAGGAAGTGGCTGCTTTTATAGTCCAGCTCTTTTCCCTAATAGATAATCTGAGTATCAAAGAGAAAATTCACCACATCTCCCAAATACCAAATAAAACAAATGCCATTGTATCTGGGAGGTGGTGCTGCTTTAAACATATTGATGAAACTCAGAACTGATTGTAACATAGGGAGACATTGCTTACATGACTCACAGCTAAAAATGATTGAAATCACCTGAACAATGACAAACGCAGGGTCAGAGAAGGACAACAAGAGATTTATTATGGACAGGTACAAAGTAATATATGCATGCGGCAAAAAGCCATCAGACATTCAGTGCATAGAGGGAGAGAAACTGGCCAATTTCTGTTTCCAGTGGGGTAGAGAACAGTCTAGGTCTGGTTTAAGGAGACATTGAGCCACAGAGAATGCAAGATCTGATCTGGATTCCTTAGAAAACATGGTCTGTGACAGAAAAATATGGGCATGGCGTGATCAGACTTAGGTGCTAGTCACATTGTGCTTCCAACTAGCCACACGGCTTCAGACAAATTGCTTTGTCTCTCTTCACTGTGGTTCCTTTAGTTCTAACATGAGTGAGGGGAGGAGCGTGTTCCCTGCTTACCTTGCATAAGTTTCACGGATACTAAATAAGACCATATACCCTACTGACTTAAAAGGAGGTCTATTGTTAAAATTGTTTAAAATTAGGACACAGTAGAAAAAAATACCATAATCCTACACGAGACAGACACGCACATGCACACACGCACACACACACTGGTCATGAGCATATATAAAATGGAAATTTTATGTTTTTCCTTGTTCTCCGATTTCTCTTTGTGATAAACATCTTTTTGTTCCCAATCATTTCCGTTTTTTGTAAGAGAGAGAAAAAGAGAAGAATAGAGTAAGAAACCTAAGTATGTAAAAAATGAAAATTCTAAATGCTATAAAAGGGAGAGAGATAGGAAAAGAGTTTCCAAGATTAGCTTGTTAAATTTTTAATTATTTATTTTTAAGTTTTGATTTAAATTCTAGTTAGTTAACATATAGTGTAATACCAGTTTCAGGAATAGAATTTAATGATTCATCACTTACAGATGACACCCAGCAAGATTAGCTTTTCTTTCTTTATTTTTTTAAGATTAGCTTTTCTTTATTTTTTTTTAAGATTTTATTTATTTATTTGACAGAGAGAGAGAAATTACAAGTAGGCAGAGAGGCAGGCAGAGAGAGAGGGAGAAGCAGGCTCCCTGCTGAGCAGAGAGCCCGATGTGGGGCTCGATCCCAGAACTCTGAGATCATGACCTGAGCCAAAGGCAGAGGCTTTAACCCACTGAGCCACCCAGGCGCCCCCAGATTAGCTTTTCTTTAAAGAATAATGTTTCACGTCAGAATCTTGAGAAAGAACAGAAGGAAGAATTTGCCACCTTGTGAAGAGAACACACATAATAAGTTTGGGGCAAGTATGGATTAAATGAGTGAATCACGTAGCATTAAGCCCTGACTTTTGTATTAATGAAATAAGGAAAAGCTACTTGAGACTCAGAGGCTATGGACTTGACTTAGGTGAACCCATGCAAGGTAGCTTTGACAAGGTTTCTAGGCTCATTGGAGGGTGCAAGAGAAGAGTTGGGATTTTTAGCATTAATTTTATAACCCTGCTCTGACATTTAGCATTTCCAAAGATGCAAAGCAATGTTTTGGAGCAGTAAATATCAGTAAATACTAAGCTGTCATTACCTTTGACAATAACGTAAGACAACTCTCCTCAGACCCAGGTGTACTCTTTCCTTATACTTGCCTTGTGGTCAAAAAGAACACACCACTCAACCCAGCGGGCTGATCAGAACTAAATCTCTTAACGCAAATCTTGCTCGAGGGGGAAGTCTATGGAAGTCAAAGAGAAATTTCCCTTCTCCATTTTTTCTAAACCTTCATATAAACAGAATCCTGTTGTTGATATAACTAGGAAGTGGATGCCTCTCACTTATTCACAAAAAGCCAAGTAAACATCAGTCTTTGTAATTTTCTTAGTTTTACAGAAAATTTAAATAGTAGGAATTATTGTAATTATTCAAGACCTAAGTTTTGAAAATAATAGGTGTACTTCTTTTCCACTTTTTTTTTTTTTTTTTTTTTTTTTACACAGCTAGTTCCCCTGGTGACTTTAAATTTTTATTGCTGACCCTTAACAACTTCAGGAAGGCAGGAAGGGAGGAGACACAGGATCTAGAAGTAAAAGAGAGGTGCTCTTGGCAGTAGTTGTTCAAGCCTAAAGTGAAGATAAATCATCTTAGAGACAATAATGTGAGTCAACAGTCAGATGGGGTTCTATTTGCCAAAACAACCACAACAAAATGCCTCTATAACTTTTCTGGGAACCAATGACAGTTTGATGGGATATGTTGGTGCCTTGTCCCCTTAGATAAAGATTCTCTGACTGAAGAAGAGTAGCAGTCAGCTTGCAAAAAAGAAAATCATGTGGAAAACAAATTACTGAATTTTTCAGATCAAGAGGTATTACTGGGAGAAAACATATATGCATAGGCATGTACACGCACACACCCAGACATGTTAGGAGAAGGGATTCATATTGCTACCCTATTTGTCCCCTTTTACTTTGTTCTTTATGAATGTAGTTCTAACCTGTTCTTTGTCTTCCTATAAGGGAGAATAGAGTAAGCCAAATAACAAAATATAACCATGGCCAGTAATTGATGTGTTTTGTGGCTGCTTCATTAGAACAACTAAAAAATTGGAGAGGGGAAAAAGTGTTAGATATATATCTGGCATAGTGGAAGAGATATTGGACATGCTTACACTAGAATTCCCCTTAGAGAGCAAATTGTGTTTAAGGAAGTACCTTAAGAAGCCTCTTAAACTGGTAGGTAAGACTCTTTCAGCAATTGGATAGGAGACTAGATAATAAAGTATAGCTAAGTTGTTGTGTTTTATATGACCTAGGAGAGGTAAGGAGGGGAAAAGGGTATGACTAAGAATTATATCCAAAGACATTTTTAAAAGGTGATGTTCTGTGTGTGATTTCCAGTTGGTTTTGTTGCTACAATACAATGCCTCCACCATCCTTCTTAAACCCTCAGAAAGCTGCTATATAGAAAAATCTTGTGTAAGGATCAGTTTTGATGGAAGTTCAGAAGACAACTGTGTTCCAAACCTAGGTCACTGTCACAGAATAAAGGTGGCATGTGTATGGCATTTGAGTGATCCATAAATTGAACTTAGAGTAAGGCGCTGGTACCAAAAGTGTTGAGAATGTCAGCCCTCTAGGAATATAGAGGAATCTGAGGAAATTGGATTTCCCCCCCAAACAAAGTGCATATTATCTATACGAGTGATTGGGAAGATAAAGCCAGATGACATCTGGGTTACACAGAGAAACCTAGGTTTTTGCAGGAACAGCTTTCTTGAAAAAGTTATTCATTTTTGATGTGCATACAAAAATATGGTCACCAATGCAAAACAGGATTGCATGTCTCTGAATCATGTAATTCCAGCATTTGATCTTTGAGACTATCTCACCCAAGTGACTCATTTTACAGGTGAGGACGAAAGTGATCCAGAACCAAAAATACTGAACTGGCCTGACTGTCTATTGTAAAGCATTGTTCAATCAACTGAGCTGCTTCAATTTAAAATGATACTGACTTTTTTCTTAAGCCCTTATTAAAAACTTATGCTAAGTTTTACTGTTTGAACACTTAATATATGCTAATTTATTTTCCTTGGACCTATTAGATATCATGGGGAAAAAAATAACAGAGAAAACCAAAACTGAACTTGAGTCAGAGAAATTGGGACGTGGGGAGATGAATTCCAGAATTAAGAAAACAAGGCGTGTATGAGATTCTACTCTCTCAAGAGCAGCAAGTTGATTGCCAAACAGGGTCTGTATTTGAATGTCTGAAGATAGTCACAAACTTTTCAAGCTTTGCAGGGATGTGTATTTGAAATGGAAACATGTGAGATGGAAACAGACTCTGATTCAGCAGTGAAGTTAGTGGCTTGAGCTCAGCAATGTTTCACAAGATTTGCTGTCTTTTCATTGCCCGGGAGCAGAAGTGGTAGAAAAAGCATTTTTCTTAAACACACATGCACAAATATACTTTTAAAAATAGCAACAACAACCGAAACAACTTTTTTTGTCCTTCTGGAAAATCTATGTCAGGACCTTCAGATATAGGGAAGGTCAAATAGCATGGACTGTCTCTTAACTGCAAAGAAAAGTAGCTATATTCTCCTATGTCAATAATTACTAGATGTTAAGCATTTTACATCTGATCTCTCATTTAATAATTATGTCTCTTGAGGGATATCGGATACTTAGCAAGGACAGAAAGTTCACTCAAAGCCAAGAAGCTGACATAATGGTAAAATTAAGCCATGTGTCAGAATTGGACTCACTTTTCTCCATTTTTATACACATCTCTTTCTTGAAAAATTGTGAACAGCACCGAGAAAACAGGCCTTTGTCAGAAAAGCTTTTATGGCCCTGATTCACACTCACATCATCTGAATTAGAGGACATTCACAGATTATAGGGCACCATGAGAAAGCAAAATGCTTTGGTACTAGATTTTGACATACATTTGGGTATTCTCTCATGGCAATGGTATAACTTTAGTAACTGGCAGCAATATGGTCAGATATTTGGGGAAACTCAAAATTGTAAAATCAAATCAGGACTAAGCTCCTGAAGAAACTTAGAACATCATAAAATAAAGAACAGAAGCTCTGTTTTGGGGGTTTTAATCCTATGCATTTTATAAATCAAGAGTTTATAATATATTTTAATACATTCCTTGAAGGCTCCAAGCTTTGATCTTTGGCTTTCTCTTCACTCTGTAGAATTGTGTACAAAGCAAGTTCTGAGAGTAGAATTTGGCACCATTTGTTGCTAGTCTTAGGGAAACCAAGTCCAAAGCTGGAGATAAACATTTTTCTACTATAAAATTTTGAAAGCAATAGTGCTTATCTCACTCTGTTTGATAAGCAATGTAAATTCAAGTGGCTCTCATTTTATCCATGTTTGCTTCAATTTAGAAGATTCTCAATAGCATATATGTGGAAATTGTATTGTATATTTAAGAGAACATGATATTTAAATTGACTTGAATACATTTTTAAAATCCATTACCAGCACTACACTTTTTACTCTGGAGTATTAAAAAGTTACTCTCATTTCCCCTTCCTTCACAATGAGTTTCTCCTAGCGATAGCCCATCTTTATGATACTGATGTCACTCTGCTGAATAGAACCATGGCTGCACATGGCCCGCCTCCTTTCTGGACTGGCCAGTGAAAACACAGACTGAGACAAGTTGACAAAACATTATCTTTGGGCATAACTGCACAGGACCTGACCACTGTATGTATTTGTCAGTCAGATACGAAATTTTGATGGAAAGGTGGATTAGTACAAAGAAAATCCTAACCTATTGTAGACTGAGTCTCCTCCCTCCTCCCACCAAATTCTTCTTTGCCTCTGCACACATTAGAATTCTGTTTGGATATCAGCAAAACTCCCCGCTCTGCTATGATCCATCCTAAACCAGATGAGCATGTGTCCTATGTTTCCAGCAAGGCAACCTGATCACCAAGTGTGATGATCCCATTTAATTTGCTGTATTTTGCCTGGATTTCTCTGCTACTTAATCTAAATAATTGAGATGGGTCCTGGCCCAAGCTCATTGATGGAATATGCCTTTTCCACCTGTGGTTTTGGCCTTTTCCACCCAACTTTAAGGAAAGTTTAAGCACTTACTGGGATAACTCCTTGGAGGGTATTAGTCCTTGGGGTACTTTTATATTATAAATACATATATAATTCTTTCTGGCTTTCCTCACTAGGAAAAAAAAGAGAGAGAGAGTGTTGGCATTTTTAAAGGCTGTGTCTCTGCATTTTATTCTATAAATCAGTTTTCTTGCAGAAGTCATAGGTCAGTCCTCATGCTGCATAACAATACTTTTCAGCCTAATATTAAAAGCTGGCTTCATTTTACTTTGTAATATAATAAAGCTTCGCTTTAGCATTAATATAATTCAAAAGGCAGCTGCTCACATAATAGGTTCCTTTTAAGCAAAGTGAGAAAACACACATTTATCAAACAATTTTCAGTTTGGAGGCTACAGTTTCAATTACATCAAAAAACCTCAGCCAATCAGGCTATTACTTCTGAAAGATGTCAGATCTATGCATCTGACAGGGTATCAAATAGTCATTGAGTTTATGTTGCATAACATATTTATAAAACCCTTTATAACGTGGAGAGGAAGGAAGAAAGGTGGCTTTAAAAAAATGTTTTCTAAGCCAATTTTAAAGAGCCCATGTCAAAACTGAGACATACTCCCTGTAAAGAAACTAGCGTACTTTCCTGGCTACTATGACATCATGAATGGCAAAAGCAAAATTGAATTTATCTCAGTATTGGTGCCACTTAATTGTGTAGATTTTATGTTAGTGATGACACCAGAAATGGAAGCTTTCTGTTTTGCTTTTTGTTATTCTAGTAAAATCCATGTCACTTACACACAGCTGAACCTAGATCCAGCCTGGACATGAACTATCCTACCAGGGCTGACATGAATTTTAACTGCTGAGAGATAAATCTTTTTTGTGTATTGTATGCCAACCTTGTACAATGTTAGAATATAGTTAGAATATAGTTAAAATGTAGTTTGGTTTAGAAAGTTATATAAAGCTTCTTTTCAGTATCTATATATGTATTTTTCTTTTCCTTTCTCTGATATATTCCAAAGCATGCAGTATACTCCCTAAGCTTATGATTTCTGAGAGCATCATTTTCCAATAATTTATGATAGTAGAAAAATAATATGGTGGTCAATCCATCTAACATGCCCACTTGCAATTTCTTTTTCCTATTGCATTTGACATTTAATTGCAAATACTGAGATGGAATTGACCCAGAGAAGTCATGCCAAACCAACCCACAAACAAAAACCATAGTCAATTCTATCTGTCACTATGATTGATAAGGAAACCGGTGCCTTAATTTCTCAGGTGATTTTCCTCTCATCCTGATGAACCTGCCAATCAAATTCAAGAGACAGGCAAAAGAAGAAATATATTTCCAAAGAAGGAGCAGCAGTAGGTGAAGGCCTTTGTTGCTACCACTTCTGCCTTCATTTTTTCTGATTTCTTCTTCTTTTTGTTATTTCTCTTCTCCTGCCCTCCAGCTCTTAAAAATATCCAACCTATGGCAAAATACTCACATATGTCACTTAAATGCCACAACTGCCTATCCCAGGCTATGAGTCTCAGAGCTCTAATATCTTTAGGTTTCAGTGTGTTGTTTCGGGTTTTTTTTATAACTTTTTAACATCAGCCCCTCTGACATACAAGTTTCATGATCCTCTTTCACATCACAAATATTCCAGAACCATCTGTGTTTAGATTGCTGTGTGTAGTGGAAGCTAAAAACATGGCCTGCATTTCCAGGGCTCCCTAGCACCCCTCTCTGGCATTTTCTCCTTAAACAGTAAATACATATACACGTGCATGTGCATGCATATACAATTCTAAATGGAATTCAAAAGACATAACACTGGGAACAGCTCACGTCTTAGAAATTCTGAAGAGCTAGAACTACATCCTCCCCCACCATCAGAGACTCAATCAGCCTCCACTGAGTGGGAAAAAAAAAAAAAAAAAGAAAGAAAGAAAGAACGAACGAAAGTGGCTGCAGTAAGAGACAGCCTGATCTAATTGATCCCAGCCCCTTAGGGAGGATGTTCTTCACTTAATTATGAGCACAGCCACCTGCTCCGTGTATTAATATCTAACAATTCAGTTGAACAGGTCCATCCGCAGATTAGGACACCAGCCTTTACTGATGCGTGCTACAGAAACACTAGCATATTAAGCTCTAAAGCTGGTTCTTAAACTGTCATAATGCTAGCTGAATTATAGCTGATTGGAATACCGAACATGAGAATGCCGATTGGCTGAAAGCAAATCAAATCTGAGTGAAACCGCGCTGCACTAATAGAATAATAAGTCAGAATGCTTGAGAGAAATTATATATACCATTGCTTCGCGAAAGCCCTGATCATTCTTTTAGCTTATGTTCTCCAGCAACCATCCTCTCTAAGGTGTTTAATCAAAACCAATGTTAGCTGTTCTTCAGAGTGCTATTGGTATACTTTTGCCCAATGCCACATTTATGAAAGAATATCAGCTCTTTTAGGCTTGTACTATGTATGTGTTAACCCACACACACATAAAGCTGTTGATGGGAACAGGTAAAACTTGACAGTTGCAGATTTTTAAAAACCCAAATGATGACCAATTTCTAAACAAATTTCAAGGATTCCTTGAGTTTTGGGGTAGCAAACAAAAGCCGTAAGTGAATATAGTTTATTTTTTTAAAGAAAAATACAGGTTCTAACTCTTGACATTGTGATGAAATTATAAATTCACTACAGCACTAATTAGAACTAATTAGCACATGAAGTTAAAGGGCACCAGCAAGCAGGCTTAAACCAAACTTGCATTTGTTATACATGATTTAGCTGTTCCCATTTTTCTTTCTACGTTTTATTTTTGCTTGGGCTCTATGTAGCAATGCCAGTAGTTAGTAACATCAACAATTAATAGTATAGTAGGCCTAAGATAAAAATGTATAATATTCTTTAAATATTAAAAAAATCAAAACTATTTTTGTTCAAGTATGTAAAGTTCCTACCCTCTAAATTCTAAAATACACTCTTCAAATCTTAAAATGCATTCTCTTTATGTAGTTGTTCATTACCTTTAAAAGTTTTAAGACTTTTTACATTAAAGGTACTATGGATATGCAGAATGTTTGTTTTTTTCAATATTTGATATTTTGTTTAATAACTAATGTTGGTAAGAATATCAATATGATAAAATTATTTAATATACATTTATATTTAAATGTTTTTCAAGAATACTTTTGTCCTAAGAAGTCCAGAACAAAGAATGTCACCAGTTATATATTTTTAGGAAGGGTCTTTTTTATTTTTCATGAGAGTTGACACGTGGATTTTTATAATACATTTAAAATTTCAGAATACCAAAAAAAAAAAAAGCATAAGTTTTCTTTGCTCTTAACTCATCCAGAGATGATTACTTTAAAAATTTTTATAAATATTCAGTAATTTTAAGTTTTGTATATGTATATATAATGTGTGTGTTGTGTTTTTATAAATTTTTAACATGAATAAAGTCAAGTTCTAGATATTTTTTTCTAACTAGTTTTTCCACAAAGCTGTATGTTTGGAGGTCTTCCCATGTCAGTTCATATAGATTTACCTATTTTCTTCAAGTGCGCTGAGTTCATTGTGTAGATAAGTCATAATTTATTGAGGCATCCTGAGGTTGAGAGAGCTTTTGGTTGTTTTCAACATTAACATTTACTCTTTCAATGGTGCAATGAAAATACACAAAGATACAAGTGTATCAGCCATATCAGATACGTAGAGGTGGAGCAGCTGTGTTCAGGATAATGCATTTTATATGTAATAGAGATGTGGGCCCTTCAGTGTAAGTGAAAATGTACATCAGTTCTTCATTGTTTCCTCTGCCTGAAGAACTTTGCGCTTTAAATTGTCCTGGGGCTTTCTTTCTCCCTCAGTTAAGATTTCCGAATCTTCCTCCACTCCCTCTCTAATAAGACTACTATTTCTCCCTCTAGTACCTAACCTTTACTTAGTTTAGTTTTTTTTTTTTTTTCCATTTCACTTACAACCATCTAATCTATAATGCATTTATTTGTTTCATTATTTATTGTCTAGATTTATCACTTTTGCTTTCTGCTGTATCTCTGGTACCCAGATCAATGCCTAGTGCTTAATAATACTAGTTGAATAGTGGAAAAAATGAGGAAATAAATGAATGATAATTTCGCCTCTACCAGCCACCTATCTTGGTATTTGACTTTCCATCTTGGAAGCATAGGAACATGGAAAATCAAGATGTGAAAATTACATACTTGTTAAAAATCATGTTAAAACTTTTAGTAAAGTTTTTGTTAAAAATACATGCCAAAAAAAAAAAAAATACATGCCAGTTTCTCTGCTAAGTGAAACATAGCTTTTGTCTCTGCAAGAAAAAGTGCATAACCATTTATGAACTTCAACAAATGAGAAAAAAAGTAGTCTCAGAGGTTTTTGTGATCATATGAAATGTAATCCACTTAAGGTATCGGATAGCTTAACACAAGGCAATTTATCTACTTTTTGATATCAGCATAGAATGAAGTAATCTCCTAGGGCCTCTTATAGCATTCTTGGTACTTGAACAACAGGGATCTTATTGACTGGACTTAATGTTATGCCATCAAAGTCTACTTCTTGGTGTTCCCCAAAAGCTCTGCCCTGAAAAATTTCCTTCCAATTACCACCATGTTTCTCCTTTGTCTTTTCTTTTGAGTTGCTGAGACTTCAAGTGAGATTCTTATGCAGGCTATGATATTACATACCATTGATAACCAAATAGAAAATAAGAATTTAGAACGTTGTTGTCAATCTGCCTTCACTCTCTTGGAGCACCTGGGTGACACAGTCAGTTAAGCATCTGCCTTTGGCCAAGTCATGATCTCAGGGTCCTGGGATTGAGTCCTGGGATCGTGTCTTGGGATCTGAGCCCTTCCTCAGGCTCCCTGCTCAGCAGAGTGTCTGCTTCTCCCTCTCCCTCTACCTCTCCCCTCCATTGCTTATGTTCTGTCTCTGTCTCTCTCTCTCAAATAAATAAATAAAGTCTTTAAAAAAAAAATTGCCTTCACTCTCTTAATTGAATTTTATCTGTTTAGTGCTTCAGAATGGAAGGTTTAGAGGATTTAATTTGTAGAAGCAAATATTCTTTTTCTGATCATTTTAATACCTTAACTCCCTAAATAGAATTTCATGGATTGAACAACTTATCAACCCAGAGATGCTTCAGTGAAAGTAGTTCAAGAATTTCAACACGTTAAAGGTCAAAGGACATAAAATTATAGAGTAAAACTAGCTTACAAGAAGAGAAAGCAAAGCCAAGGTTGATTCCTGAGGTAGGATTTATTAATTTCTAGAACAACTTAAATTTTTAAAAAATATTTTTGAAAAAAATAGTGCTCCTATTAAGTGCATGCTCACTCACATACTTAGCATTGAGAAGAAGCCAGATAAAAACTAATGTAAGCTGGGGCACCTGGGTGGCTCAGTTGGCTAAGCATCTGTCTTTGGCTCAGGGTCCTGGGATTGAGCCCCTGCTTAGCGGGGAGTCTGCTTCTCCCTCTCTCGAGCACTGTCTCTCAAATAAATAAATCAATAAAATCTTAAAAGAAAAAAAACTAATGGAAGCTAAAGCAACTGATGAGAGTTTCAGTATTTTATTTTCTCATTTTTTAATCTTTGGTATGTTGTGGTTTTCATTGGCATCACTGCTTATAAGAAATTATAAATGACAAATTTCAGGCAATGTTTGGGATGGCTTGTGGTATAGTAGGGTTATATAAAGATTCAACCTCTACAGTTAGAAAATATTCTAAAATATTGAATGAGTAATAAGTTGTAATACCTTAGGATACAGAAAAATGTTGTGCATTCCAAATGCTTAGGTTGTCACTAGCTAGCAGGAAAAAAAACATTTGTGCCAACTTCATGCATATTAAACAGATACATGCCATGTGGCCAAAAAAAAGAAAATTGGTTGGAATGTAAAAGTAACTTTTTTAAAGGCTACTCATGTATGTCTGCACTCCCTTTTAATCTCTTTGGCATTTTATAGTTGGCACTTTTCTTTCAGTTTTAAAAAAAATTAAATGCTTTCCTCCGAATAAGAATGAATCACCAACTTATTTCCATGTTTACCAAGAGTAGCTCAAAAGTTTGTGTTGTTTTTCTTGATGGCAGTAGCTTCGAACGATCTTGTCTGTTGTGAAAGTCATTACAATATTTCATTTTTTTTTAGTTAGGTTTATAGTCAAAGAAGTTAATTGATTGCTCAGTCCACTCAAAAAAACAAAACAAAACAAAACCAACTCTTACCTATTTTATGACACCTCGATTTTGTGTTTTTGATTTCGAGAAAAAGGAAACTTCATGCTTGAGTCAGGGGAAAAAAGAAGACTCAAGTCAATGAAAAATGTTTCCAGACTCGGGAGTTGAGCCATTTTTCTGGATTCAAAAGTCCAGTGTAATTTACAGATTATATTAAAGTTTGATTGTGAGGCAAATTTGTTTGTCATTATTTCAAGGATCATACTAATATGATAACTTGCAGATCTGAAGTCAAACTTTTCTTTTTTTCTAGTTTCTTTTTTTAAAGATTTAATTTAAATTCCAGTTAGTTAACATACAGTGTAATATTAATTTCAGGTGTAGAATTGTTGGTGATTCAATACTTTCATACCATACCTAGTGCTCCTCCTTGGATATTAATAAAAAAAAAACTAATGATTGTGTGAACACATTTTTTTTTAACTTATTTATTCAAATTTACTCAATCACATATTCAGCAGGTACTTACTGAGTGCCTACAATATGCTCAGACATGTGCCAAATTGTAACATCATGGTGATATAATGGTGAACAATAACAGATAAAATTTCTTTTCTCATACCTTTAGAATCATATGTAATAATTTTCAGGAGAGAAATCATTCCACAGAAAAATATATTCTCATCTGTCAACCCTCCAGAAGGTTCTGACCAGTCTGCAAAGATACTAAAAATTTAGTCACAGGAACAATTTCTTGACTCCATCCAGGTAAATCTTAAAAAGTAGAGAGAATTTGGTTGTACTCACAGTTATGGGACATTGACAATCGCAGATGGTAACAGTAGTTCCAGATAAATCTTGTGATACTTTTCGATTTAGAATTAACAATTTTTTGCCCCACAAGGGGTGGCTGACGCTTATAGTGAAAATTCTTCCTAATAGAATTTCAGTTTGGTTGCTAGAAGACTTTGGCAACAAGGACTGAAAGTTAATTCAAGAATGGAAAACAATTAGAAAAATAAGAAAAATTCATAAGATATATTCAAGGTTGTATTCATCCTCAAGTTGACCACCAGGTAAAATAAAGTAATTCTTTTAACTGTAAGACAATGAGAATTTTGGTAAGAATGGCAGGAAGGGAGACTTCAGATTAAAATAAAAGTCCAACTGCAATGAGGAAGTAAAATTGTCTTTCAGGAAAAAAAAGAGAGAGAGAGAGAGAGTTTGTATATTTTGGATGGTAACTTGCAATAAAGTAATTTTATGATACTGCAAGGTAACCTGAGATGAAAACTGGGAGATCCACATTTGTCTGTTTCTCTTTGTATTCATCTTCATGTTTAAAGGTTTAAATCACTTGAGGATCAAAACACCCAAATTAATCTCTGAATACTTTATGTTCGTTCAAGGTTGCAGTTCTCTGCTTTGAGGAAGACAGAGCGGTCTTGCCATAAGAGGTGGCAAAAGCAGAGTTTATAAAAAGGTTGAAGAGGAATCATTTAATTCTCACCATACTTGGCTTCCCCAGGAACGATTATGCATTTCTTATGAATGTGACATTGAAAATCTGTACTTTTTATAGTACGCAGTGGGAAAAAATGTAAGCTGTAAAACGTTGCTTTAAAAACGTGTTTAAAAACAGTGTTCTGACACTTTATTGCACAATGAGCTCTTACATTAAGCATTTATGGCAGCTACAAATTCACAGCATGGTTTTGATGCAGTAATAAAAAGTACCAAAATGGGTCCAACTGACATTTTACAGCCAGAACAAAGGGTTGAAAGTTTAAAGCTTATCTGTAGCTACTACATGTTACGTATTAGCTACATTATCTGTAGCAAGATTACATGTTACCCACCCTAAAAATATTTCCAACAGTTATTAATAAGTTTGATATTTTGACCACTTTGAAGGATAAAGAGCATGTGTTTATATGGTCAAACAAACTTAAGGTAATTAGAAGGGACTCAGTGTGTGTTTGTGACCACCAAGTACATACACAGTTCATCCAAAATCCATCCTTGCCCAAAGGAATGGGCAAATCTCATTACTATTCTTCTCTGTAATTCCAAAGTTTTTGGTTTTGTTTTGTTTTTTTCTGTGTTCATCGAGGGTATTGAGTCTACAATTCTCTCAGGTATTCTGAGGTTTTGCAAAATATTGATAATATCTTTTATACTTTTGATTAGCCCACACAATCACAAACATAGTGGGGTCCAATCTTCCTGCTACTCAAATTCCCCCACCTACCATGACCAAAGCTATGGCTCTTTATCAATATCAGATTAGTATGTTGGCTGAGTGATGTTTTGCCTAGACCTTATCCAAAATACATGACAATCTTGAAGTTGCTGGTTTGAAACCTAAAGGGACTTGATAGTTGAAAACAGGTGTCCTATGTAATTCTGGCAGTTCATTAACAGGGTTTCCTAAGTGCATTTAAGCTTTAAAAGATACACAGTTTACTAGGTAGCTACCTATCTATAGGTAGCATTTTCAATAGGAGTGAGAAATCTGACATTTTACTTAGTTCATGAATTTGTCTATGGAAAAAGAACTAGAATTATTTTACCAAGCCAATATCTTTTTTTGTTGTTGTTTTTTGCTTTTGTTTTTTGTGAAACTTCCACTGCCAAAAAGCTCATGACTTGGACACAGCATAGTCCAGTTTCTCAGTATTGCAACAGAAGCCAAGATGTGCTCTTCCCCAATGGCTGGTTGCATTTGCCTAAATGCCATATTCATCAATTTTAATGTTGGACAGACATTTTGGGACTGATTTATATAAATATATTTACCAGCCAATCTATTCTTAATGTTCTGGACAAATCTAGTACATGCCATCAGTAATCAAACTATCTAAGATTTTGTTTTGTTTTGTTTTATGGATCCAAAAATATATAAATCCATAAACATTTTATCAGGTTTTATTCTTTTTAGAATACTTTAACAAGCTGTGTTTCATTTGATTTATGCCATGCTCTTTGATAGCACAGGTATCATTTAGGTATATGACAATTTATATCTAGAATCAAATCTTTAATTCCTTGAAAATAAGTTTCTTATGATGACATAATAATGTCAATGTAATTAAAATCTTACATTTAAAATTCTGGGATGAAATTAAAGTTCCTTTAGCTCTTCTTGAGACTACTTTGGATTTCTTAAATCCCATGGTCCATAATGCTGTCTTGCATATATAAGGTTAGTACCACCCTTGAAAATACTGTGTGTGTAGTTGACAGTCTATAACATATGCCTCTCCTTCTAGTTCAAAGATATCTCACTGGGTTCCATTAAATATATTATTCTATTTTTTCCATAATCTTATAATGGCAAGGCAAGCTGCTCACTGTCATGTAAAAACGTGGAAGCATTGAATTGAAAGGTAAAAATATATTTGAGAAATTTGTATTACTTTGCAAAATTAAACAAAAGTTGTCATGATAAAGAAGGAATAACCTCTGCTCCTTTGTTATTGTTACCAGCTTTTACTAATTACAAATGGTAATAATACTATTGTAACAAATGCAAGCCATGTAGAGATGCATCACATAGGTTGTAAATGTCTGCTGCAACCCTTGCCAACACCTATCTCATTCTTGATTTTTATAGTATTCTTCCCATACTTTTCTCTTATACCCACTTAAGTATAGGTACATTATCTTAATGAGATTACAACTTGCTTTTCACAATAAACAATATTATTTAGATCTCAAGTTTAGAAAGGCCATCTTTCCCTCCCTCAAAAATCCTTATAAAAACTCTTTTATTTTGTGATTTTATTTTTTTACTTCAATTTTTCAGTCCATCTACAATTTGAAGAATTTGTATTGTGCTGGTATACTTATATTTATTTTTATTTCAGAGTGCTTAGCCAGTAGTCATAATGACATGTAATATGTTATTATAATTTTTGACTCTGTGTTTCAAATGAAATCAAAATGCCATAGTGGAGAGATGGGCAGAGGCTTATGAAAGGAATTTTAACTTAAACAGGTCAAACAACCAAGCCAGGTAGGTTAGTTGATTGTTTTAAACTTGAATCTAGAAGATGAAGTGCAGAAATATCTGAGAACTCTTAATAAAGTTATCAAATTACATTTAAAAAACTATCAAAATATATATTCTATCAACACAAGAAGTGTCTGATTCCATTAATGCTTTAAAAAGTCAGTGTGCTGGAAGGGGAGAGACAAGGTATCAGGGTGAGTATATGTAGGAATAGGAAAGAGAGAAGGGAAGAGAACATTAAAAATATAATCCATTTTAATTTTTAATGTACGATTATACTTCCAGTTTCTTAAAATAACCATCAGTGAAAATATTTTCCAGATGTGTATTTATAAATAAGAATGGAAAATATGTTTGAGTCATTGAAATGTTAAATCGACTAATTCAAGTCTCTGAATTTGGATGTTTATTTAATAATTCCTATAAAAATGGGGGCACCTGGCTGGCTCAGTCAGAACATCTTACTCTTGATCTCAGGGTCATGAGTTTGAGCCCCATGTTGGGTGTAGAAATTACTTAAATAAATAAATAAACAAAAAATTAAAATAAGAATAATAAAATAAAAATTCTTACAAATAATTCAGTGGTGGTGATGATAATAAATAAAAATTAAATGTTAACCTTAACAACATCCATTTGAGCAAGTTAATATTATCAATATTGAAAGTAATATTGATAATAGATATCAATAATATAAAATTAAATTCGCTAATTTAATTACAGTCATTTTTTATAAATTATAAAGTTATTATTGAAGTAATAATAAAAAAGGAAAAGAAAATTGGTATGTAATTAGATAACCAAAAAAGGAGAATGAGGAAGTTGAGTTTAGAATTGAATCCTGTGCTGCCCTTTCAGAAGATTCCTCCTTAAAATTCAAAATACTAATCTTGGAGTGCCTGGGAGGCTCAGTCGGTTAAGCATCTGACTCTTGGTTTCGGGGCTCAGGTCATGGATGATGAGATCAAGCCCCATGTTGGGCTCTGCACTCAGCATGGAGTCTGGCTGGGGATTCTCTCCCTCTGCCCCTCCCCCCACTTGCATGTGCTATCTCCCTCTCTCACTCTCTCAAATAAATAACTAAATATTTAAAATAATAATAATAATCTCATATTACTATAGGCCTAAGGTTCCTAACTTAGGGTCCATGAAACACCTAGCTATTGTGGAGAGGTCCACAAATTCCCTGAAATGATATGCCAAATTCTATGGCTGTTCATGATGGTGATATGTACATGTGCACTTTCTTATATAAATCGTCTGTGGCTTGTCACAATTACAAAGGAATTCATGGTCCCCAAAGGTTAACAATCAGTGATATAGACCTTCAGAGTGTACAAGGCACTTTCACAGTTATTAACTAGTTTGATCATAGGAGCAGCCCTGGCACTAAGCCCAAGACACTTATTTTTTTCACCTCTCTGTGGTCCAGAGAAAAGCGACCTGGAAGAGCTATTTTTGCTAAACTACACTTACTAAATATAAAAGGCTCTCCTATAGTATTTGCATTTGACACTGAAGGAAAATGATGTGAAGATGTTTTATAGATCCTTGGATGAGGACAAATACTTTGTGGGAAAGGAGGGTAGGAGCCTTCCCGGTTTTTCTGACCTCGTACTCATTAGCCAAACCTACTACTGAAGAGTAAAGAAATGAGTAACTCATAATAATTAAAAAAAAAAAAATTCACTTTGGTGGGGTTACTTGAAGAAAATAAAGCTTCCTTTATATAGTAGAAGCTTCATGTATATCTTTGAACCCCAACATTTGAATGCCAAGGCATTAGAGATAGAGATTTATTACCCTGAAATTCTAGTTCAATTACTATTCTTCAAATTAATTTATTAAAACACACCAAGGGGAGAAAGACCCACCATTAGAACAAACAAACAAACAAAAACTCACGAAATTTCACCCTTATAAATATCCATCCTTTCTGAGAAGAGTAATATTCACTTCCCTATTCTGAAACACATAGACATCCAATCATCTGAACTTCAGTCAAGCTAAAGCAGAATGAATAGAAGCTAAAGTGTTTTTTAAATGTCTAAATTTTAGCTATTTGGAACTTTGACCCTCTACCTATCCAAGTCTTACTCACTGCTAGTGGTCAAATTGAAGTGCCACTTTAAATAGTTTTAGTGCTAACTTATCTCCTTCTTTAAGATCATGAAACATTTACCAAATCATTTTGATATGTACTTTCAATGTTTGCTTCTATTTTTTATGTTATTACTAAAGCTTCTTTAGAATAGAAAAAAAAATGTCTTTATACAACATCTGATTAAGAGCACATTCTCTGCCTGGAGCCAGAGAACCTGAGTTTGATTTCCAGCTACGTCACCTAGAATATTTGAGTAAGTTATTTAACATTTCTGAGGTTCAATTTTTTCATCTTTAAAATGGGGATAATAGTACACATACCTTGGGATAATCATGATGATTAAAAGAGTTAATATATAAAAAAGTTAGACTAGTGAAGGATCTAACCTATGGATGTATTAACTACTGTTTTTGTTCATTGTTATTGTTGCTTACCACTTTCACATGGTAGATACTCAACGTATTCGTGGACTGATGAATTTCAGTTTTTATATTCTACAGTAATTCCTGAACCAAAAAAGACCTTGAGCTTAATCGATTCTCGTATTTTTTTTTTTTAACTTTTTGCTGTCATTGGTGGTATTGTATTTATTTGTTGACTATTTTAAGAACATGATTTCCCAAATGGAAACAAACACAGACTTCAGGGCTTCTGAATTCCTTACCCTAAAGTATTGAAAGCCAGGACTCTCTCAGAACTTAGTCTGAGAGATTTATTTATAAATGTCAAAGATTACATAAAAACATAGGTCTCCTTATTTCTAGTGAGGTTCTTTTTATTTCAGAACTTAATGATTCATTCTCCATGTAAACTACACATAATATTTGATGCTATTTGTTATACACTTACGGTAGTAAGATGAATCAAAGAATAAATTAGTAGCTTGGTCTACAATATTACCTAAACTACACATAGTATTCTATAATAAGTTATGAAGAAGTTCTGAAAATTGGAAGGTAGATCAGATAGTTATGCTTATCATCAATAGTTACCAAACAAGCTATAGTATTGGAATATTGAAGAAAACACAAGCTTTTGAATCAGGTAGACTTAGGTCTAAATCCTCCATTTATCCTGAGTAGGCACTTTAAGTCCTCATCTAAATTATTGGATCTCTTGGAGCTTTAAGAGTGGCAGGTGCTCACAAATTTATCATCTATCTTCAAAATTTCACGTTGTCTTCCTATATATTAAACTGAATTATATTTTCATGATCTTAAGTTTTGAGAGAAACAGAGAAAAATATATTTCCTTATAGAAATCATTTGCCCTCCTAATTCAAAATTTATGCCATAGTGTCTAGTGTACTATACATATCAAATAAATATTAATTTCCTTTTTCCCCTTGTTTTACTCAAGAGTCCTAGGCTAGGAAAATAAAATACAGCTTGTAGTATAATGCACCATATAATGCACTATATAATGCAGATATACATACATAAATTTCAGTTACTTAATTATTTTGGGTTCCCTTTTGCCATGTGCAAGTTTTACACACTCTAGTGTGTAGCTTACATTATATATGATCTGAATTTTCAGGTGGGCTCTATTTTAAATTTATTAGAAGTTACTAAATTTAAAAAAAATAGAGAACTTGTTAGATTTTCTACTTGTATCTGTTATGGTAGGTCCTGTTTTATACGAAATTTGTCCATTTTATTAGGTTATCAAATTTATTGGCATAAGTAAATTATTCTTTTAATATCTATATAATCTGTATGATTTATTTTTTAATTCTTGATATTTATGATTTTTTTTAATTAGTCTTACTGTGGATTACAAATTTTATCAAACATTTCAAAGGACCAAATTCTGTCTCTGTTGATTTTATCTATTGTTTTGCTATTTGACAAAGTTGCCTTTAAAGACTATGTTAGTGCTATCCTATAGCTTTGGGTATGTTATGGGTTTTTTTGTTGTTGTTGTTGTTGTTTTTTAATTAACACATAATGTATTATTTGCCCCAGGGTACATGTCTGTGGATCCTCAGGCTTACACATTTCACAGCACTTACCATAGCACATACCCTCCTCAATGTCCATAACCCAGCCACCCTATCCCTACCCACCCCTACCCCCCAGCCACCCTCGGTTTGTTTCATGAGTTTAGGAGTCTCTTATGGTTTGTCTC
>CM052895.1:84109500-84240507 GCA_028534135.1 Potos flavus | reverse complement strand
GTATCCCAAAATTTAAAAAAAAAAGAAAAAAAAAACCCTATATGTATACAAAAAAATAAGGTTAAATACAATGAGGGGATAAAATATGTAACAGTGAAAATTAGAAAAGATTTTTAAATAGGTGTTGATTAGATACTAGTTAAAAAACGTTAAAATAAGAAAGAGGAAAAATAAAATAAAAATATAAAAAAATAAAATAAAAAATACAGTAAGAAAAAAATAAAATTTAAAGAATTTAACTCTGAAAGACTAAAGGGTCGTGGGAACAAAAAGCCATGAATTCTATGTGTTGCTTTTTCCTTTCTCAGCAGTTCCGCGGTTTTCTTTGATCGGTGAACTTGGTCTTGGCTGGATATTCTTGCTGATCTTCTAGGGGAGGGGTCTGTCGCAGAGATTCTCAAGTGTCTTTGCCCAATGAGGAATTGCACTGCCCTTGCCAGGGGCCGGGCTAGGTAATCTGCTCCGGTTCACTCTTGGAGCTTTTGTTCCCTGAACGCTTTCTGTACCGCTTTGGAGGAGGGGAATGAAGATGGCGGCCTCCCCGTCTCCGGCCCGTAGGAGCCGAGAACTCAGGGCCCCCACTCCTCAGTGCGCCCTCAGAGAAAAGCAGTCAGTCCCTCCCGTCTCCCTGGTCTCCGGCCGCTCTCCGAGCTCACCCGGCCTGTGACCGAGCATTTCTGTCTCTGGCGCACGGCCGTTTGGAGTCTCCAAACCCAGCAGATTCCTGCCGCGAGTACCGCGCCACTCTTCCCGGAGGAGTAAGGAGGGGGTGTCTCCGGATCTGCCTCTTGTGGGGTCCCTGCTCGAAGAGCTGCGGCCTGACTGTGCCGGGATCACAGTTCAAGGTAAGCCCGAGCTGGTGGCTCACTGTTCGGCTCGGTCTCTGCCGTTGGCTTCCCTGTTCTGATACCTGGGAGCTCTGCCACCCTCAGTCACCCCCGGTCTTTCTGTGACCTCACGGGTCCTGAAACCACACTGTCCCCACGAGGGCTCCACCCCCTGCTTAGCCTCTGGATCGATGTCCCTCAGTGGAGTAGATTTCTAAAAGTTCCAATTTTGTGCTCCGCTCCTCTGGGGCTTGCCGGGAGCCAGCCCCTCCCCCCGCAGTCTATCTTCCCGTCGCTTTGGATTCACTTTTCTGCACGTCCTACCTTCCGGAAAGTGGTCAATTTTCTGTTCCTAGAGGTCCTGTTTGTCTTCTCTTCTATTTCCTGCTAAGTTTGTAGTTGTTTAGAGTGGTTTGATAACTGTCTAGCTGAACTTCTGGGATCTCACACTATCTCCGCCTCTTACTCCTCCGCCATTTTGCTCCTCTCTGGTATGTTGTGTTTCTGTTGTCAGTGTCCATCACTTCAGGGGTTCAGGGTTTTTCTTTTTCCTCTTCCTTTCTTTTCTTTCTTTTCTTTCTTTCTTCCTTCCTTCCTTCCTTCCTTTCTTTCTTTCTTTCATTCTTTCTTTCTTTCTTTCTTTTCTTCTTTCTGAGGGAGGGAGAGAGGAGAGGCAAAGAGAAAATCTTAAGCATGCTCCATCCCCTGTGCAGAGCCCAGTGCAGGGCTCTATCTCACAATTCTGAGATCATGACCTGAGCTGAAATCAAGAGTTGGGTGCTTACATTGGTTATTTCAGTTTGCTACTTAATTTTCAAATTATTCCTAAATATTTCAAATGACTTCCTATTTTGTGCTTCAAATTTAATATCATTGTTTATAGCAAATTTATTCTGTAGGTTTATGATCCTTGGTATTTATTAAGATTTTTTTTATGGCTAAGCATATAGTCTATCTTAGCAAATGCTCTATATGAAATGAGTATATTATTCTATTGATGATACATAAGCATGTTGATGGGTTGAGATAGTGTTGTTTGAATCATCTATACTCTGATATTTTGGCTTCTGATTCTATCAGTTCCCAAAGAACCAGTGCTAATTAGGTTCTGAAACTGAACAGTATTTCAATTTAGCCCTTCAATTCTGTCAATTTTTGCTTCATGTATTTGGAAACTGTGGGATTAGATGAACACACTTAAGATTATTATTATCATTTAAGATCGTTATGTCTTCTTTATGATTTAACTCATAATTTGAAATGCTTCTCTTTTCCTCTGATAATATTCTCTATCTTGAAGTCTGCTTTCTAATATAGCCACACCAGCTTTTTAAATAATTTTTGCATAACATAACATTTCCTGTCCTTTTAGTTTCAACATATCTGTATCTTTATGTTTAAATTGTGTTTCTTCTCATACAGTTAAGTATTTCCTATTCATTCAGTTTGACAATATCTCCCTTTTAATTTGGGTTTATTTATACTTAATATAACACATTTAGGTTCAAGTCTCATATCAAACTTGATTTGTCTTTCTTCTGTTTGCTTTTTATCCCTCTATTTCTCCTTTCTTGCTTATTTTTTTGAATAGAATAGATTGAGTGTTCCATTTTATTCTTATATTGATTGTTTAGTCATGGATTTTTATATTACTTTATTGGTACTCTAGGTATCACAATATACTTCTTTATCAGTCTGACTTCAAAAAATTCTATTTTACCAATTAGTAATAATCTTACAATGATTGATATGCATTTAGGTATTACCTTCCTGCCTTTTGTCCTCTTGTCTTCCTGTAGTTTACCTTAAAATATGCTATAAATACCAAATCACATTATTAACACTTACACAGTCAATAGTCTTTAGAAGAGATTTAAGGGGCCCTTGGTTGGCACAGTTGGTTGAGCCCCTGGGTGGCACAACCAGTTGAGCGTCTGACTCTTGGTTTTGGCTCAGGTCCTGGTCTCGGGGTTATGGGGTAGAGCCCCATGTAGGGCTTCAAACTCCTCAAGGAGTCTGCTAAAGTTTCTTTCTCCCTGGTCTACCCCTACTCTCTCTCTCTCACTCTCAAATAAATAGATCTAAAAAATAAATAAATAAAAGAGATTTAGAATTATCTATCTACCTACCTATCTATCTCAAGTTCCTTTATATTTATTGACATAGTTACCCAGATGTTTGTCATTCTATCCTAAAAATTGATTTTCTATCTGATACCATATTCCTTCAAGATAGAGAATTTTCTTTTTTATTTCTTGTAGAGCATGTCTATTGGAGAGAATTTGTCCATATTTTGGCTCTGAAATGTCATTTTGCCTTCAATTTTAAGGCATATTTGTGCTGAGTATAGAATTTCCCCCTTTTTTTTCAGCTTTTTAAACATGTCATTTGTTTCTGATGAAAAGTCAGCTGCCAGTCTCATCATTTTTTTCCTATATGTAATGTGTCTTATTCCTCTGGCTGATTTCAAGATTTTCTCCTTGTCTTTGCTTTTCAGTAGTTTGACTATGATGTCCTTGATTTGGGTTTCTTTGTATTTATCTTGTTTGTAGCTTACTGACTTTACTAAATCTGTAAGGTGATTTCTTCATAAATGTTGGAGAAATTCATGGCTATTATCTCTTCAATATTCCTTCTGTCCTGTTTTCTCTCCCTTTTTCATCTATGATACCAAATACATATATATTAGACCATTTGTTAGTATCTTTCAAATCTTGTGTACTCTTTTGTTCTTCATTTGTTTGCTTGTATTGATCTGTCTTCACATTTACTGATCTCATCTAGTACTTTCTCTGTCTGCTGATAAACCCACCAAAGGAATTTTATCTCTATCACTTTTTTCCCCCATTATTTCTAGCATTGCCATTTAGGTCCTTTAATGTATTTCATCTTTCCACCTGCTTTTGCATGTTGTGAACCTTCTCCAGCATATCCTTCATGGTCATTTTAAAGCTGCTCTCTAAAAATTCTAACATCTGGACTATGTCTTGTCTAATTCATTTCCTTTCTTGATGGTGGATCACATTTTCTTGCTAACTTATGTATTTTGTAATTTTTTTATTGAATGTCCAACATAAATAAAGATTGAAGTAAATAATTCCACCCAAACATTAGTATATGGGTTGCCATCTATTTCCAGTCTTATCTGTATTTGAAATAAGTCTGGACTTTTTGTTACTGTAGTTAGATTCATTTCACCAGAGCTTAAAATTATTTGATGCAGGATATGAATGTCAAGAGTGTTTCCTTTCTTTCTTTCCTTTTTTTTTCATCCTGCCTATCCTTCCTGTAGATTACTCTTGCCTAGTATACAGTGAAAGGCACCAAGTGCCTAAGAGACATCTCTTAGACTTCTTGCCTCCTGCCTTCTCTTCACACTTCAATAGGCCTAGTGTGCCTCTCCCTCAGAAAGATCCCTTTTGGTTTTCATGCCCCACCTCTAACTCTACAGCCATGGACTATCACTGCTTCATACTCAATGGATGAGGCTCAGAGTTCCCGAAAGGTTTCTCTTAGTTCTAAATCCATACCCTCACCATTCAGCAGGGTCTATGAGGCTCTCTTTCAGAGGTGGAAGGGCACTCTCAGCTCTTCCACCCCTCCCCCAGTGGTGGCCAGCAGCTTCTAGTTACTCCGTGCAAGGACCAAATTATCTGCAGATTACCAAAGTTCTCAACTCCACTTTCATCCACATGAGGGATCCACATGTGGTCAGTGCCTCAGAAAATGCCTCTTTCAGCTGCCCTGCATTCCACCCAGCTTTTCTCATAAACATTTGGTGAAGGCCTGTCAAAAAGTACAGATTTCAGCTGTTTCTGGAGTTCCTGGGATTGTAAATTGGCATGCCAGTATACATTCTCACTATAAATATTTTTACAAATTTAGCTGCTTTTTACCCACATCCATGGAATTTTCTCCCCTTTTTTCTGGTTCTCTGTCAAGGAGGGAAACAGAAATGGCTTTCTTTTTTCTTAGAAGCAGTTTGGCATTTTTTAAATTTTTATTTTATTTAGTTAATTTGTGACTCCTGCTTTCTAAAAGTCTTTAACAAACTGGGCTTATGTATGTTACTTAGTTTATTTTTATTGTTTGGGTGGGAACAATATTCTCTTGCAACTTTCTTTACATGGAAAGATAGGCTGGTAGATTGGAATTCTCATACAACTTTATTCTAGCTACTAATTACTTTTTTGATCTAATATATCTCATAGAAGGAATTAGTCGTAGCAAATATTTACTTATTAATAATATACTCTCAGTTTATGCCAGACAATATTTTAAACATTTTAGAATATACTAGCTCATGTATTCTTCATGACTAACAGTTAAATCCTAATATCACCCTCATTTTAATGCAAGGAAACTGAGCTTCTGGAAGTTTGTGTGACTTTCCCAACATATAAAGAACTCAAATGATTCAATGAGATCAGGCAAACAATGAAATGGAAAATGAGGAAAAGAAAGGAGTGGCAAGGCACACAGTGTTTTGTGGGTACTCTCATCCAACAGTGATGAAAATATCTACTGATACAACCACTTTGGAAGTTAATACAATAGCATCAATTAGTCAAGTTTAACATTTGCATATCCTGAGCCAAGAAATGCTACTACTTCATATATACTTTTTAGAAACTCTTTCACAAAGGCAACAGACTTGCATGTGAAGACTTTTCAGAACTGGGATTCAGACCTGGATATTCTTATCTTTTGAATTCTTCACAACTACTACCTTATACCAAAAGTAACCAGTTCAGTTGTACTCACCCAAGTAACACTCCTGCCATGCTAGAGCTCTAATTAAGTCTTCGAGAGACCTTAGAAGGAACAGACATCTAGAGAGAGCAGATGATATGTTCAGAGACAGTGAGGCATCCAAGTAGACATTAGTCACAATTCAGGAGTCACTCTCCAATTGGGTAAAGATGTACGGATTCCTATAGCAGCAGAGCAATTCTATTAAGAAACAAATACCTGTAGTAAGCTTCAATGGATCTGTGTATGGCTCTGATTAAAGCAAAGTAACCCTCTCTTTTTGATATTAACAAAGTCCTTCTCCCTTAGAGACAGACGCTGCATCTAGGAATTAGAGAAAGGTATCAGTTTTTACCTAGCTGAAATATACAACCAATGCAGTTCAAATTATTTAAACAGAGATAATTCCTCTTTGTACTTCTAATAGCAATATCAACATCTGTCATTAATAGATCATCCAGTAAGAAACACTCTTGTAATTAAGCTCACTATATGGATATTCAAACTATTCCAGCCAATGTGACCATTCAAAATATTACTTTAAAACAATTTGTTTACAACTAATAAATTTTTAAGGGGTTCCAGGATTCATGTCTTGGGAAATATTGGCAAATTTTCTGTCAGAGGAATGCCCAACAAAGTATTTTCCAATAATGTCATAGGACAGCAGAGGTTTTTTTTGCAGGGGGAGGGGGTGGCATTAATTATAGGATTATATACCCTACTGCCAAACAATGTTATTTTCTTTTCCTAAAATTTCTTTAAACTACACCTAAAATAAGTAACAACAAATTGAATTTTGCAACACCAAAGAAAACATCCTAAACTTAATATTGAATAGGTAATTTGTTTTCAATGGACTATATCTAGGCATAGCGCTATAGCATGGTATAAGTATTTGTAGGTGAAGATCAGTGTTTTTAATCAAATTCAACTCTAAAATAATGCTTATTTGTATTGCATCTACGTGTCTGAAAAATGTACTGAGTGACAGTGCCATGTCAGAGCCACCATCTTCAATGTTACTACTAATCATCTAACCTTTCTCATTAGGCACCAACTCTAGTACAAGGGAGGAAAAAAGAATCACATTTAGTTGTGTTCTGCTCCACTGAGCCCATTGAAGGTGGCTTTTCTGTCTCACTCTAATGGTTTCATGGGGGTGGGGATTGATCTGTGAATCTCTTGCATGATATGATTGAAATTTTGTATGAGTACGAAGTGTCAGGTGGTGTCAAATTCTCTCATTACCAGGCAGCAGAGGGAGGCTGGGTTGACAAGGAGTTATCCTTTTCATAAGATATGGCTCTGTTTTGATCTTTATGGACAGCAGGTTTTGTGCTTTTTTGCATGACGCAGTCAAAGAAACTAGTGTTGAGTACTTGACTTAAGTATTGTGAATGGTAAATAAAAGCTAATTCTATTGCATGCTGACTCTCTTAAAATCATTCACTTCATTGGACTTTCTTTAATTTCTTTTGTATGTATTTCACTGTACGTTACAGATTGCACTTCCCTTAATAAAGCCAAAAGGAGTGCCTACCACTTGTCTGTTCAATAGGCTACATAGTCAGTCCAATCTCCTCCAGTACTCAAGTACACATTTCAAACAGTATTGGTCCATAAGCCAACACTAAAAGAAAGGCCTCTTGGGACCATAATGTTTGGACATTCATTTCAAAGTCCCTCTCTCTCTCTCTCTCTCTCTCGTTTTTAAATATTTTATTTATTTATTTATTTATTTATTTATTTATTTGAAGGGGGGAGGGGAAGGGGGGAGAGGGAGAGAATCTCAAGCATACTCCCTGCTGAGTGAGGAGCTCTCAGTGGGACTCCATTTCATGGCCCTGAGATCATGACCTGAGCTGAAATAAAAAGTCAGACACTTAACCGGCCACCCAGGTACCCTAGTCCCTTTTCTCTTAATTCCACAAATTACTGAGCAAGAAATGAAACATTGAGTGAAATGAGACATGTTGATTTCCTAGATTTTTTCTGTTTACCATTCCTATTGTCACAGTTCATGTGGTGAAAGCCTATATTAACACTCCTAAGCCCATAGATTTCTGTATTTTGTTACATTAGAACTTGAGAGAGGCATTTTTACATTATAAAATATACTCCATGTTGTGCTTTTTTAAATGTTTTCATTGCCTGAAACTCACATCTTGTTGATGTGGGAATAAGAATGTTATCTTTAGGTCAAATTACTGTGTGGTGAAGCATGGACCAATTTTCAGTTTAATGCAAATTCTATTTTGGGTTCTGCATGAAATACCCATTGCCTTTGAGTTGATTATTTACATTTCATTAAAGAAATGTTGATTTTGAGTTATGAGATGCTATTAAGTTCAAACAGCTTTATTTAAAAACATCTCCCCTTGTATGATGATATACCAAGATCAAAGTTCCAATTATGGAGCTTGACAGAGGTAATATTACACATGCTTTTCATATTGTAGATACTTTCTTTGTGCAACATTAAAAAAAATGTTGACACATTATGTTATAATTATCTTTAATTTTGATGATACCATAAAATAACCAACCATGGCATTATGAACACATAACTCCTAACTCTTCAAAATTTGATAATTCAGAGAAAGACTAACACCATATGATCTCAGTTATAAATATATAATCTGAAGGAAAAATAAAAAAAGAAACCTCATAGATATAGACAACAGATTGGTGGTTGCCAGAGGCAGGGAGTGGGGGTGGAAGAAATGGGTGAAGGGAATCAAAAGGTATAAACTTCTAGTTATAAAATAAATAACTCATGAAGATATTATGTACAGCATGGCCATTATAGTTAATACTGTATTGCATGTGTGAAAGGGGCTAGGAGAGTAGATCTTAGAAGTTCTCATCACAAGAAAAAAGAAATTCTGTAACCGTATGGTGACTGATATTAAGTAGATGTATATCACAGTGACCATTTTGCAGTATATGCAAATATACACAAACCATTATGTTGCATACCTGAAATTAATAGACTGTCTTATGTCAATTATACCTCAATTAAAAAAAAGCAAGGGAGGGGCACCTGGGTGGCTCAGTGGGTTAAAGCCTCTGCCTTCACCTTAGGTCATGATCTCAGGGTCCTGGGATCAAGCCCCACATTGGGCTCTCTGCTCAGCAGGAAGCCTACTTCCCCCCCTCTCCCTGCCTGCCTCTCTGCCTACTTGTGATCTCTCTCTCTCTGTCAAATAAATAAATAAAATCTTTAAAAATAAAAAAATAAAAAAAATTTTAAAAAGCAAAGGAAAAAATTTAAGTAATTTCCAATTAATTCTTGGCCTTGTTATGATACTAGAACTCACCTTCTGAGGGTGGGCATGTGAAAGTTTAGAAGGTCTCTTTCCACTAAATCATGAATTTAATTTGTCTAATTTATCAAACAATAGGTGGCATCTGTTCCTTCTATAACCTTCAAGTTTATTTGCCATTATTATTCCATAAGACTTTGCCAACTTTTCAAAGTTACTTCATATAAAATCACACAGGTAATAATTAAAAATTGAAAAAATCTGATTCAAAGATATATAGGGTAGTCGCATAAATCTCTTGAATAATTTTTCCATCCGGGGTGGCAAAAAAACATGTTGGTATTGAGAAAGCCATCTCATTTTATTACCTCTCTTCTTTCACTGCAAAGATGGATTTTTTTTCCTGAGAAAGAGTCCTTCTTTGTGCATTTTCCTAAAACACAAGAACGTTTCCCCTAGTTTTGTTTTTTATTAAATTATGAACATCTCGCTGAACAATATTTTAACACTATAGCCCAAACCCACTTATTTAGATGTCCACAAAACCAGAATAAACAAAAATTGAAAAAGTTTCAAAGAACCATTTGTCTTTAAGTAGTAATCTTTTTCTCCAGTGTTGGTATGAATTAAAAGTATAACCAGAAGTAGGGGCACCTGGGTGGCTCAGTTACTTAAGTATCCAACTCTGGATTTCAGCTCAGGTCCTGATCTCAGGGTTGTGAGATTGAGCCCTGTGTTGGGCTCTGTGCTGTGCGTGGAGTCTGCTTAAAATTCTCTCTCTCCCTCTTCCCCTACCCCCCCCACCTCTCTCTCTCTGTCTCACACATTCACACACACACACACACACACACACACAAATAAATATAAACCAGAAGCAAGAAAGTATTCATGGAAATATTCATTTTTAAACTCCTTAAGGCACTTCAGGAACACCTACTTATGTGCAAATAATTGCTGTGCTAATTACAAATCTTTTTTGTCTACTTTATTTCCTCCTTTCTCAACCCTAAAGCCTCATTAGTGAGGTTCTTCTACAGGTTTTGATGTTATCACAGCCTTAGAAAACCTAAACCAAATGTCATGTGTCTTTTTCAAAAGAAACACAGCATGCTTCATAGTGAACTGGATTCCTTCTGATTTTCTATGATTTCCGTGATGGAATTTTTATTTATGTCAAGACCAAGGTCAAGAACAAATGATTTTGCTGCATAATCACTCTTGTGTGCAAGAAAAGTTTACCAGTCTACTTATGCTTTAATCTCTCCTGCAAAAAGGGAACTTAAAAATATAGAATTATGACATTTTAGAATTGCAAAGGTCCTCAGAGATAATCAATCTCATCCTATTTGTTTTAGACTAAATTTGATCTAGAGAAAATTGAACCCTAGAGGAATTAAGTGACCTAACCACATTATTAATGGCAGAGTTTAGAATAGCCATTGAATCTTCTACTGCGAGTCCAAGTCCAGGGTTCTGGCTACTATGATTTAAATATTTTCCTTTGTCCACTTTTAAGTTTGCTTAGACATTATTTCTATTAACTGAATTTTCTAGTTTAGGTATATTGTCTAGTAGGAGATGGATGTGTATCTTTCTGTAAAATGTTTTACAAACCAACTCTTCTTAGATTGTATATATGCAATGGAAATAAACTAAAATGTTGTAACATTTTCAGGGAATCTAGGATAAAGCATATATAATTTTAGCAATATAATGCTTATATTAGATGAGTTAAAAGAATTTGAATTATTTGGAACATCTACGTTCACTTTACTGAAATACCATCCTTCTTAAATTGCAGCATTTCAATTGCATAGTAAAACTGTCTGGAATCTTTCAGCTAATTTTTCCTTTCTTTTTCCATTTTTCAGAAATACAATTTATTATTATTCTTTAGATAATAAAATTATTTCCTGTCTTCAAATGTGTCACATATATTTAGTGCCTATCACGTGTCAGGCATAGTTGCAGTGTTTTCTCCAAATATTTTTACTTAGAACGCTCTAGAACCCTACAAAATAAGTTTTGTTGTAACCATTTGTCAGAAAAGAAACCTGTAACTTAGAAAAATTAAGAATCTTGTCACAAAGCTAGTAAGAGTTAAAGCAGAAATTCAAACCTGGGCAGTCTAACAAAGGAATCCCTAGTAAAATATGATCTTGTAGGGGTACCTGGGTGACATAGTCAGTTAAGCATCCAACTCAGTTTTGGCTCGGATAGTGATCTCAGAGTCATGGGATTGAGCCCCATGTCAGGCTACATGCTCAGCGTGGAGTCTGCTTGAGGTTCTTTCTCTATCTCTGCTTGACCCCTCCCCCTCTCATGCTCTCTAAATGAATGAATGAGTGAATAAATAAATAAAGAAAATCTTTAAATTATGATCTTGTATAAGATCACCAAAGCCAATTTCATTCTCAAGGGAAGTTATATCAATAAATGGAACTCTTTTATTAATTTTCCATATTTTTACCTCGTAGAACCTACCAATAATCAGCAGAAAATGGAAGGAAGAAAGGAAGGAAGGAAGGGAGGAAGGGAGGAAGGGAGGGAGGAAGAGAGGAAGGGAGGAAGGGAAAAAGGAAGAAGGGAGGGAGGAAGGAAGAAAACTAGGATGCTTGTCAAGTTGACCACAGAGCTCCATGGCTTTAAGACTGAATTTAATCTCCCCTATGACCTTCTGAATAACCATATGAAATGCTTCCCAGAACTATCCACCTGGAACAAGAAGGGTGAAGTATTTGTTTACCTGTATTTGTCTCCTATTGTCAAATTTCCTGCACTTTCTGTTTGCACAACCATGACCACTGAGATGATTCCCACAGGCTCTAAACTTTGCATTCAAAGAAGCCCCAGGACAAGAAACAGGAAGAATACCCACGTGAGCTCAGAGCAAAGCCCTTGTGGTTGCATCTGCCCAAAGCTGACCAAAACCTGTTCAATTGGTCACTATACAGCATGTGTGAGGTTCAAGAGGAATTGCAGCTGAATGTAAGAGAGGTCTGTTTCAAAGGCTTGTTTTGCCTTCCAATTTTATTCTTTTTCCATATTTCTGATAGGTAGAGAAGCACATATAGCATAACTGGTTGTGAAATAGCAGGTACCTTCAAGTTCAGAGCATGGCTTACTAACCTAAACTCAGACCTAACTGGTCCAGTGGTAAAATTAGTTAGAAATGTCCTGGGGAAAGGAAGATAGCCTTACAGACTCATGGAGTTGTAGAAATAGAGGGATCATGAAAAAATCACTTAGTCCATATGCTGCCCTGAAGCATTAACTCATAACATATTTTATTGTCTTGACATTTAAATATACAACTGACACAATTACTTTTGAAACAGAGTTTTACTTACTTTCTTGGATAGGGTATCAGTGCTAACTGCTGGAGCTGCAGGATGCATTAAGGAAGTTATTCCTGTGTCTACTAAAGGAAATTTAGTAGTTCTGTGCTCATCAAATTCTTACTTACGAGTAAGACTATTCAGTGACTAAGAACTCAATAAATAGGAAGCAGGCATACAGAAACAGGAACATTGCATACACATTTTCCAACGCAAGTGTCTGTTATCTTTAGTTTAAATATGGGCTCATGGTAAACTGATTCTTAGATTTGTTTTTTCAATCTTGATCTCTAGATTTAAATGAAATCAACATCTCCACCTTCGTTTTTGGTAGGTTATAAACATTTTATATGAACTCTCTTCTGGAAATCTTTTACTGCCTCCTCTTTGGGACTATGTTCTTAGAAATTTTTGTTTGCGGTATATGGGTACCAATTCAAACCACAACGAACAAAACACACGCATGCATTCAGGCAGGTAATCAAGCATGTACACAAACATCCTTTAACTGCCCTAATAAAAAATTCATAGAATTTCTGGCTTTAGTTATGACTGGATTCAAATGTTCAAGTAATATCATTAGTATTCTCTCTAATTCTTAACTCTGCTTTTGCCATAGTGGCTTAATTTCCAAATGTGGGCACCAAGAACTTAAGATTTATGCTCTGTCGGTCTAGTAAATTCAGGGGAAAGGGCTTGCTCTTTCCCACTACCTCTAGGAAAATTTCCAGGAAACACTCTGATGGGTTGTTGTGATACTTATCCATTGTTGAGGATAGGAGGATGGAATGCCAGTTGCCCAGGACTGGATCACATGCTGATTCTAGGAAGAAGAGGGTAGAAACAATTCCTCCCTAACTACATAGATTGACATTAGAGGAGCCAGTGAATCTTTAAAAGTCAATCAGTGTGTTATTACCAAAAGAAGGGATGTCGAGACTGCAAAAATAGTAGGTATATCTTCCATAAATTTCTAATGGCATATGAGAGTTTAGAAAGTCTGTCTCCCCACTGATCCAGAAGCATCTTGAGGCCAAAGGTTGTTTCTTGTAAATTTTATTGAAACTATGATCTATCAGAGTGCCTGGCACTTACTACAGATTAAAAATTGAACTAATCACAGTTCCTCTAATTAAAAATATCCCATGTCCTTCAGTTCAGTTTATTTATAGAATAAGCCAAACACTTTAAAACTATATATAACAAAAAGCAACCATCATCTAATTCAGAGTACACCATGCAAAATAGATCAATAATTAACATTCTATCCAATAGAGAGGATCAAATGCTTAAGAAAAACAGTATGGGTAGCACTGTTGAAGTCTGCTTCCAATTTTATCCTCAAAACATTTCATAATCAGTAGAAGTTCTGTAGATTTTTATGCATGTAAATAAAGTAAATGTGCAAATTAATAAAATTATATCATGTTTCATCATGAATAATGAATAGCTGCAGAGTCTTCAACGAGAAAAGTAGATTTGCTACATTTTAACCATTTCAACAAAAACAGAAGTGGGAATCGATTAATACGTAGTCTAGGTGTTTTTCTTTGTGTTTAATCTGTTACAAAAACAAACCGTAATGTCATTAAATAAAATGAAGGCAATTGCATACCTATTCAGGTTTGGCCATTCTCTTACCATCGCATCTTATCTGTCACTCACATGGGGATAAAATAATATCTCCTTCTTTAAAAGAAAAATTTCCAAAGTGCTGAAACAATTTTACACAATTCATGGTGAATGTAAAAATAACCTACAATAGGGTCTTATGCCAAATTAGGCAGCACTTTAGAGAAGCAGGGAATAAAGGCTCCAAGTGAGAGGGAGCTAGGAAGAGAGCATTCTCCTCCTTGTCAGAATAATTGGTTCATTAAATGGAAGGAGAGAAGGGGAAGAGATAAAATGGGAGGAGAGTTCCCACTATTAAATATGTATTGCACAATGTCTCTCTCAACTCGCTTTGCAGCATCATGGCTGATATACACACACCCTAATAAGCAGCAAAGTGAATAGGGAGCTGGACTCCCAATTGTTCAGTCTGGTCCCCCCTATGATAAAGAGGAGGGTGCACTGGTTCCCCTAATCCCAGGGATCAGGCCCTGAAGCTAAGCAAAAGGAAGAAAGGGCTGATTAAAGCCCCAGCAGTCAAGACCTTTGTGCAGTTGTGATGTGTGGGTGTGTATAGACACATGCCTGTATAAAGAGCACACATGTGGTCAGTGGAGTGCTGTGAGTGAGCCTCTAGGATGAATAGTGCCATTATAAACATAAGTCATTATTAGTAGCCAGCATAAATAGGTTGGCCTGTCATGAGGTTAAGATCTGTGATCCACTGGGACTTGCTACTCTTCAGAGCAAGGGGATGCAGCTGCTGTTAACAGAAAAATCTGTCTTGAGAACATATCCAAGGGCCCATGGAAAAGTGGTTGCTCGTAGATGTGGTCTTTAATTAAAGTGGTTGTTGTAGAGAGAAGGTCATCAATCGGAGGTGACCCTTGGATCGAGTTTTGATCTCCAACTCACTGTTCAGTTTTATTCAAGGGACAAAGAGTCAGGAGGGAACCAGAGGGAATAATATCAAGGCAGGAGACACATTTACTTGTGATGTGCAAAACCATAAAGGGTTCAAAGTTTGGGTTTTGGTTCAAATAAAATCCCAAGAGTTCAGATGGTTTTCTAAACCCTCTGAACCTTATCAATGCAGAGAACCAGCTGAAAGAAATCTTGCAAAAGCAAAATGGTCCTCAAAACGTTTGGCTACATGACGAAAAAATCTGGCCAGAAAAATACCATCAGCAATTTAGCCAAGTCCAGGCAAATGACATGGAAGTGTGCTTTAAATGTCCTGCAAGGCAGCTTTCCCAGACTTTAGCTGCTGTTTGCCTAAAGAAAGTGAGATTATGAATGGAGGCACAAATGGTGTACCTAACATTTAAAAGAAGTCTTGTCAAGAAACAAAAAAAATCAGAGGGTTTACAGTCACAGATTATTCAGGTAAGATTATTGAGAATAGAAAACAAATAAAAAACCTCAGAAGGCTCAAGATTAGGTATAGCAACACTGTCACCCAACACATATTCTGTCTTCCATGTTTCCTGACTTTTCTTCTCCTAGAATAGAAGCTTAGGAAGAGCAATGATGGAAAAATCAGTCAGTGAGGAAAGAGGGAGTCTAAATTTTCATAGCTGCCTATTCCTTTTTCATCCCTTCACCTCCACTGCCATTACTTCTCCTGTGATGGTAGAGGACTGTCCACGGGTGAATCTTAACAGAATTTCTTCTCTTTAGCATCCTCTCCTTATCATCCGTGAAATGATGCTCTTCTAGATTTTTTGTACGTTCTTTCTCTACTGCAACTACCCAGGGTATCTCAACCATGGATTTCTCTCACTGTCTATATCCTGGCCTTTTCTCCTTATTTCACCATAAATATCCTCTTAGCATTGTAGCTGGCAAGCACACAGCAAAGCAATAGTCAGGTACACATTAGAGTATACCTGTTAGAGTATAGCTTTATGTGTTTTTTGTTCCGAGGTAAATTCCCCTTCGTGAGAATAATTTCCTAATAAAAATAATGTCCAGTGATGAGAGGGAATCTGTAGAAGGAGGAATCCTCAAATTCCATCACATATACAGCTGTAGTGAATAATACACCTTGTGGATCCTCTCACCCTTCCCCCACCTTCTGGGATTATGCACCTGCCAAGAGATTACAGGTGCATCTCTCATTGGCAAATGCTCTTGACCTCACTCTGGCTTCACCCAAGAATACCCTCTCCCAGGGACAGGTTTGACCAAAGATTGGCCGATGTGGGAATGGAGAGTCTTTCAACCCTTTCCCCATAATTCACCCTAATTTGTGACAACTCTGAAGAGCCAGCCTAATTCCAGATCACTGCTTTGTTTTAGGATCACCTAAGCATTTGGTCACAGTCACTTGTCATTCATCTCCTTCTGCCTCATCCTGCCTTCCCTCACTTGATTACAGATGTGTCTCCAGAGATCACTCCCTGATAAACCTTGTGCATATAGCTCTCTGTTTGCAAAAATACTCAGTGTAAAATAGTACTTTTTACATTCTCAAGTAGGCCAGTCAGCTTCCCATAAATACTATACTGTTTAGTAGAATCCTGCTGCTGATAGCGGGGTGGCTTACATCTTGCATCAGGAAGAGGAGGGTGTTATAGGGGGAGCTGAAGTGGAGACTATATGAGGAAGAGTGAATAGAGGTCAGTTCGGGCCTTGGCAATTATGGGTGCATAATAATGGGTCTTAGCATACTAGAGGAAAACCCTCGCCTCTGTCAGACAAGCTATCATTCCATTTTCACCTCCAACCTGCAAATTTCAAACCTGATCCTTACTTTTTATATCTGCCCTCCATGTTGCAGGTACAAAAACATTTCAGAACAAATGTGATCTGATCATTTTCCTATAAATAGAGATCTTAATTATCACATTTATCCATTTTATTCCTTTTGAAAGGTTTTTAGAGGTTGTATATCAATGACATTCCTTCCGAAGGATTTGCATTTGAAAGGCTGTTGTTCAAATTTAATTCACATTTGACACAATGTTTTCTCTTGCAGAACATTATGGAGTATCTGAAAATCAGTTTTCAGCAGGCTCTATTCTACATCCCTCTGATCATTTCTCTTTTTATTATGGGTATATTCTAAGTGAATTTCATGTGTGTTGTGGAAATGAAAAAAAATCAGAAAATGTTCATATTCTTTATTCAGTTCCATTTTGATTTTTAACCTGCTCTTCCTATATTGTCTTCCCCATGGGGAGTGCTGCCAACAGGAGCCTGCAGGACAGTGTCTCTGGGCTTCCTGGGATTTCTGGGGGCCAGAACAAGCATTAACCTGAAGGGAGCACAGTGCCTTGTTGATGGAGAGTCACGATTAATTTTTATCTCTGACTCTTTGCTCTTCTCCTGTGAGAGCAAGTCTGTATGAAATCACTCCACATGCCCCGATGGTTTGTTTTGCACGTCAAGCTCCAGCAGTTCTCAGTGAAAACTGAGGTTACATCCCACAAACCCAGGCTAGAGTGTGGGCTCTCTTTAAGCGTAGCAGGATGTATGGCTTTGCTCCTGGCTAATCCCATTATCTCAGGGAAAAAAAAAAATAACGTGGGGTATTGATAGAAGAGGTACCCTTCTTAAGGAAAGCTGTCCAGCAAAGAGATTAGAGACAGCAGGAATTAGCAGCTGTTTCTTTGGTATGTTGTTCTTATATTAGGAAATCTTATCCCTGGAGTGAGATCCCCCCGCCAAATAGATACACACCAAAATGAGATGCAAATGCAGGATAAAGAGTAAACTGCAGAATGGTATGCTGTCTTCGTATCATTGCTCATTTTACAGGTTTTGTCAGTTTCTGAAAAACGGTGGAGGATAATTGGCCTGAGATGTAAAGCCACACTTGGCTGTTCCAAGGAACAAAGAAAGACAGCTTTAGCCCACAAGGCCATATTTTGTGAAACACACTCTTCCTTTTTAGTAATGAGCAGATACACAGTGCTCCTTCTCAGCTCTGAAAAATCCGTAGTTCTCCCCCTGCAATGTTGTACAAGGCATTTAAACTGGTGCCATTTGTAATGCCGTGGTCGGTCTCATTGAACCGAGAGCCTACACTTGTTATCTTAACGAAAGGCGAATGACTGGAGCACTCCAGCGTGGCTGTGTGAGAGCCGCAATATCCTTCCAGCGTGTTTGACCTTAGGAAGATAGCATCAGAAATGTGATAGCAAATAAGCAGGACCCAGAAGCTGCCGTCCCAGCCACTATCATGATCTTCTAGATGTATTCCATGTTTCCTGTTTAAAAGTGGGCAAATATTTGTCAAGAAATATAAATATGAAAATCTGGCTGGGGAATTCAGGTCCCATGGAGAACAAGTAGCCAGTACTCCCCAGAAAATCAAGACCATATTGTCACAAAGAAAACACATTCCCCATCCAGACTTGGCCATTCTGCTACAAGGCTGGTACTGTGGCATTTGCCAAAGGTGACTAGGATCACACCTCTACTTTTTGTTCTTACTTTCTTATTTGAACTCTCTCACCATTCTGACTTCTCTTCTTTAAAGCCCCCCCACCCACCCAGGGGCACCTGGGTGGCTCAGTGGGTTAAGCCTCTGCCTTCAGCTCAGGTCATGATCTCAAGGTCCTGGGATCGAGCCCCGCATCAAGCTCTCTGCTCAGCGGGGAGCCTGCTTCCCCCTCTCTCTCTCTGCCTGCCTCTCTGCCTACTTGTGATCTCTCTCTCTGTCAAATAAATAAATAAAATCTTTTAAAAAATAAAAAATAATAATATAAATAAATAAATAACATAAAGTCCCACCGCCCCTGCCACATGTCATTTATACTCTAATTTATGTGATTTACTTTAATCTACTCTGGATAAAACAGAGTGATCTTAAAAGTAAATTTGATTGTATCACCTTTTAATAAAAATGTCTAATCACTCCCATAATACTCAGAATAAAATCAGAACTCTGCAGGAGAGGCCTGGGCATGATGTATGCTTCCCTCTCAGTTACTTATCCCCTCACACTGCTCTTCTTCTCCCTCATTATACTCCAGCAATAACAAGTGGCTTTCTTTTCTTTTTTCTTCTAGGACGCACCAAGTTTTCTTTCCCCAAACTTTCCTCAGGTTTCCCCTCTCCCTACTCTCACTTAAACTAATTTATTTACTTCACTGACTTATGTACTTCCATAAACTAATGATTTCTTCTCACTGCTCAAGTCTCACCTTAAGTGTTACTGTCTGGTTGAAGACTTTTTTTTTTCTTTTTGCAATGCTATGTTAGTTTCGGGTGCATAGCATAGTGACTCAACAATTCCATACATTAAACTATGCTCAAGCGGTCAGGAGAGTCACCATCTGTCACCACACAACACCACACAACACCATAACAACTAAACAACTAAATATTATGTATATAGTGTGTATATATATATATATATAACACATCATATTCCCCATGCTGCACTTTGCACTTTTCATACCTGTGACTTACCCATTCTATAACTGGAATTTCATACCTCTTAATCCCCTTCACCTATTTTGCCCATCTCTCTAAGCATCTCCCCTCTGGAAATCTGTTTTGTTTTGTTTGTTCATTTGTTGTGTTTTTTAGATTCCACATATAAATGAAACCATATGGCATTTGTCCTTCTCTATCTGGCTTATTTCACTCAGCATAATACCCTCTAGGTCCATCCATGGTCCCAAATTGCAAGATCTCATCCTTTTTTATGGCTTAGTAATATTCCATTGTATATACCACATCTTTATCCATTCATCTATCAATGGACACTTAAGGTGCTTGCATGTTTTATCTTTTATAAATAATGCTGCAGTGAACATGGGGGGTGCATATATCTTTTCTAATTACTGTTTTCATTTTGGGGGTTAAATATCCAGTAGTGAAATTACTTTTGTACTATTTTTAAATTTTTTGAGGAAACTCCATACTGTTGTCTATAGTGGTTGTACCAATTTACATTCCCACACAGTGCACAAGGGTTACATTTTCTTCACATCTTCCCCAACACTTGTAATTCCTTGTGTTTTTCATATTAGCCATTCTGACAAGTATAAGGTGATATCTCATTGTGGTTTTGATTGCATTTCCCTGATGATTAGTAATGTTGAGCATTTATTCACATGTCTATTGGCCATGTGTATATTGGTCTTATTTAGGAAAATATATGTTCATGTCCTCTACCCATTTTTAATTGGATTATTTGATTTTTCTGGTGTTGAGTTATATAAATTCTTCAGCTGAAGTCTTTTTTTAACCAATTTATCTGAAGTAGTTTTCCCCACTCCCTGTTATTTTACATCTAAGTTTTGAGATTGTTCCTTACAGGTTTACAGGTACAATCCTTTGTAATTATTTTGTATATTTGTTTTCTGCCTCCTTCTCTCAGCTATGAACTTCTTGAACTCAAGAATTGGTCTTTTCTCCCCCATTCCCTTTTTCCCCCATTATCTGCAGAGCCTACCACAGTATCTGCCACATGGTCCATATTTAGTAAATGTTTATAGAATAAATAAATGTTTCCATATGACCTATTTTATTTTAGGCCTTACTTTAACTTTCTTCCTCTTTGGCCCACTAAAGAGTGGAGCTTAACATTCCATCCTGTCTTTATCTTCAACATTTTTGTGGACCCATGGAACCCCTTATTTTCTCTTCCTTTATCTTGTGTGTTTCAATAGGGAAAGACAAAGCCAAAGTAATGTCATTGAGCATAGGAGAGGGCATCACAGATGGGAAGGAGAGATAACATATGATGGAGGGCATCAGCATGGTTCCGTGTCTTCTCAAAGGGCTCCTGGCAAAATGAGAGCAGAAACAAGCTAAGCAGATGGTAGGAGTCATCTGCTTTTGCAATTCAGTTGTTTATGTTTTGCCTGCCTTCCTGTCACTCAGCTCTTGAGCCCTTATAGGCGGGGTCTTGTCCATGATTATTATTGGAGGTGTCACCTAAGGAAGACTGAGTATTTTATAAACACTGACCAGTTTATAGTAAATTTTTTAAGGTGGTGGAGGGAAGTTCAGCAATTATATATGATAAACTTGACTTGAACCAATGGTGTTTCAAATTAGTTAGATGACCTTGAATAGAATTGGCCAGAGTTCCCTATGTACATTTTCTCAAACAGCTTTTATAATGCTAATTACTCTAGTAATATCAGGTGTACTCACCATCTGAATGTGAAAAAGCAAACCATTTCTTTAGTAGTTGTAGAGTCCTAAAGTATAGCAGCGGTAGGAGCTTTTAACATACAAAGTTCACTCATTCAATTCACATTTATATAGTGGACACTATTTGTTGGTGATATAGAACACAAGGAGAACTAGTCCTTGCCTTTTCACCTTATGATATTTAAACTAGAAAGATGAACAAAACAGAAAAAAACTATTTAGTTCTCTAGCACAATCAGACTTACCTATTGAAAAGTATGTCTGATATTACCCTTGCATAGTCAGTTTTGTTCTTTTTTGTTTAAGACTGAAATTTTTTCTTGGGTTAGAGCTTAAGCTGAAAAAAATGTGTTGTTCGGGGGTTTTTGCCAACATGAATGCTTTGAGCTTGATAATCATAAGGAAGCCAACAAATCAGACAAGAAACCATTGGAAACGCATTTATAACTATGACGTTGTGGTTGGGTTTTTGCTTATTTTTTCTATGATAATAAATTCTAAGAGTATATATTTAAACTTAATATAAAAATAAAACTGCAATTTTTAATATGCTGAAGCTATTTTTTTATAAAAAATAGAAAGCATGTAAGAAAACTATGATTTATAAATAAGTGTTAAAAATGCTGACCATGGATGAGCAGAAGGCACATTAGATCTTACTGGTCTATTACAATCATTATCATAAATGTTAGGTATGTGGATTTGGCAATGTATTTTTTTTAAAGATTTTATTTATTTATTTGAGAGAGAGAGAATGAGAAAGAGAACACGAGAGGGGGAGAGGGTAAGAGGGAGGAGCAGACTCCCCGCTGAACAGGGAGCCTGATACGGGACTCGATCCTGGGACTCAAGGATCATGACCTGAGCCGAAGGCAGTCACTTAACCAACTGAGCCACCCAGGCACCCTGGCAATGTATTTTAAATCAGCATTTGTATATAATGTTCAGAATATCCACCATGTGTTACTCACACATTGTATAAGTCTATTGTGTGTTTAGAAGCTAATTCTGTTAATAACTATAAAGGGTTTGAGATTTTACCCTATTTTGAAATTAATAAGGTAGCTTGCCACAGTTTCATAGATGCTGGCAGAAATGTGAGACTCCTAGATTAGAGACACAGGCTTTATTACTCACAGCACTGCAGGTAGCATAACTTTATGTTGGCATAAGTCCCTCTTGACATCCAAGTCCCAGGGGGCAATGACGAGATGGACTCAGGTAGAAGCTACACACACAGTAGGTCTGTGTCATTTGGAAGAATACTGATGTTAAAAAACCCCAATCTTTTATTTATTTATTTTTAATTCATTTTTTAATTTAAATTCATTTATTTTAATTTAATTAACATATATTGTATTATTAGTTTCAGAGGTAGAAGTCAGTGATTCATCAGTCTTTACAACACCCAGTGCTCATTGCATCATGTGCCCTCCTTACTGTCCATCGCCCTGTTCCCCCGTGCCCCACCCTTCTCCCCTCTAGCAACCCTCAGTTTGTTTCTTATGATTAGGAGCCTCTAATGTTTTGTCTCCCTCTCTGGTTTCATCTTGTTTTATTTTTTCCTCTCTTCCCATATGATCCTCTGTTTTGTTTCTTAAATTCCACATATAAGTGAGATCATATGGTAATCCTCTTTCTCTGATTGACTTATTTTGCTCAGCATAATACACTCTGGTTCCATCCACACCATTGCAAATGGCAGGATTTCATTTTTTTGATGGCTGAGTAGAATTCCATTCTATGTATATACATCTTCTTTATCCATTCATCTGTCAATGGACGTCTGGGCTCTTTCCATAGTTTGGAATTTGTTGAAATTGCTGCTATAAGCATTGGGGTATAGGTGCCCCTTCGGATCACTACATATGTATCTTTGGGGTAAATCGGTAGTGCAATTGCTGGGTTATAGGGTAGCTCTATTTTCAACTTTTTGAGGAACCTCCATACTGTTTTCCAGAGTGGCTGTACCAGCTTGCATTCCCACCAACAGTGTAAGGGGTTCCCCTTTCTCCACATCCTCACCAACATCTGTCAAGGAAACCCCAATCTTTTAAAGGCACTGCTAGCAAAGCTACCTAGTCTTTTCTCCAGAGGGAGTAATTATCTTTATTATATTCTCCAGGGAAAAAATTATATATATATATATATATATATATATATATATATATATATATACACACACACACACATTCTTTAAAAATATGCATATATGTGTGTGTGTATATATATATATATATATATATATATATATACCTTTTGCCCCAGAGGGAGATACTATCTCTATCTTCCAAAGTTCTTATGCTATATAAACATTCTTGAAAAGATAGTCTGGGACAAAAACTGTGACAAGACACATACACATGTCATAAAGAATTACCCTGTAAAAATAGCACTTACTACAAAATAGCATGCTAAAAAAGATTCTCAATTTTAAATAAAACACTTTAAGCGACAAGCTAAAAGACATATGAGGGCAGTTTATATTCATAATTTGAATGAAAATTTTTTGCATGAAAATTTGATATTTAAACTTAAAGTTTGAGAAGTCACATTCTGACATTTTTTAAAGAATGTGAGCCCAGCTTTGGTATACAATAAGTCATTATCCTTCTGACACAGAGAGATGAATGCAGTTTCCAGAATGCTTAGTCCAGAAATTTTGAAATAGAACATTTAATTTTTGAGAAAGATAAAATTGTTTCTTTTAAAAAAATGTTAAAAAAATGTTAAAATTTCAGAATATTAGAACTTATAATTCTTGGAGAAATTCTGTTACCTCAGAAAATTCTTGATGTTCATTAGCATAATTTAACTCATACAGTCCCCACATACTGAACAGGTACAATTAATTTCAGTATACAGAATATGCCTCAAAGAAGATTCAGAAACATGAGTCCACATGTTATAATGGTTTTTGGATGGTTAGAATTCTCTGCTTAAGGTGATGAAAACAGAGAAAATTGAGATTTCCTACAAACTCCAGCAACTGAAATTTTCCACATGACATAATTTTCTGGTTTAATTAATTCCTTACACTTCCGTCAAATACCCCTGTGTGTTATGCCATTTACAGTGAGCTGGGAAATAAAGAATATATAAGATAATGTTGTACTCTCCAGGAACTCACAGTCTAGAAGATGAGTATTAGAGAAACTATATTGATCCAGCCATGCTGCACTGTACATTTCCTAAATAGTAATAAATCACATGGAGCCAAAGCTTATTTAAGATTAATCAAGAGGAAGAAAAATAAAATACTCTCTACACATAACTACACTTTCTTCACCTTAGAAACACCAAAGTTAAATCCCTTAATGAAAACTGGCTAGATGAAAATGTATAATAAGCCAAATTCAGCCCTTTAAGCTTTTGTTTGCGACCTTGAGCAAGTTAGCTAACCTTGATTTACCTTATTTTTTTTTCATTTGAGGATGGAGATAGTGATATCACCTACCCAATAATGTTGTTGCAAAAAAATTAAGAAAAATGGAAAGGACTTATAACAGTGCTCAGCACAAAGTTAGTATTCAAGAAATGTTAGATATCATAGTTGTGATTGCTGGTTCAAAGTGTAGCTTCACTAGGATAGTTTTCAAAAGTGTTCTACTTGGGCACCTGGGTGGCTCAGTTAACTATCTGACTCTATTTTAGCTCGGTTCAGGTCATGATCTCAGGGTCCTGAAATCAAGCCCCACCTCAAGCTCTGCACTGGGAGTGGAGCCTGCTTAAGATTCTCTTTCTCTTCTCTCTCCTTCTCCCTCTCTCCCTGACTCATGCACGTACACTCTCTCTCTCAAAAAAAGGGTATACTTGATAGTAGTGCAATATATTCATTGAAGATATTTTACATTATATATACAACAAACAAATAATTCTGGTTAAATATTTTAAACTTTATTTTTTATCAGCTTTATTGAGATATAATTCACATACCATAAATCCACCCATCTAGTAGGTAAAATGTGATGCTTTTTAGTCTGTTCATTAAGGGTGGTAATCATTTGTGTATCTTCTTTGGATAGTTGCCTATTTAGATCCTTTGTCTATTTCTAAATTGGGTTATTTGTCATATTATTGATGTATGAGTTCTTTATTCTGTAATCAAGTATCTTATCAGAAAATATTTTCTGCCATTCTGTGGGTTATCTTCAGTTTTGTGATCTACAATTCCTCGGAAGCACACAAGATTTTAATTTTAATTAAATATATCTGTTTTTCTTTTGTTGCTTTTGTTTTGGTGTCATATCAAAGAAGATTTTGTCTAGCCCAAGATCATGAAAAATTATTCTTATATTTTCTTCTAAGAGGCTTTTAGCACTTACATTCAGGTGTTTGATTCACTTTGAATTAACTCTTTGTCCATGATGTTAGGAAATGCTCCGAATTGATTCTTTGCATGTGGATAACCAGTTATTAAAGTATCTTTTGTTGAAAATACTGTCCTCTCCCCATTGAGTTATCCTGGCAAAGATCAATTGATCATAAACATAAGAGTTTACATTTGGATTCTCAGTTTTATTTCAGGATCTATACGTCTATTTTTATTCCAATATTACATTGTTCTGATTACTATAGCTTCATATTAAGTTTTAAAGGAAGTGTGTGGCCTCCAAATTTGTTCTTTTCAATATTGTTTTGGCTATTCTGGAACTCATATTTCCATAAGAATTTTAGGATCAGCCTCACAATTTCTGCAAAAGATGCCAGCTGGGATTTTGACATGGATTATGTTGAATCTGTATATCAATTTATGGAGTATTACCATCTTAGCAGTATTATTTTCCCATCCACAAACATGAGTGTCTTTTCATTTACTTATGCTTCTTTTAAAATCTTTCAACAATGTTGAATAGTCCACTTCTTTCATTAAATTTATTCCTATGTTATAATTTTTGGTGACTTATAAATAGAATTATTTATTCATATTCAGATTGTTCACTGTTAGTGTACAGAAATAGAAGAGATTTTTATTTACCTTGAATACTGCAACCTTGCCAAACTCATTAGTTCCAATTATATTTTAGAGGATTTCTTAGAATTTCCTATATCCATCATCTATGTTCAAGATTTCATTTATTTCACTTACTTGCCTAATCTCCCTGGCTAAAACTAAAAATACAATGATCACAGAAGTAGTGCAAGTGGACATCCATGTCTTGTTCCTAATCTTAAGGAAAAGCATTCAGTCCTTTCATCATCATCATCAGTATCGTGTCAACTGTGGATACTTTTACTGATGCCTTTTACCAGACTGAAGAATTTCCCTTTGACTCCTAGTTTTGTTGTTTATTCATGGATATGTTTTGGATTTTGTCAAATGCTTTTTGTGCATCTATTGAGAATGTCATGTGGTTTTTATCATCTATACCACTGATATGGTGTATGACAATTGATTTGCCGAAGTCAGATCACCTTTAAGTTGTGGAATAAATCCCACTTGGCCATGTTGTATAATTATTTTAATATGTTGCTACATTCATTTTGCTAGTGTTTTGTTGAGAAGTTTTACATCTATAATCATAGGGGATATTCATTCATAGCTTTATTTTCATGTGAAGTTTTTGTCTGGTTTTGGTAACTGAGGAATGTTACTTCCTCTTCCTCCTCTAGACAGTATATAGTTAGATATCCCCCCCCCCCCGTTTTCTCAAGCATCATGCATTTCCACCTGACTTGAAATAACTGTGAGACTTTTGGAGGAACAACAGCAAGACCTGTGTTGCTTTATAAGGTCATTTATAAAGGACACTTGATTTTCGCCATATGGTTTTTTGTTTTTGTTTTGTATCTTAATACTACTCCTAGGCAAAATTCCTCAGGATATGGGTCTCTATTCTGTCCTATCATAGAATTTCATGTTTACTTCAGTTTTATAGTAAAGGAGATCAGAATACGCCTTTTCAAATCCCAAAAATCCAAATTTTTAGAAAGCTTAGACTGCAGGCATACAATTTTTGAAGGCTAGCCTGACATACAATTTTATTTCCATTTTTATCTGAATGAGTTTCCTGCTCTGTATTTTAATTGAATTAGTGAGAAATTATTTTTTCATGACAAGCACTGCCTTTGAGCAGGTAAGTTAATCACAAGATTTCACCAAAGTCAGATTTTAATTTTGACATAATTTTTGCAAAGCTTTTACCAATAGTTAAAAAAAAAAAAAAAAAAAAGCTAGCCAAAAATGTTTAGATCAGTGGTTCTCAACCTAAGGTGATTTTATTCTCTCTATGCATTACCTATCCCACCTATTCCCCAACCTTGAGGAGACATTTGGTGAGGTCTAGAATTATATTGCTTTCACAATGGAGGGAAGGTGCTAGTCATCTAGCGGGTAAAGGCAAGGGGTAGTGTTAAATATTGCATAATACAGAGGAGAGGGCCACATCACAATCAAAAAATAATCCCATGCAAAATATCAGTAAGGAAAAGTTTAAGAGAGCTTGGTTTAGAAAGAACCAGCAATTCTCATATCATGCAACCCTAAACTTTTTTCTCTAGTGCTAACAACTACTAACCAATTCTGAATTTCTACACTTTTGATATACCTTAGAGATATAGACATTCTAGTTTCATTAAGTTGTTGAAATAGTTGGTTTTAGAACAATCCCTAGGATACTTTCCCTTACCTTTCTCCAAAAGATTGTGCAAATTAACAACCTCACTGTGATCTAACAACTCATACCAGTGACTTTCCCTAGAGAAATGATAGTTGTCATGTATACATGTTAACAAATACTCAGCAGGAAAGTGCAAATGCAAAACACTTCTAAACAAAAGCAATGACACTGTCAAAAGTCGGACTCCTGAGTTTCATATTTGATTTCCCCATTCTTTCTCATATCCAAACTGTCAATAAATAAAACTCTTTGCCTTTTCCTCTGTCATTGCCAGTCACTAAAATGTTCCCCAATGATTTTTGTGTCCTGGTATTTATTTATACCTCTATGTAGTCTCTTCATATTGAATTGGGAAGCGTCTGTGAAATATGCAGAAATTATGATTTGTGACATCTATGCCCGGCTCCCGTTTGCTCTCTTGGATCACTTGTTCTGGGGAAAACTAACTACACTGTCGCAAAGACACTCAAGCCATCTTATAGTGAAGTACCCATGGCATGGCAAGGAACTGAAGCTTCCTGCTAACAAGCAGTATTAAATTGTAAGGTATGTCAGTAAACCACTGTGGAAACAAATTATCCAGCCCTATTTAAGCCTCCAGGTTGATGGCATCATAGGTCAACATCATGATTCAACCTTTTGAGAGAACCTAAACCAGAACCACTCAGCTAACGTGATTCCAGGTTTCCATGTCCTATATAAGATAACAGAATTGTGTGAGGTAGTAAATGTTATTTTAAGCTGCTAAATTTTGGGGCAGTATGTTATGCCACAATAGATAACTAATACAACCCCTTTTAACATCTCTGAAAATCATGTATTTTTCTTCATCCTCAATGCCAATGTGGTTCAGCTCTATTGGCATTCTAATAATCTAATGCAGTCAAAAAACCTGTGAAGAGAATCAGTGTTGCTGGTCAAACTGCCTCGCCCCTTAGGCCTCAGCACAAGCATCTGTAGTTTTCTTGGGTAGAAGTATCCCTGTGAGGTAAATGTTCCTTAGCAAACTTAGCTGAGCTCTAGAGTGTCATATCCCTTTGTGGTGGATGCATGCACACACACACACACACACACACACGCACACGCACACACGTCATTTTCTCCTTGTTAAGAAAAGATCAAATTGTAAATGCTCAGGTGAATGCAGAGGGCTCCACATTGTGTGAAGAGTCACCAAGAGACCAAGATTTGGTCTGTGAGACCTTGGTGCTCAAGTGGGAGAAAATATTCAGATTCCATATTCTATTCCTCTTTACAGACTTGTTTGTCCCATCTTGCAAACTTTTCAATCAGAAATGTTTCAGACCTTCATTTTTTTCTGACTCATCCCTATTTTCATTGATTAAATTACATGAGAGATGAAGTTCATATCAATGAAAATGGACATAAATCAATGTACATCTTAAAATTGGTATTATCCAGATTCTATAACCAGCAATATTGAAACTCATTTTTTGCCTTAGCAAAAACTGCCCTTAACAGGGTACTTGTATCACTGCATTGTAATCATATGCTAGCTTATGTACCTCTCCCACTCCATTGTAAATTCCCTAAGGGAAGGAGATGTGTCCTGTTAACTGTTGTATTCACACAGCCTAACTCAATTCTTGACACACGCTAGGCGGTTAGTACTTACATTATTCCATGAATGAAACAATGATTAATTAATTAACCACATAGATAAGAACACCTGGACTGAAATCGTTAAAGATCTTACTCTCTTCTCTAAGCTATTTTTGTCCTTTCTCCCTTTTCAAAACTCACAGATTCTAATACAGTGACTGACGAAGAATCATGCAATATTTGCTTAAATTTCAAGCAGTTACTCAGTGTCCTGGCCACAGATATTTACATACATCAGAGTCTTCTAATGATACTCACTGAGCTTCTATCAAAATCATATTTTAGCTTAGATTGGCTAAGAAAGTGAAGTTAGAGCATGATACTTACAGCACTAATACTGTAGAATGTCTAGAAATATAACATCATTCTAGAGTGGAACAATAATTTTTTTAACTTTTCATAAAATAAATAGCAAAAGAGTTTTCTCAAGGATCAAGCTGCTTCTATAAGGATAAAGAGAATATAGGTGTTAAAACATCTCCAACTCGAAGTGATACTCTATCTACTGGGTGCCTTATTTATGACCACACAATGGTAGAAACTTCGGTCTTAGAGATTCCCCTATTTGGGCCTTTATTTCATGCTCCTGGCAGGGAGCAGGTATCACAAACTGCTCTAGGGTCTTATATATTGTCTTGAAGTCCTCAAATCATGATGCGTATAGATTTTTTTTTTAAATTTCAAATAGTGACTTTTAAAAGTGAATTATCCGTAAGTTTTTCTAAGCAAATGATCCTGTTCTTCCTGTATTCTGAGCAAACACAGTACAATGGCTACAGTTAAAACTATTGAGTTATCAATTAGCCTTCTGCTATCTATCTAATAAAGATTTAATGGGTTAATTGTTCATTTCCCTTTCATACTAAATTGAGCCTTTCTGTTTCCTTCAGTTCTGGGGTCCTCTTAAAAGTCTGAATATTATTCAGATTATCAATATATCCATAGTTCATTTCAGGAAAAGAAAAACAGAGTTAATTTTGCAGGGAATATATCTTATTCTTATGGGGGAAAATAATAGAATGTCACTGTTACTGTTTAGAGAAAAAAAGAGATAGCACAGTACTTTACAACATTGAGTACATTTTTAAATAAGCAAATTAATGAATGAATAAACATTGAAATGATGGGCTTTTCTCTTTGGATGTTTTACTACTTGTCCTCATGTTTGTTTGATGTAATTATTATCCTTTCAGAAATAAAAGGTGAGAGTTGGATCCTCAGAAAACAAGGACTAACGTCACAATTTAGTTCTCTAAATTATCCTATGAATTAGATAGAAGGAAACAGTATTAATCCAGGTCTGTTTCTTTCATCCACATCCTCATTGATTTTGAAGGAGGATTTGTTATTTGACCAGTTGAGTCTGTCTCCAGTATTTCCAGTCATGGGAAGCTGGATGTGTCACCATATCCTCTGAGCTTCAGTTAATTCATTTATGAAATGGAGATAATTATACCCAATTTGGAGATTTAGTGTGAGATTTTAAAATAATTACATCAAATAAAATATTTATATAAATAGCACAAATACTCAGTAACTGATATTTGTTAGTATTGTTACTAATAACTTTAAAGCCTAAATAATTTCACTTTAATAGATTAGTTCTAGATAATTAGCTTTCGTATAATCTCTATAGTCCTTTAATAGAGAATGGAACTTTTCAAAATGTTTCTTCTCTAAAGATTCTACTGCAATTACAATAGATTTATGGATTTGCTGGTGTGTATAGCTAGCATGGCACACCTTCGCTTTGCTGATTGGCTCCATTCTGGGTTAGTGTCTTTTCTTCTGACCAGGGGAATTAGTGAAATGGATTTGGTGCCTGCTGAGTGGTGGTTCATCCTGTGCCCATCAATACTATATTAGGGACTTTGTGTATGTTTTCCATAAAGAATGCTGTCAGTTGGTAGTTCTGCCAATAATTCATCCGACTCCGATAGTTTCTGTTTGCAGCTTAAATTATTCCTATCTAAACACTGGCTTCACATCTACCTTCATCTCCCAAACCAACACCATAGTTTAGTCCATTCTCTCAATAGAGTAAAACAGAAACTCAGTGTAGATTTTTTTCTGTTCATACTTCCTGAGTTCATCTCTCATAAGTAAGGTACTAAATTTCACCACCACATGTCTTTTGCATAGTGAAAAAAATTTTTTAATCTTCCAAATACAAAATGTAATTTCAAAGGACATAATTTTGTTTTATATTGCTCAACCCACATACATGAACTTGATTATTCTTACTCAAAGGAATAACTTCTGATTATTTTATTGCTTTAAAACATAATGAAAAGTGTATAGTCACTGAAGCCACAGAGATTCAAATTAGTTCTCTACTATAGAATATATACACGCCCACACAAATATAGCAAAACAAAGAGTTCAATTAATTTCTATTAATTTCTAGCAATTTGATGAATGAGCAGTAAGAGTTTAAGTTATCAATCAAAATCACTTCAGATAACCATCTCGTACATTGCTTTAATGTGAAGGAAAGAAATAAATATGAAACACTTTTCTGTTTTCAAAAGTACCGCAGAGAATGGATTTGAAGTGTAAACAATCCTTTCAGCTGTACTCTATGCATAGATTGGTTATTACATGGTCAGTGGACAACCCAGAACCAAATGCATCTGAATAGAGTTTAGGTACTTATAAGAGTGCAGGCATTCTTGCCATGCTTATTTTTCTTGCTATTGATTTATCTTAAGACAGATATATTACCAGAGTTTTTACCTGGATGTAATAATCATTTCTCCTTTTCTCTTTTCATTTCCCTGGAACAAGACTCAGATAGCAGTGGAATCAGTCAAGGGGAAGTAGGTATTCAGAAACTGAAGAGATTCATAGTCTTGTGTGAATACTGCTCAGAATAGGAAAGTGGACTTAAAGAGTGATTCATCAAAGCCATGAATGAGAGGGCAGGTCCATAATCAGAAGAACCTTCTAAAAGGGTAAACAGAATGCCAAAATTTTTAGCCAAAGGTTCAATTAAGAGTTAGTTTCAATTGTATGGAAGGTTCAAAGGGCAAGGAGATTAAAGGAGAGAGTTTCAGATTTAGCAAAGTCAGAACAGGTGACAAGAATTGAATCCCTCAAACAATTAACATGATAATAACGGCCATAACCTAAGACTTTTATTGGTAGAAAAATTATACATGATCATATCCCTCCATAATGTCATAATATTCTAATATCTATAAACATATAGAGACATACAAAGATATGTGATATTTATGTTTGTGTGTGCACCTGTTTGTATGTCCTATCTCCATGTAAACTTTTGATGAGAAGGCAATATGTGTACTTTGCTGTTGCTCTTTCTGGGAAAGGTCCTTGTACATTATGATATTCTTTCTCTCAATCTAGATGTGTCTTGTCTCATTTATAGTCCCAGATTGAAAATGCCTCTGATCCAGGGTGGATTGAACAAAAGGTGACATACCGAGAAATAAATATTTTTCTGCTTATTATAAGCATTGTTTAGTGGAGGGGGATGGCCTTGTTAGAATGGAACTAATGGGCTTCATTTTTATCCCTCATTTTTATTTGTTCTTCTCTGACAAGGCTATCTAAGGGCATCCATCTTAGTCATCAAACCGGGGCACCACATTGGTCCTTTAGAGATAACTCAGCCCCAAACTTTTCTATATTTAATAGGTATAGACTCACCTATTTTACTCCTAGCTCCTAGGAATTCAGATCATATTTTTTCAAAGAAATAACTGCTAAAAAACAGAGGATGGATTAAAAAAAATCTATCATCTGATAAAAATATATAATCTTATGGAATCTAGATTCCTCTCTCTAATTTTCTACCTGTCTTATCACAGCCCACTTTGCTTGGTTCCATTTGTGGAGTTTCTGGCTTTTAGTTACTTATCATTTCAACTTCATGTGAGCTAGTTTCCTAAACAAACATAATTGCTGTGTTAGCCTAAAGTAAATTTCAGTTGTACCAACTTTCAGAAGTGGGCAACTGGGGTCTCCTTAACACCTTCCAGTACCTACAGTTAGGGATGGTGCCTAGGAGTTGGATCCCAGGAGAGTTCAGCTACACGTTAACCCACACGTCCAACCTCTTGGTGAAAAATGTCATCATTCTGCAGAATAGCATCCTGGATAGATCCTACGCACCTGTGGGCTCTAACTTTTTAGCTCCTGGTAGTAGTAACACCATGCCACCAATCTCTCAGATTCCCCATGCTGATGAGTTTGCTTCTCTGGTGTACCACCAAAGAATTGGCATTCTTCTCCACATCCCTCTAATTACTTCCTTTAACATGTGACACTTTCAGTCCCAAAACTATGTAGCGAATAATTTCTAACACAATTCCTAGTCTTCTAATGAAAGTCCTTGATCATATTTCTTAACAAAAACCTGTTCCGCTTGAATTCATAGTTTTCACTATAGACCAAAAAAAAAAAAAGCTTTCCTCATCTCTATCACTGCAATAACAATTTAACTGTTAGGATGTGTTTCTCAGGGTCTTCTTTCCCTTTATTCCCTGTGGATTTGTTCTAATCTAATCAGAAAAATCTTGAAGGTAAAGATTGGCCTTCAGTGACACTGTAAAAAAACTCCTACTGGAACCCTTGACAAAAGAGTTGACTGTTCCCAACTAACAATACATTATATTAAATATATAATATATAGCAAAATATTTATTTTCTATATTACTTGTTTGGGTTGTGCATAGATGTAGAGGTTTTGTTTTGTTTTAGTGTTTATTATTTGGGGGATTATGGAAGAAAAAAAAATTAACAGCATCAAAGGGCTTATCTCCTAGCAGCTCTGAAGAGGTGAAGGCAGAAATGAGAGTATCTATGTGGAAATTTAAAAGGGATACATTTGAGTTGAACCTATTAATTTCTTAAGTTGTCACAGGAAAAAAAAATCTGTCAAATTATTTTTGACATTCTATACAGTTTACTTTTATAATTAGTGCTTCTATATTCAGGTTGCTGAATTAGGTCCATTTCTGAGTATTTTATTCTTATAGAACATGAGTGATTACAGTGGAAACCAGCAAGGAAGAAGAATTATAATTGGATAAAAAATTTAAAAGACTGAATTAATTATTGGGAACTATAATTAATCAGGGTTATTCTTCTCAAGGTTAACACTTTAAAAAGTATTTTACAGGTAATATAAAATGCCTCACTTAGTTAAAACCTTTTATAATGATAATAATACACCTTATCACAAAGATGGAGTGAAATCCCTTTTATGCAAAATCCCTGTATTGTTTAATTTTCACACCTTTGCCCTAACATCAATCCAATGGTCAGCCAACAGGACAAAAGGCAGGATAATTGGGTTTGGAGTATTCTTACTTACTTATGGAACTTGGAGGTCTGCGGGCACAAGTGACACTGGTTTTCGCACTGTTATACCAATTCCTAATAAGATCTCTCCACTTTCTCAAAGGCCTCCACCCTTCATTTGAACTGCCTGTCTAGCATATGTTCAAAAGAGGCCCTTTAGTGGGGTGCCCAGGTTGTTTTAAACAGGATTACATTCTAGAACTTAAAATCTCTCTCTTTTTTTTTATTTTATGTTATAGGCAATTGCATAGACTCTGTATGTATGGGAGCAGGGGTATATGGGAAGTCTCTGTACCTTTCTCTCAATTTGCTATGAACCTAAAACTGCTCTGAAAAGAAAGTCTTAGGGGAAAAAAAAAAGTAGATAGACTACTATAATTAATCCATCTGTGCCCTTTACCCCGTGCCATAATCATCCACCTATGAGCAATTCCACCCCATCTACTCCATCCATATCCTTATTCGAATTAATTTGGATAATGGCAGACACAAATTAATTTAACTATTAATAATTTCAGTATATAAGTCTAAAATCAAAAACCTTTTTTGTTAGCATAACCATACATACCATTCATAACTAAAAATTAGTCATTCTTTAATATTATCAAATATATTTAATATCAAATATCAGATATATTTAATTCATTAACATATAACATATGTTATAATTTGTTGATATATATTATTGTATATAACAATATCAATAATTTGATATCAAATATATTTAATGCATTAACATTTTTTAAAATCTTACTTTAATTTTTTTCTTTTTTATATTCAAGTAAATTTATTGTAATTCTTTCTGTAATTTTATTTTTGAAATTATTTGGGTTTATATGCTTCTATCTACTGTTTATCTTTCCATTTATAAATATGAATAAAGAGATACTTCAACGTGCATTTACATAAAACTAGTGTAAGCTGTACGTGGATAGTGGGATCCAAGTTGATTTTTTTCAAAAATTGTGCATCTCTGTGTCTGTGTGTATATGTGCACACACATACTTTTGATATCTTCTGAATTTCTTCTAATGAAATATATGTATTTATGTCATACACACATATATATACCTCTGTACATGTATTTTTTCTTTCAAAAATGAATTCATTTTAGGGGCGCCTGGGTGGCTCAGTGGGTTAAGTCCTCTGCCTTCGGCTCAGGTCATGATCTCAGGGTCCTGGGATCAAGCCCCACATCGGGCTCTCTGCTCAGTGGGGAGCCTGCTTCCCCCTCTCCCTCTGCCTGCCTCCCTGCCTGCTTGTGATCTCTCTCTATATCAAATAAATAAATAAAATATTTTAAAAAATTAATTCATTTTATAATAATATAATGGAATTACCCATCATTGATAGGTTCAAGGATGTAACTTAGATTTTTAAAAATGTATTCCATATGATTAAAAATATATATATATTGTGTGTATATATGTATATATGTATATATATACACTTAGATTGTTCTGATATATATATATATATCAGAACAATGTAAGATATCCAACAGTGGCAAATGATTCCAAAATATCAGTAGTTTAAAATAACAAAGGTTTATTCCTTGATCACACTATACATTTGTTGAAGATCTAGTCACTGTAATCATTTAGGGCTCCAAGTTATTGAGTATAGTGAAAGTTGTTGGATGCCATTCCAAACTGAAGAGAGAAAGAAAGAGAGAGAGCTTTCAAGAAGCTTGCAAATGCAAGTAAAGGTTTAGCAAGTCACTTTTTTCACAACTCATTGGCTGGGTCCAATCATATGGCTCTACCCAACAATAAGGGGCCCAAGAAGTGCTTTCCTACCATTTACATATAGAAATGTATTTATACATTTATATTTATATAAATCTATATTTATATATAGAAATGGTTAATAGCAAGAAATACTTATTAGACAGCACTAATGTTTACCACAATAATCTAATAATTTTCTACATGAATGGGCTACCTTGTTCAGATACATATTTTTTCTATGTATGTTTTATTTTTCAAATTTGCCTACCAAAGTTACTATGGGGTGGCCCAGGAATAAAGAAATTTTCCTTAAAAGGACATACCAAAGAAAGATGCTAACAACACTCTGGGACCAAAAGAAGATGGACACAATTATATACACAATCAACTCTCATGTACCCAAAGACTATTGTGTGCCAGACACTGGGGATAAAGACTAAGTGAGACATAGATTATTTCCTCAAGGGTTTCATAGGCAAGTTGAGGCACCATAATTTTTAATAAGAATATAAGACTATATCCACTATTGCCACGTACTGTCGACCCGGAATGGTAAGTTAGTGCAGCAGTGCTGTATAAATCTCTGCCAAAAGAAATCAAAGAACTTTGTCTTTGTTCCATTTGGAAACTTTTCAGACATCTCCTTTTCAGTCATACTGACAAAAACAGAGGCAGCTCACATATTTATTAGAAATCTGCAGAAGAATCGTACTGACTTCAATTCTCTACCCTACCTGTTTCTAGTCATGCTTCAATTTCAGTAACACTAAACTTTTTAATTCATTTTTCCAACATAGTTTTTTCTTCATAAATAAGGGACAGATGTTCATTATAAATGTTTTAAGATAAGCTCAGATATAAATTACTCAGTACTGAAACACCCAGAGATAACTACTGTCACCTTTGGGCATATGTCCATGTAAATAGTTTTCTCTGCATATGTGTGATTTTTTTATGGATTACATTGTCAGTATCATAATGTACATCTTGTGCACTGAATGTACTTCAGTTAGATGTATTATGTAATGTAAATGTCCACAATGTGACAAATATTACAAATCATTTTTAGTGTCTGAATTGTGTACAGTTTTGTATAATTTTCTTAATTATTTTAATTTTTATTGAGCATTTATATTGGCTCAAATATTCCAGCAAATGTAAGTAATCTTGGGTTGAACACCACTATAAGTACATATTAAACTTAATTTTATTTCTTTTAGATAAGTTACTAGATGTGAAATTTCTAAGTCAAAATGTATGTACAGGGAAACCTGGGAGGCTCAGTCGGTTAAGCCTCTGCCTTCAGCTTAGGTCATGATCCTGGAGTCCTGAGATCGAGCCCCATGTCAGGCTCCCTGCTCAGTGGGGAGAAGCTCCCTGCTTCTCCCTCTGACCCTCCCCCATCTCGTGCTCTCTTACACTCCTCTCGCTCTCAAATAAATAAAATAAACTCTTTAAATAAAAAAAAAAGTACATCTGTAGACTTTTGCTGTTGCATGCCAATTTATCTTTCAACATATGTAGCAGTGTAAGTCCCACCAGAAATGCATAAGAGCGTGCTTTGTCTTAGAAACTTTGTATGTTAATTAGTGAATTGTGTGTGGCTGCTAGTAAAGGATTTGAAATTTTAGGGCTTCTCTTATAAACAACAAAAAATTCAGACAGACTGTTAAGTGAAGTATACAGTTCCTTGTATAATCAATGGCCTTTGATCCTCTGTCATTCTGCATTGCTCTTTTTAGAATATGGCTTTGTTCCTTAAGTCCGCTACTGTAGCACCAATCATCATATCTCCATTTACATTGGTGAGTCAGAATAAAAGGAGGAAAACAGATTTTTAAACTTGTAAAAACCACCCATTTGGGTAAGCTCTCCTAAAAGAAGTGACTTTAGGAAGGCTCATCAACAATTGTTGCTTGCATATTATTGGTTTCCTCATCTATAAAAGAGAGTTGGAAATATAATTTTTAGCTGGATATACTGCTTTCAGCATTATAGGGTACTCACTAATAAGGAAACTGTGGTAAATTAATATCGAATAGGAAATTAACAGTTTCTGTTAAAACATTGCATGAGCACACACATAAAGATAAATGCATTTAAATCTTTATCAAAAATAAAAATTAAAGGGGTGCCTGGGTGGCTCAGTGGGTTAAAGCCTCTGCCTTCGGCTCAGGTCATGATCTAAGGGTCCTGCAGGGAGCCTGCTTCCCCCTCTCTCTCTGCCTGCCTCTCTGCCTACTTGTGATCTCTCTCTCTGTCAAATAAATAAATAAAATCTTTAAAAAATAAATAAATAAAAAATAAAAAATAAAATAAAAATTAAAAAAATAAAAAATAAATCTTTATCAATAGGTCAAAATTACTTGCTTTTTTAGCTTACTTTTTGATAAAAAATTATCAATAGATTATAAATATTTTTTGGCAAGGTTAAAAAGACCATGAGATTAAATAAATTAAGGCCACAGGAATAGATTTCTAAGGTAAGAGGAAATTATTATCCAATAACTTCATATAAAGATAAATTTTAACAATGTTGTAAATTCGAATGGTACATGTATAACTGGATTAATTATTGAGTGTATCTTTATTTTCTCTACTAAAAAATATTAGCAATTTATCTGTTTAGCAATCTGAAAAATGAGAATTTTTAGAGTATTTTGAAAAATCACTGAGAGAAATGAACTGAAATTCATGATAGAAAATGATAAATGATCTTTCAAATTACAAAGTCACTTGTGGCAGGCTCCCTAATAGTTTAATCTACTCTTATAGTACCTCTCATTATATGTTTTAATAATAAAATATCCCTGAAAGGAATTATACCTTCCATTTGGTTTCTTTGAGCTCTATCTCTGATAAAGCTTCTGCTAAACACGGGAAAACACACACACACACACAAAAGTGTGATTATGTGTTTTTCAACATTATTAATTGTGGGATTTTCAGCATAGTTGAGCCATCCTGAGATTCCAATGTTTGACAACATACTTTCTATGGATCAGCAATGGAGCAAAGCAAAGTAGTACATGGATGAAAAGTTCTGAGTTGTAAGTGTAAGATCAGTTGTTACCATTTACTCTAGATCCTTGAGTAATTTCTTAAATTCTTCTGAGTTTAAGATTCTCTAAAGGAAAATCTAGGAAATAACTGATTTATAGTCTTGAATAAGAATATGGGTAGTAAGAGATACAAAAGTACTTTGTGCATAATAAAACTTTATTCAATATGAGATAATAATGTAAGAATCATATTAATGAAATTCTTAAAAAAGGAGAGTCATTTGCCATACATTATTTGTTTTCTTGGAGGTAAGGGGCAAAACAATATAATTTTAGTTATTACTGATGGTCTAAGGAGATTTCCAGAAGACCTCAAAAATTATTGTTTCTCAGGGCACCTGGATGGTTTCAGTCTTAACCAACTCTTGATTTCATCCAACTCTTGGTTTTGGCTTAAGTCATGATCTCAGGGTCCTGAAACCAAGCCCCATATTGGACTCTGTGATCAACAGGGAGCCTGCTTGAGATTCTCTCTCTCTCTCCCTTTGCCCTTCCCCTGACTCATGCTCTCTCTCTCTCTCCCTCTCCCTCTCTCTCAAATAAATAAATAAACAAAATCTAAAAAATAAATAAATAAATAAATAAATAAATAAACAAAATCTTCAAAAAAGTTATCCATGAAAGCATAAATATGAAGAAATGGTTTACCTTCGAATTCTCTTTTGGGAGCCTCCTGGACTCAATTATAAGAATCGATAGCCAAATGTTAATCTCACATAAAATTTGATATATTTCAAGAACATGTAATTATATAATGAACAACAGTAAAATATTAACTTTTTAAAGCACTCTTGAAATCTAAAAATATATAGTAAATCAAGATTTTTCACTTAATTTAAACTACCTTCATCTGAACTCAGAGTTGGGTAGCTGTTTTCAATAGTAGTTTTCAAGATTCTGCCTTGAATTTCAATTCAAAACATGTAGTGTTTCTTTTCCATATTGGAGTGTGAAGTTTTTCCAGTGATGTTAGTCCAGTGATTAATGCTTTTAGCATACTCCAGTCCTGTTTCCATCCAGCTTCCATGAAGAAGCCAGAAAACACACTAGATATTTCTACAGGGGGGAATTTATGCAGATGTTAGAGGACTAAATCAATTCCAAAGGACCTCTGAGGTAATCCAGAGATAGTCACTCAAGATGTATCCACCATCTCATGAGTGGAGGGAAAAAAAGAAAGTCGTTGGGGGTATCAGAACTGGGAAAATTGGAAGGAGGACTCTGTAAAACTGGGACTCTGACATGTGAAGAGCATTTCTCTCCACCTGCTGCTGTTTCCTTGGGGTCCCATAGAGCTGAGAGTCAAGGCTTAGAGGAAGAATGAATATTGCCCAGATGGTGCTCGCATCTCTATGGGACATGAGGATGGTTCAGGTGTCTTTGAAAACAACTAGAAGCTGGGAACTAATTGTTAGTGCAAGACTAAAAGTAACTTATCTAGAAAGTTTGGGAAACTTGCCCTTATTGTTGATGTAATGTAATAGGATATATTATTCTTTGAGTAGTAACTGCCTTCCCCTCTCCTCCTGCTGCCCCCCTCCCCACTAAAGCAAAATGTTTGCCAATACAGTTCTAGAATCTTCTGTGATTCAAAATTAAGAGAATGGGGGGAAGTAGGAAGAACTTTCAGAAATGCTTCTGGAGAGATTAATTACAACTACAACAGAGAGGAGTAAAAAGGAGAAAAAATGCTAGCAGACTTGAATTGAGGCAAGAGGGTTCGATATATCAGGGTTTGAAGGACTTTAAAATAGGTATGAGGTAAGAAAGACTGAGACTTGGAGGGAAATGTTTCTAGAAGAACCGGTGTGGGAACTTCAGTGTTCTTTGAGAGATGCCAAGAAAAGTTAGAGTTCCTTTTTAGTTACTATGTGGTGGACAGAGTCAGCTCCAAGCATACAGTAAATCACATGCATCTCAGCATTTATTTAGCTTGCAATGAGTAGAAGTCTAGTTTATTTTTAGAATTCTGTAGAAAGTACCTTATATATTCCTCACTATGTAATGTTTACATGATGTTTCACACTTATATTAACCACAGGCAGAAGACCACCCAAATGAAATTCTTTTTCATGTTAGGGAAAAGAAGATAAAATCATGGAACAGAAAGGATGAAGTTCACTAGTCAAAAATAAAACATTATGAAAGTTCTGTAACAATTATGCTTATGTGTGTCCTTTAATTAATAAAATGTTAGCACAATTAAATAGAACAGACGATCGTACCTAAATGTTAGTAAATGTCACAATGATTAATTATATTGATTATTTCCTACTGACATCTTAGAATTTTATTTTGCCACTGACATCTCAATAAAAGAAAACATCTACTCCAATCATGTTACTTGGAAATAACAAACACTTTAAAATCTTATATTAAAAAAACTTACAGTTAACAAGCAGCTTTCAAACTTTTGAAAAGCGATTGAATGGAAAGTAGACATTGGGGCTAGCTTGTGTTGCCACTGTTAAACTCCCTTTTGCTTTTGCATTGATTTTTAAACATACCTGTGACTGACAAGGCTTTCATCTCTGCACTCTTGCACAAATGTACATTAAAAATAAAGTGAGCTGGCAAACAATGGTTGTAATTTACTTTCAATCAAAGAGTTTGCCTAACTTAAACCATTCTAGGTTTTTTAGCACCTTGAATAAGATCTCGTAAGAGGAAGCTTGCCTCATCTAGACAGCAAAGCCTATGACAAATTACAGCAAATTTGGGAAGTGTTTAGCTACAATGTTGCAGGAAAAGCATCACTCAAGAGCTCCAGCTTTATGCTACTAAACATATGACTTCGGGATTGTTACTGACTTTTCCTAAACTTTAGTTGCTTCATCTGCTTAATGAGGAAACTAATAATGCTTCTGTTATGGATTTGCTGAAAGAATGCAGTGAAATAACGGTTATATCACTGAAGCATAAGTACTACTTGGTATTTTAGTTCTATATGTACTAAATATCATAAGCACTACATTTTCTTTTGTATATATGGCACCTATTCTATATGCATATTACAAGAGAATTGCTGCAATACCTGAAGATTTGGGAGTACTTGATCATGTCTGTTCTTAAGAAATGTCTTTCCTCGCAAAAATTAGTTACGGCATTTATTTCTTTTTAAAACTTAAAATAAGTTTAAACAAACCTGTTTTTATATTCAATGATACACTTCAAAAATTGTTTATCTGCTTGATATTAGTGAGGTTAGAAATTACTTATGTATCTGAAAACAAGATATTGGGTCCTAAATATTTTAAGCATTGTTACTGTTAGATTATTATGCTCAAAATAGCAGTAGTACTACTATTAGAAAAGCTGTAGAATATGCAAGTTCTCCATAGAAGCTAGTATTTTTACAAATTCTACCATAATATTTTCCTCTTACTTCAACTTTATTTATGGCAGGCCTTCACTCCTTCACCTAACCAAGTCAAATATCTTACCTATACTCTTTCTTTTTGCCTTCTGCCTCTATTCCTTCAGTCTATAGTGCTTTCCTCATTTTAAAAATGCATGGCATAGGGCGCCTGAGTGGCTCAGTCGTTAGGCTGCTGCCTTCAGCTCAGGTCATGATCCCAGGGTCCTGGAATCAAGCCCTGCATCAGGCTCCCTGCTCAGCGGGAAGCCTGCTTCTCCCTTTCCCACTTCCCCTGCTTGTGTTCCCTCTCTCACTGTGTCTCTCTCTGTCAAATAAATAAAAATCTTTAAAAATAAAATAAAAAAATAAAAATAAAAATTCATGGCATTATTGTTTTCCACTCTTTAGAAAACACACATGCAGACACACATATAAACACGAACTTCTGTGAAAAATTTCAGATAACCATCTGCGACAGAATCAGAAAACATACCTGGAAGAGAACTTAGTGAATGTTCACTTCCACCTCCTTATCGAGAAGAAATCAAGAACCCAAGGTGGCTAAATAACAAACCCAAGGTCAATCGAGGCCCCTGTTGCTTCCTTAAACCTGGTTACAACTATTTCCAAAGTAGCATGTTCAACATTTATCTAATAAATATTGTTTGAGCATCTTCTATTTGCCTGGCACTGTCCCAGGCCCTTGGGATATAGCCATAAAAAAGAAAAATAAATAAATAAATGACAAAAAGTCCACCTTCACATCGTTTACTGGTGGAAAACAATTAAGCAAATAAATATTAATATCATGTCAAGGACAGGCAACTTCTATAAGGAAAAATAAATCACGTGAAATGATACAAGCAGCTACCTTTATATCCCACTCCCTCTGCTCTGCACAATGACATGAAGCTCAGTGCTCTCTAGGCATGCCTCCTCGTTCTTTACAACTACATATTGCCCTGTCTTTAAGTCACTCATGTGACATAGTCCTGGATTCCCAACCCCTCCTTTTTGCTCTACAGGCCTATTGGCATGCTTGCTTTCCTCATTAACATGCCATCCCCACTTTTTAGCTGATTGGTCCTCAGCAGTAGCACAAGAAGATTGTCCAGTGGTTACATGTGCATGGAGAGCTTTAAAGCAATTCTTTTCTTTAACAATTCTTCTTTCCAAAACCACCTTCTTGAGAACCTGTCTGTGGCCACCAGTTCTTTATAGCTCCCCTGCATAGTGCTTATCTTCTGCCGTACTAAAGAAGGTGAACTCTTACCCTGTCCAAAGCTCAGTATGACGTATTTCTAGATTATGAAGACTAACAGGAAAAAAAAAAAAGACTAACAGGGATAATTTGAAAATGCAGAGACTCAGTGAGGTGACAGAGAATTTTACTTTACCCTCACTATAAACTCCTAGTGGAGTCCAATACTTACCTTGACCTCTCTTACTCTCCTCCTCTCCCCCGCTCTCTCTCCCTGCCTCTGTCTTTCTATCTCTATCATCTATCCATCATCTATCTATCTATCTATCTATCATCTATCATCAATCAATTCATTTTTATCTATAATCTTTCCTTCCATTAAGTATTGAATACTTATAAAGCATCTATTATGCCTGTTGTTCAGAGAATATATCGGTAAGCAACAATAAAAATTCCCTGCTCTTTTGGAGCTTACGTTCTAGTGGTAAACTAAGTTTCTTCCTTCCTTTCATCCTCTCTTTTCTTTTTTTGCTTTTTTTTCACTTTATCTAAAGTGAGAATTAATAAAAGAGAAAGTTGTCACAGGGATGCACATGATCATTTTTTTAATTAAAAACTAAAGTTAGAACATTTTTTTTTTTCTCAGTTGAAGGTACATTTGATGTGAAAGACTGGTTTGACAGTGAAGATTAACTCTGCTAATTAGCTTATTCAGTTGACTGAACTAACTCTGAAGCTGTAAACTTTTGTCAAATGTATATTTAAAACACATATGTAATATATCTCACTTCTGGAAAATACATAAATTGTAATTCTAAACAAATGACAATTAAAAATCTAGATATCCATCTAAAAATGTATGAAGATGTTTTCCAAAATTCTTTTGGAGAATACTCAAAACTACCATTTTGAAACTCCCCATGCTAGAGTTCTTGCACTTTAAAACTGATTGAGGAGGGGTGAGGGGTGGGGACTCAAGGGTCCCTTGAATTTACTTTCACACTTACTAGGAGATCAACACACCTTCTGTAAAGTTCCTTCCTAATGGAATAAGTGAAAGAAAAGAACATGTTAAAAAGGGTTGAAGTTGACAAAGTTTTTATATATATTACCCTTTGTTTATAGTTTATGGGTTCTTCCTCATGTAAAGGAGGGCTTCTCAACTTCAACACTACTGACATTTTAGAACAGGTAATTCTTTGTCATGAGAGCTGTCCTGTGCATTGTAGTATATTTACACCATCCCAGCCTCTACGTACTAGATACCAGCCAAAAACCCCTCTTGGTTATAACATTTAAAAAATATCTCCAGATAGTGCTAGACTGTCACCTAAGAGGCAAAATCACCCCTGGTTGAGGACTACTGTGCTGTTGGAAGGAGGTGTGTTGACTTTCTTTCTGATAAAATAATGAGTGGTCCACTTGGATTTGCTTATTCCTGGAACTAAAATCTCAGCAAACTTCTCCACTTATATTTAGTCAGGCCAGAACAAAATAAGCTTTTTCAAGACCTATTTTCCTGGGGTTAGTAACTGAGTGTCTCACACTGAGAGGCACCAATTTCATGGGGACTCTTCCGTTGGGAAATTTCCTCACATTCTAGCTCTAGTTTATTTATTCTTTTGAGATATGTAATTGTACTTAACATGCAACTATTAAGCAGATTAGTTGCCTGAAAATTAAGTCTAAACATCCAATGTATACAATTAGGGTAAAATCAATTACTTATTTATTTCTAACTATTACCTGTATAGACAACTATAGGTTGATTTAACTATAGAAAATTATTTTTAAAATGTAAAATGCTATGGCATTTGGTGAAACTGCTTTGAGTGGAAGAGATCTACATCAATAGGCTGTTTAATGTGATGCAGATTCAATCACAGCTCTAAGAAAGTAGGTGCGAACTGTCAAAATTCCAAAGGGAGGAGCTAGACTGTACAAGCAGGACTTACAAAGAAAGAGACAGCTTAAAAACCAGTTTTGCCAATCTTATAGAAAGTTTAATTTGGAGGGGCCAACAGGTTGGAAATAAAATGATTTCTTGGAAGAGTTACTCATGGTTGAGAATGGATTGATGGTTTTCACTTCCTGTCAAACCTAGTTAGAATGGCCATATGGAGATCCTACAGATGTGACTATTGTGGTTTAGTGGGTATGGTGGATGGTGCCTGATTAACTCCTGAACAAAAAGGCAATCACAGAGGCTGCCTGAATTGTCCTATGGTAGCGAAGAACAGAGCTGCATTTGAAAAAAACCACGCTTTCCCTAGATGCAGGTAGATGCAAGTCAAAGGTAACTACATGACATCCCACAGTGGGAATATTGCCTTAAGGCTGATTTCCTATTGAGCATATGCCCATAGGCAATTGACCTCGGTAGAAGAGGCTGAATGCACACAGTGAGGTGCAGAACTGGGAAGGAATGGTAAGTGACCAACTGAAGGAGAGGTACCATCCAAGTAAGAGGAATATTCAGGACAGGAGTTAAAGGGGGCACACATGAGAAAAAAAAATCACCTTTCAATATCTGCCACCACCAGAAGAAACCAGCGCCCCATTACACATTGTCAACCCAGAAAAATCTTTCTTGTCATCATCCTCTCCTCCCCCTGTTTCAACCAGAGGGAAGCCACAGGCAACCTAGAGAGTGAGGGAAGAGGAGCAGCAGTCAGGACATAAAACTTAAGAAGCCAGCCACATGTCCCCATTCCAGTACAGGAGAGAGGTAGAGGAAGGTGGGAGCTTCAGAGGAGGGTCCATTCAGAGAAATCTAACTTTGAATGACCTTCTGAGTTTGTGATCAATACAACAGAGTGGACAAAGTCATTACTAAATGGAGATGATTTTTATGGCTGAGAGTGAATGAAAAATTGCTTACTGGGTCAAGGGCAGGAGCTAAGCTATGGGATTTGCCCAAGATTTCTTCTATGTGCAGAAGAACTGGTTGCATGAAAGGGATTTAAAGAAGCAGTGAGGGGAAAAAATAAAGTTGTTTTCTGATTACACTCTATAAGTCCTGCTTGTTCAACATATCGGCTATGTACAAGTAAACATTGAACAGCTTATTCGGTAATAATCCAATTGACAGCTTTATAGTATAATACAGTATCACTTTTATTTTGCTATAAATTACATATTGCTTGCTCCTTCATCACTCAGACAAAAATGCTCTTGGTTCTCTTTCATCATAATATAGTGAAATCTTACTGTAGTATGTACAGGATTTATCAGTCTCTAGTTTAAAAGAACAAGAAAAAAAGAGAAAACCACGCAGAGAAACAATTCAGAAATGATTTTTTAATTATAAATCTTCCCTAAACATAGTAAAAATAATTGACTCAGGTAGACATTGATGACTGATCTTATAATTCAATCTCTGCACTTTGATTATAACGTAAACCAACTGGATTTCTTCAACAGAAAAATAGTACTCAAATCAATCTTGCCTTATTGGTATCCTTAATACTATATATGCAATTATACAGCTTAGGAAAATGTCATGTTCCATAAGCATCTATTTTTCCAATGGATAGTCAAGAAAGAAAATTCTCTAGAGAAACAAAATTGGAATGAATGTTTGGGTTGGTAGTATATCTCAGCCAAAAGAGAAACACGTGTCATTTTCTAAGGGTAACTTGCCTAGTTAGGAAATTTTATACACTATTTATCAGCAAACCTAAGTTCCAGACTTATAGTTAAGACTTTTATACTTGGGCAGTTATTATTATCATTTTCATTATTATTATTGTTGTTAAAATTTTGACTACAAAGCTTAATTAGAGACAGGTAGAGGAAAGAAGAGAAGGGAAGGTAGGAGAAAGAAAGAATATATTTTATTTATTTATTTATTTATTTGAGTGGGAGTGAGAAAGAATTGGAGGGAGGGGTAGAGGGGGAGAGAAAGAAAGCAGGAAAGAATCCCAAGCAGACTCCATGCTGAGCATGGAGCCTGGAGTGGGGCTGGATCTGATGTCCCTGAGATCATGACCTTAACCAAAACCAAGATCAGACTTTCATCCAACTGAGCCATCCAGGTGCCCTGAGAACATCTATTTTAAATGGTGGTTGCATCTAAGTATAGCTGGATCTAGGTGTTCAAGTAACATGAAACTGTCTCTACATTTTACCTTTTCTTACTTCTTGTGTTGACTTCAAGTTCATTCATCATCTATGCTGACCTATGCAACTAGAGCCTTACATTCTTTAGCTCCAAGTTTAGGGGAGAAGAGCATTTTTTCCATGGTCTTCCTTCTTACATTTGTCCTTAATAAATTGGCATGTGTTGCATACCCATTTTGAACACATCACTGTGATCATGTGCATGGTACATGATAATTTTCCAGGTCTAGAAAATATGCAAGCTTTAAGTTATAATGGGTAGAACCAGCCCCAGACAAACCATAGGCACTGAAAATTGGGAAGGGGAATCTCTAAGCAAAATCTTGATAAAGGAAGAAAGAAAACTAAGTAGATAAAAACAAGTTCCATTTAGGATGATTTATGTAATCTCTTAAGATTCATTCTTTGTATGTGTAAAACAAACATTAGTAAATGAGCTCTAAGGGCACCTGGGTGGCTCAGTTGGTAAAGCGTTTGCCTTCGGCTCAGGTCATGATCCCAGGGTCCTGGGATTGAGCCCTGCATCGGGCTCCTTGCTCAGCGAGGAGCTTGCTTCTCCCTCTGCCTGCTGCTCTGCCTGCTTGTGCTCTCTGTCTCTCTCAGTCAAACAAATAAATAAAATCTTAAAAAAAAAAAAAAAGTAAATGAGCTCTACATGTTTCATAGGGTCATTATTGTAAAGCTCAAATTAGATCATAGATGTAGAAGTATATCAAAAGAAGTGTTAAGAAAACTAATTTTATGTAGTATGGTGAAATAGTCTGCAGATCAAAGAAAGTTATGTTAAACTGTCCATGTGTTAAGACTAACAAAATAGTTCTTCAGTGGAGAGTTTTGTGATACTTCTCTCTGTGTACATCAGCAATTATCGGTATTTTGTTTACTAGGACATAAGTACTGCATTAAGATGATAATATATATTCAATTGTTGTAGTTCCTCAAATATATAATAACTCTATGACAGGAATAAACAAGAATGAAATATTGGGATTCAATAAATTTCTGGGTAATCACAAGGCAAATATGTTTTGGAGGGTGAGAAGGCTGTTTCTTTTTCCACAGATGACAGGTTGATACAATAAAAAGATATAAACTTGAGATTTGAACAGCACTGAATCTGAGTTCCTGCTTTACCATTATTAATGTGTGAGATGTTGGACAAGTGACTTAAGAGATGATAACTAGCTGTGTGAGTTGTGGGAGAAATTTAGAGATAATGTATGCTATAGGAGTTTTCACATAGTAGGCACTCAAATGATGGTGACTTCATTCTTTTTTTATTTTTACGTAGTTCTCAGTATACTCTCCTAGCAGTTCTAGATAATAAGATACTTTCAAGGATAAGATAATGATGTGGGACTTGAGTTGAGATGAACAGATCAAATGCTTGCTAAATGACTTTTACTGTATTTCAGAAAAGTAGGAGTAGGTGGAGTTCGATGGGAGAAGCAGAGCCCCTGTAAGTGATGTAGAATAAGGGATTTTTACGAAGGGGTATGTGCGCCCGAATGTTTATAGCAGCAATGTTCACAATAGCCAATGTTCACAATAGCTAGGAAAGAACCTAGATGTCCATCAACAGATGAATGAATAAAGAAGATGTGGTATATATATACAACGGAATACTATGCAGCTATCAAAAGAAATGAAATCTTGCCATTTGCAACGATGTGGATGGAACTAGAGGGTACTATGCTAAGTGAAAGAAGTCAATCAGAGAAAGACAATTATCATATGATTTCTCTGATATGAGGAATTTGAGAGGCAGAGCCAGGGGTCATGGGGGGTAGGGAGGGAAAAAATGAAACAAGATGGGATTGGGAGGGAAACAAACTGAGGGTTGCCAGAGGGTGGGGGGTAGGGATAGGGTGGCTGGGTTATGGACTTTGGGGAGGGTATGTGCTATGGTGAGTGCTGTGAAATGCGTAAGTCTGATGATTCACAGACCTGTACCCCTGGGGCAAATAATATATTATATGTTAATTTAAAATATAAAGGATTTTTAAATAGAGATTAGACCTTATACAACCCTGGGAGCTGGTAGCAACAGTTCAGGAGGAGTTCTGGGTATGGAGAAATGAAGACTACATGGGAGGCCCCATCTGTGTCTCACCACTTGGTATTGCTGCCAGTGTGACCTGCGGGAGGTGCTGTGCTCTGGTCTTCACCCCCAAGTTGTACCACATTCAATCCAGGACTAGCAGACACTGGAGGAGGAGATTGGGTAGAAGCTGAAGGACCTGTGGGTCCAGATTATGTCCCATATCAATAGAGTAAGCCACCAGATCAGTGACAATATGTGCAAACAAGGCCACTACACCAACAACTCTGAACCCGAGGACTGCTAATAAGGAGGAACTGAAAAAATTACTATTTGTGGTTCGCATTAACAAAGGGGAGAGGCAATTGGAAGTAGTTTCATCCTATTTTTTTTTTAATTTTTACTTTTAAATAATTTCAGCTTACAAAAAAATTGTGATGTACAAACAACCTCATTATATCCTTTACCCAGATTCTGCCATTTTGTCAGGTTTGCATATTCTTTTCTATCGCGATAGACAGACAGACACACACACACACACACACACACACACACACACACACATTTATTGTCCTGAAACATTTGAAACGAAATGTTATAACTGGAGCCCCTTTATCCCCAAAATCTTCCATGTATATTTCTGAAAAACAAAGACTCCTCTTACATGACCATAACACAATTACCCAAAACAGAAAACTATCTGTGATACAATACTATTGCCTAATCTCCAAAACTTATTTAAATTTTACCCAATTATTACAATAATGGCCAAAAGAAACAAAAAGTAAAAAGGTCTGGTCCATATTCTATTCCAGGATCACATGTTGAATTTGGGTGTCATGTCTCCCTAGCCTTCTTTACTCTGAACCAGTTCTTTAGTCTGACTTGGTCTTTTATAACCTCGTCATTCTTCAAAAATACAAGTAGGTACTTTTGTATATGATTTATCTGCTTGAGTTCTCTGATTTTTGCTTAAAATTAGTCTGAGGTGTTTGCAGGAAGAGCAAGAAATGATGTTGTGTTCTTTCTAGTCCATTATATGAGATAGTGTCTGCCTTCTCTTATTTTTAAGATATATTCCTATGCCTTAGATACACTGGTACTATCATTGCAGAGAATTTCTGTTTCCTTGAGACTAGTGTTGGCAATTTTTTTTTCTGTAAAGAGCCAGAGAGCAAATATTTTTGACTTTGCACGCCAGGTCTCTGTCACAAGTACTCAATCTGTTCTTGTAGCGTAAAAGTAACCATAGTCAATATATAATGAACATGTGTGGCTGTGTTTCAATACAACTTTATTTATGGACATTGAAATTTGAGCTTCATGTAATTTTTGCAAGTCACAAAATATCATTATGTTTTGATATTTTTCAGCCATTTAAAAATGTAAAAATGGTTATTTTCTCCCGAGTCATACAAAAACAGGTTGCAGTCCATCCTTTGCGATAAACCCTCCTCTAGACCCGCTGATATCGATACTTGAAGCTGCTTTTTTCCTCATCACAACTTTTGTATCACACAGATATCTCAGCTGGAAAGGCCATCTTTGAATGTTCTCTTTGCCATTGAATGGCCTGAAATGTGTGGAGGGAAATCAGAGCTATTTAACTTATATTTATAGAAACTGATTTTTCTCTATTACTCCGTATTTTTCCTATAGTTCTCTTCTTGTATGTGAGTATTGTACTTAGAACTAATTTTCATCTATTACACATTAAACAATACTATTAGTTTGATTAATTAATGCATACTACATCCTGGAGACTAATTTGTTTACTCCTAGTGGACTCATTAAGACGTGCTGTATGAATGTGGGATTAGGTTTTAAAAAGGGAATCACCTTAGAATGATTGACTCCCACATCTATTTGAAAAGAAAAAAAAATCTGACAAATGAAAATCAAGTAATCTATATCCCTCTCTTTAACCATAAGAGAACATTAAAGAATTTCTAATGCTTCATGCATATAACTTGGCTTCCTATGGTGATATTATAGAGTTGCATGATTTACTCTCAAAAATTGATCATAGAAAAAGCCAATTAAAGCAGTGTGCTAATATTTTCCTCCATAGGTGAATAGAGCAATGAGCGCTTGCATCTCTGCTTTAATTCTGCATGCCAGTGCATATTTTAAGTTTAGTATCTTGCCACCCATGTTAACATTATTGCCCCTCATGCAGGAATAAAGTAGCTTCTAATAAACAAGACTGCTGTTAGGTGAGCCCCAGCCAGCAAGCATTGTCAAAGGCAGGAGAACAAATTTCTCAATGATATATTTTTGTACTGTATTTTGCCTTTTAGGAATAGTTTAAGCATCTTGGTAGGATAAGATGGTGGGCATAATAAATTGTAATCCTTCCCCATTTTTGTTTCTTATGCACTATTTTGGGCTGAGTAATTAGATATTCTGACAGAGCTGCCATTAGAAAATTCAAAGATACATAGACATACACCCTTGTCCTGTGCATTATTTCTCTAAACTCTTATCTGTCACCTAATGCCTCTTCCAAGGTCTTGCCCTCTGAAACAGCTGAGATCCAGTTATCAGTGGGGGTTTCTGCTGCAGACATGTGCCTGAGGGTTATTTTAGTAAGAACAGGTTTGGTAATTAGAAATCTTGGTGCTGAGTGTGTACTACAGGGCTGAATATGCAGAGACTTCTCTTTCATTGAGAAATCTCTGTAGAAGGTTTGAGGCAGATCTTCACAGCTAATTTTGCAAGAGACAGTGTATTGTATTTTTATTACTTGTGCCGCTCCGGGTCATCTCAGAGAGTGGCAGTGGCATAGTTTATAAAGAGTTGTCATTATTGCCTGGCTTTGGGTATTTACACTTTCAGAAATGTGGAGTAAACAGTTTGTGATAAATTCTCTCTAGGCCAAGGTTATTGGAACTCCTTCACTGGAGATATTTAGGTATTGGATAGGAACCCAACTGTCCTATGCGGTTTCAATGCAATCAAGTCTGCAGGCCTGGGGTTGAAGAAGATGACCTCCATAGATAGGCTGGCCTTGGGCTAAATTGTTAAGTAGGCAAAATTCCCAGTTCCATTTGTCATTTCACCAGAATGCCCTCAGGCTGTTCCCTGCCTCCCCAGAGTTATTCCATCCCTCACTTCATCAAGCAATCTCTCTAGTCTTAACACTCAAAATTTACCTGGTCGGTGCCCTGTTCCCCTAGGACTTCCATGATTGTGTAAAGGGGTTATTTAAGTAAAATCATTTTAATAACTTAATAAGTGATTCCAGCTTACTCTCCTATTCCTCCACATTCTGTTTCCTCGCCCTTCATTCACTCAGCATATGTGCATTTTATTTTATTTTATTTTATTTATTTTTTTTTTTTCATATGTGCATTTTAGAAGAAGCCTACTAGAAGCCCAGTGTCTTCAAGTAAAAGCATAACTCCAATAGCAAATATTTCAGATATCATGGCAGAAAGTGAGGAAAGTATTTCGGAGGCCTTTTCACTCTTAAAACCATTCCATGAGGAAATAGTTCCTAGGAGGAGCCAACGCCTTCTATAATAGTTTTAAGGCTTCCTTCGCTGAAAGGTTAACAAATATTAATGCTGATATTTAGAATAATTCTTCGGCAGGTATCCTTGACTCCTTGCATATCAGTGAGTGGTCAAGGGGCAGGAATAATAATAATAATAATAATAATAAATAAAAAGTAAACAAGAAAGCTTACAAAAGGCAAAGTTGGGAGAAGAAAGGAGTGACAAGAAACAAGAGGCCAAATAAACTTACACCTGGATTTAATTTGGGAGAAGCTGCTTTTATCAGTCAGAGAGGAAAAGATGAGCAGATAGGGTTTGTTATTCTAAGTGAAATGCTGCTGCTAAGCTGTAGAATATAGAAGAAGTTGTGGAGACAGAAGGGATCTTCAGATTCAACTAAGCCATGCATTTGGCCATGCCATGTATTTTAGAGGTGAGGAATTTGAAACACATAATATAAAACCGATTCATTCAAACTCAAGATAAAGAGGTATTGACTATAGTACTGGGAAAATTAGAGTCCCTAAAATATGGTAGAATAAAGTTTGAGCTTGAAATAAGTAACCGTAACAACACAGCACAATGATTATAACAACATAATTTTAAGTAGAATATATTTAGAATCCTGATTTGCTGGTTGTGTGACATTATACTATTTTGCTAAACCAAGCTTGGTACCCTCACCTGTAAAATTCAGCTTATTAAAACAAATGAGGACCCAACAGTATAATCTCAGTACAAGGCCTGGCATAATGTAGGCAATTGATCAGTAACATCGCTGTGATTTAAGAAGCAATGTTTCTCTTCCCACAGATAATACATGAAGTAGCCCCAGAATGAAAAGCAATGTGAAATTATTAAATTTTGATCACTGTGTGAAATTATCTATAATCTGCTCATGTGTAGGTATACGCCAAAATTTCCCTGAGAGAGAGGTTTTGTTTTTTGGGGTTTTTTGTTTGTTTTTGTGAATGACTGCATTTGAAGAGGGGTAACTGAAGAGAAGGAACAGGAACAATCTGAGGGGAGGAGAATGACTACAATTCAATTACATTTGGCTGATTTAGGACAGCAGTCTTCAATCTGGAGAAGATGAACTCCTGGGTCTACGTAATGATTACTCGAAGGGTCCACAAGCATTGAAAGTTTAAAGAGACTTGATTCTCAAATCCTAACTTTTCTGTAGATCCCTTCCTAAAACTGCTCTGCCAGGGAAGCTTGCTGTGATTCTTCTCTATCATAATTGCCTTATCCTACAGTTACAAAAGAAAGCCATCTAATCTTATTCATCCAACATCCTGAATCATTGCATTGCCCTAAAGGAAAAAAAAAACAAACTCAAAAACTTCTGAGGTGACAAAGAAATTTTCAAAACATACTTGTAGTTGATATTGAGAATCAAAATGACTGCTCACCCTCACTGTCCATGTCATTGAGAGATAGATTCTCCTTAACAGTTTACTCTCTTTAATAAATATTTTTCAAAAATTCATGATATTTGTATTTGAATCAGTTATATGCAAATGATCATTGTGATGCTACGTAAATCATGAAGAACCTGTTTAAGCCTCCAACTCATATTCATGATTGTATATGAAATCCTTAATACAAATTTAATACTATAGGATTTCTTTTTTAACTTCTTTAATTTTTTTTTTCTCTTAGGTTGAAATGCTTTGTTCCTAATATTCCCTTATCCACTTTTTTGATTTATCCTGCACTTCATAATTATATCAACTGTGCACTAAAAGTAAAACACTAGGTGAAGTTTAAAACATTTTTGTAGTTCTTTTTGTCCTTGAATAGATAATATTATGGATATACTGTCAGAGTAATGTCCTTATTATATACTTGAACTCTATATAATGATTAAATCAATTTTTTTTGCAGAATATTATTCATGTTTTGGTTTATTTTGGATTTTGGGGTTAGTTCTAACGATTCATTTATGTTTTAATACATAAATAAAGTCATTTACATGGTTTAAAATATTTTTTAAATTCTCAGAAAACTCTTGCTTTTGTCCTACTTTCCATTCCCTTTATAGCTACACATTTTTATTATCTCTTGTTTCTTTTCCAGTGTTTATTTTTTTAATAAAAATAAGCAAGTCCTTATATATTTGTATTCCTATTTCTACTTCTTTAAAAATTTCATTTATTGTAACCTAGAGATCATTTGGTACCAGTACATAAATACTGGTCTTCATTCTTCCTTACAGTCACATCATACACCCTTTTGATAGAAGCAGTGATTCATTAGACTGGTCCTTTCATGCTGGAACATTTCAATTGTCTCCAGCCTTTTGTTATTTCATATAATTTTGCCATGAACAACCATTTGATATTTCATACTTGGGATGGCTTTCTCTCCTAGATGAAATCCTTATAGTCAGATTGCTGAGTCAAGGTGTTAATGCTATGCCATTCTGTTTGCTATTGCCAAATCCACCTCTGTAGGAGTTATGCTGCTTCTCAGTCATCCCAGCAACATTGCAGAGGATCTCTTTCTCTGTGCATTGCCAACAGAGCATATGGTAAATCTTTTGGATTTTTGTCAACTTAATAGGTGAGAAATTGTCTCTCTTTGTAGTTTAGTTTATATGTATCTTATGATCAATGAGACTAATCATTTTTGTTTTGTTTTATTTTGTTTTTCATACACTTAAGTGTTATTTGCTTAATTTTTTCTGGAACTCTCTTAACATTTTTTTGCCCAACTTTATATTAGGATTTTTAACCATTTTCTTCTTGATTCTTTGGGAGCTTTTTATATACTAAGAGGATAAACCCTTTGCCTATAATATAATTACCTTTTTTTTTGCAATTTATTTATGGTGTTTGGGGCACCTGGGTGGCTCAGTGGGTTAAAGCCTCTGCCTTCAGCTCAGGTCATGATCTCAGGGTCCTGGGATCAAGCCCCGCATCGGGCTCTCTGCTCAGCGGGGAGCCTGCTTCCCCCTCTCTCTCTGTCTGCCTCCCTGCCTACTTGTGATCTCTCTCTCTCTCTGTCTGTCAAGTAAATAAATAAAATCTTTAAATAAAAAATGTATTTATGGTGTTTTATTTTTCTTTTAAAATTTAATGTATCAGTGTTATCTTTTGTTGCTTCTGGATTTGACTGCGAAAAAGCCTATCTCTGTTCCTTGATTACAAAGTAATCCATTTATGTCTTGGTTTACCACTGGTAGTTTTAAAAATCTTTAATCTATTTGGAAGTAATCTGTTGTAAACAAGTGAGATCTAGGTTCAGTTTTATCATTTTGTAAATGATTATCCAATTGCCCCAAATTTATTAATTAAAAAGTTTACTTTCCCTAGTGACTTAAAATGTTACTGAAACCATACATTAAGATTCTGGACTTTTCTAAGACATTGCTATCCAACTATGCATGCTCCAATACCTACACATTTTGAAAAAAAGTACATTATAGAGGGTTTTTGATGTGTTTCCATCTCTGATAAGTCTGACTTCCCCACCCCACACCTGCTTATCTTTTTCAGGTTTTTCTCCTATCATTCTTATTTGGCATATTTTTTTTAAGAAGACCATTGTAATAAACATGTCTCGCTCTGGATAATAAATTGCTACTTTTATTGTGATTTTATTAAATTTACTAACTTGGAGATCATTGCTATTTTTATGATACTAGCTTATCCTACTTAAGAATAGGCTTTGGCCTCGTGCCCTTTTGTCCAATTCTACTTTTGATCTTTCAAGAAATTTAAAAATTGTCTTTATAAGCTTTACTCATTTTTATGAACTTTATTCGTGGCTATTTAATCATTAAATTGGCTACTAGAAATTTTTTTTCTCTTCCATTATCTCTTCTAACTCCATTGTTTGAAGCAATCTAAAGTCTATCAATATTTTATGCTAATTGTACCTTCCATTATTTTACTGAATTCTTATTGTATGTAGTGTTTTAAAATAAAATCTTTTGAATTTTTCAGATATATTATATCATGATTTATACATAAAGATAATTTTACTTATTCTTTCCAATTTTATGCCTCTAACTGGTTTCTCTGGTCTGGTTATATTGATAACATCTTCAACCAAATATTAAATAAGAGTGGAGATAGTGGGCAATTTTACAATGTTCCCATCTTTAGTAGAACATCAGCCATTGTTTTCCCATTATAAGTTGTTGACTTTTGGTTAAAGTTATCTATTGATCTATTTGTCCATAGAGATAAATAGATGATTGATAGATATGAATAGTTTTACATAGATAAAAATATTGTGCTAGTGAAGCATCCATAAATTCCTCTTCTATCAAGTAATTTTGAGAATTTGTTTTTTTTCTAAATACATGAAATGATGATGTGATTTATCACCTCAGTTCCACTAACATGGATATCTACTTATTTTTGGATATTTTCCCCCCACTTTGAAGTTGATTGCCTATATTCACGGGTAATGGATGATTTCCTTTACTCTTTCTGCTTCCTGTTCACTGCTCTTTTTTTTTCTTTTCTTTTCTTTTCTTTTCTTTGTTTTAAAGATTGCAGAATTAAATTTAGGCAGTGATCATTATCCTGTGGTTACCTGGAATGCTTAATAGACTTACTTTTATTAAGTAATACATTCGTAAATCTTTTTCTGTTTGTTTTTTAAGACAAGAGCTCTTTTAGTTCATTCTCTAGAGGTTAAATTTATAAAGAGATAAATCATCCAAGCTAGTGTATAAGGCTATTGTGATGTTGTCTTCCTAGGAATTGTGGAGTCAGTGTCTTCTTCCCAGATGAGTCCCAAGCAATTTGCATTTGCCTTTGAAATAACTCCTACCTTGCAATATCTCTACTGGGGTTTTCTAAAGGATTCTCTAAAGGGTTTTCAACTCAAAGTCCCAGTGTAAGTGGGTTATCTCCTCCAGGAGAAATCTTCTCTAAGCTTCCTTTGTGATTATCTCTTTCCTGAGTATTTACAGTATTTTAGACTTGTTTTTATTTGTTTTGTTTTGTCATTGTTTTTTATTTTTACTTCCAGTAGATAAATATCCTTTCAAAAAGATAGATAGAAAACTTTAAAATGTCAGTCTTAAGATTAATTTCTTTTTTACCTAATGACTGTGTTTTAAAACCTACATTACACAGATATTTCTATATGTAATTATTAACCATATTTCTTGAAATAGGAAAGCTAACTGACTTCAAGTGTTTTGCAAACAAGACTTTGGTTAAATATAAAAATGCAAGTTTCAAGAAATCCACATACTTGATACAGGGAATCATTAAAAACTATGCAAATATCCCTGTATTGAAATGATTGCTGCTTCACTCAATTATTACATAGTTTTAAGCCAAATAATTCCATATTCACATAAAAATCTATTTTTACTTATACAGATAGTTCAAAAGTATATGTAAATTTTAGAACCACTGAATTACATCCCTTATAAAAAATTTATCACTGATGAGTATTGAAAAATTGCTTGAGAACTATTCAGTATTACTGGAACATTGCTCTGTTCTCACTGACAGTCAGATTTTTTTTTCCCCTAAAAAAGGCAACATGTTTTTCATTTCTTTAAGAAGTTAACCTCTTGTGACCCAGCTTCTAAACAGCTATTGGAAAATAAGAGTGGTCAATTCCCATCTTTCAAAGGAAACAAAACAGCTTACAACAGATTTTAAAAGATTTTAAGGTTTTTGGGTTTTTTCCCATCATAATATGAATCCAGAAGTCTTCTGAGAATAAATCCTGTTTTTGAGTTCTAATAGAGGTCATCTTGTGGGTCAAAAAAGAAGAGGTAGGAGTGAGGAGAAAGGAAAACATTTGTAGACCCGAATCCACCCATAAAGGTTCCTACTATATTTATTATTTGGTGTAATAATAATGGGTGTGAATGGGTGTAGGAGGAAGAAAGGGAGCTAAAATATATTAGCTATCTATTATGGGCTCTATCACCTAGTCATATTCTTAGTCTTCATATGTGTACTTTGAGAAAGGCATTCCATATTTTTGATTGAGAAACTGAGGATGGTGACAGAAATTAAACTAATTTTGTCCCAGGCGACTCCACTGATGAGTCATCTCATATCTTGGATGTGTGAGTCTGTTTCCTGCTCTTAATGAGCATCTTGATCTCTTAAGACAAAACTTTGTAGACTTCTGTCATCTGCACAGTACCATCATGTATTACAATTGCTGTGTACCACTTATGCAATCATTTAGTATTTTCTCACCTTTAAATTGATGTTAGATCTACTCACTTTGTCAACCTCACATTGTTCTAAGAAGTAATAGCCAAGCAAACATATGATAGACTGGTTTCTGTGCTATATATTATAATAAATGCACAACTTTAAGCTTCGTTAGGTTCATCCATGCATTACCTAAAATATTGTCACTGCTTTGTGCTTACCACCTTTTCAGAAACACTGTACTGGCAGAAATGTACTGTCACTAAGATGCATTTCTCCTTAGTCCATTTTCAAGAAACTAATCTTTCCTCGGTTTGGGGCCATCAGCCAGCCTCTTCCTCCTCTAAAGAAACTATTAAGCAGAATAGAGTAAAAGCAGGAATATAAGTAATTTAGTAGAACCTCAAGAGAATAGAGTTAAAAGGTGAAACTTAGGAAGGTGAAATAAAATAAGCCTAAGGCTGTAGCTAACTCAATGGTGGACAATTCTTGAGATCTTGACAGGAGGAGAACTGACCTATGGCTTCTCTGAAGTAAGAGAAAACATGCAGATTATGTATTTCCTTCCCAAGTTTAAGTGAGGAAAATGGCAGAGAGATTCCAAGGCTTACTCTGGGGATCTTAAAACAATGCTCTGGCTTTGAGCATTCTACACATTTTAATGATCAAATACTCAAAGGAAGAAAAAAAATAAGCAAAACATATTAAAACATAAATTAATTTAGCTCAGTTTAGGCCCTAACCATTGCAGTTCTGGGAAGCCCATTCAGGCAGTCCTTTAAATTAAATGATCTGTAGATATTATTCAATGTTTCTGTGAAGAAAAATAGAAGAAAAGGGTAAGCAATCATAAAATTGTTGTCGATTTTTTATTTGTCAGTATTCTGTTTCTGTGTTCTGAGAATAGTAGCAATACTCTGATAACAACAACAACAAAATTGCACTCTTGTATTTTTCAGTTAGGTGATGTTATGGACTAAATGTATGTGTATCCCCAAAATTCATGTGTGTTGAAGACCTACCCCACAATGTGATGATATTAGGAGGTGGACCTTTGGGAAATAATTAGGTTTAGATGAGATCATGAGCATAGGGTCCCTATGATAGGATTAGTGTCTTCTAAGTAGAGGAAGAAATTTTCACTGTCTATTGCATGAGAATACAGTGAAACTATAGCTGTCCATAAGCCAAGAAGAGAGCCCTCACCAAGAACTGAATTTGCCAGCACTTTAATCTTGGACTCTCATTCCTCCAGAACTGTAAGAAATACATGTGTATTGTCTGAATCACCTAGTCTCTGATATTTTGCAATAGTAGTTCAAGGTAAGACAAGGTAAGGCAAGGAAATTCCCTGGGGGAAAAATGGGGGTTTAAGAATTTATTGACAAGTGTCCTGGAAGAGATATAGCAAGGGGTGGCTGACTTTAAAAGGAAAAGAAATATAGCTAAGCAGTTGGGATGGAATAGATACAAAAGGCCAAGGATAGAGAAAACCCCTAAAAAGCTTAAGACAAGGGAAGTTCCTAGGTGTTCCTGGCAGCTTGTGTGCAAAATTTGAGATGCAAGAGGGTATGAGGTAAAGTATGGCATAATGGTAAAGTACATGGACTTTGGACTCAAACTGGTTTTGTATCTCAGGTCCTTCACTCACTAGGTTTTTGATGTTGGAGAGTTCATCTCCTTACTATCAATTTTCTCATATTCAAAATGGGGAAAATTAAGGTCCCTAATTCAATGGGTTCTTTCCATCAAGTGAGATAATACGTGTAAAATATTTAGAGTTTCTGTTAGCTCTTTATAATCAGTATACTCCTGTTACATAATATAATTCATGTGGAAGTGTTCTTGCCACCATACTTGAACTGCAGAATCAAAAGTTCCTGAATAGAAAATTGCCTGGAAAGAATAAATATTTGTGACTTTTCATAAATGGAAAAAGACTACCACACCTCTTTAGGGATATCAAGCTTTTATATGTATTGTACATGACAATAGTTAATGGGAACAGAAAAGGAAAACATAGATCCTTTATAGATGGTCCTGGTTATTTGGAAGAGCTACTGGTATTTATAAAAGCAACTTCAGTCCCCCATCTGTAGCAAATGTTCTTGGATTAATTTTTCAGTTAGGGGTGATATGTTTCAATTTATTCATTTCCCACTGTTTCCAAGGGCTGGCACTTTGTCTGTGGCTGCCCAGAGTTCACAGTATTATGAAAGACTAAAGCCAGTTTGGGTTTCCAACATCATAGTCTCAAACTACGTGGGTCAGCTAGCACCAGATATTGTAATGATAGCCCTCCTCACTGTATAGGCAAACTGTCAGATAACCATTTTATTGTTTTATTTTTTCCATCCTTGTATAAGGGTTCATGAAGAATTAAGATACACTATTGCTTCTTTTACTCTTCTTTAATTTGTAAGGAAATAAAGGAACAAGTTGGGTGGGGGGCTATTTTAGGGTATATTATAGCACTGGAAGCTATAGCTGGTTGAACACATCTCCTGAAGTGCTCCCCCAACAAAATTAGCATCCACCCAAATAAACTTCTAATTTAGAAATAGGGTCTTTGCAAATATAATTAATTAAGATGAGGTCACACAGGATTAGGATGGATCCTAAATACATTGATTAGTATCTTTGTAAGAAGAGGAGAGGACACACAGAGAGACCTACAGACTCAGAGGGGAGAGAGAAGAAAGCAATGGAGGTAAATATTGGAATATGTTTACAAGCCAAGGAAGAGCAAAGAGGGCCGTGAGCCACAGAAACTAGGAAGAGGCAAGAAGGAATTCTTCTCTGAAGCTTCAGAGGGAGCATAGCCCTGCTGACCCCTTGACTTTGGACTTTCAGCTGCTAGAACTGTGAAAGAATAAATTTCTGTTGTTTTAATCCACTAAATGTGTGGTCACTTGTTATGGCAGCCCTGAAAAACTAATAGGGAAATAGATACCATTTCCCCTCCATCCTGCATTTTTATAGGTAAAGAATGAAAGGTATAGCAAGGTAACATAAGTTGACAGCTAAGAGTTATAATATATTTAAAATAGATTTGTTATCTAGGTCTTGTGACTACCTGTATGACTTACTGATTATCAACTATCTGTTAAATACCTTTAATTCCCATGAGAAATGCTAAAGTTCTGTGGTGTGTATTTGTGTGTGTTAACACATTTGTTTCATTGTGTTAAAGTTTTATTGTGTTAAAAGGACTTATATAGATATAAGTCCTATATCTAAATTATGGCTTTCATTGCAATGCACCTATGAGTATTTTAAAACAATTTCTGTTCATTTCCCTCCATCTATATGTCACTACGGTCAATGAAAAGAAAACTTCAGGATGTTTGTCGTTATTGAAATCCTTTCTGTTATCCCCTATCGGCCCAGATACTCTGATATTTTGTCATTGTGAATCATTCGCAAGGACAACTTCACAAGATAAGGAATAGTCTTAAAAGTGCTTGAATCTTAAAGCATAACCCTGTTTAAAAATTCTGTTTGATGACTGAGATTCTTAGAACATTATCTTTAGTAATCTCATTTTGAAGAGATTGAGGTTATTTGTTACTGCCTTTGCAAATTAGGAATAAATTGTTTCTGATTTGCTCCACTTTTATTTAAGGAACAGAACAATAAATCTTTAAGTAGCAAAAGATAAATATAAAAAATGCTGTCAGAGTAATTGAGTTATGCTGAGCCATAAGTATGCATTTTGACAGTAATTTAGTGTATCCTTTCAGAGAGGCCCTAGGAATGGGAATTCCAGGAAATAGTAACATGTTATTTGGCTGGTAGGAGCTTGTCTTAAGAAAGTTACCAGATACTGCAGTGACACTAATCAGGAAAATACAAAGGCAGGCTGATTTCATGTGTAAATGTGCATTGTCTTTGGGGAAAATGTGCTGCATTTCCATAATCAGAGTAAGCCACAGTGCTAACATATCCACAGGAGAACATTTGTACTTCTAGTGTTTTGGTGTATGCGAAATGCAATGACATCTTTGCACTTATATCAGGCTGTCCACAAACTCTCTAAAGATTCTGCCAAAATAACTCCCATGAATTTTTTGAAATCTCTTATTTTTATCATGTTGTCTTGAATATGCCCCTCAAAGAACAATTCCTTTGGTTTCTAAGCATTCTCTCTAACACATCTTGGCAAAGGAAGGGAAGGAGCGAATGAATGAAAGATGTGAAATCTAAGACAGTAGGGCAAAGCCATTTGGATTTATTTAACAGCCAGGGTCTTCTGGATGCCAAGGAATCCCTTTTTCCTAAGCTCACAAATTTTCCCAGAAAATTTAAATTAATAGTAATTATCCCTGAAGTGGTTTTCTAGGGCTGCCGTAACACATTACCATAAACTAGGTGGTTTAAGACAACAGGAATGGATTCTTTCAGAATTCTGGAGGTCAAAACCATGGTGTGGGAAGGGTTGGTTCTCTCTGGATGATCTGAATAAGAATTGGTTCCATGTCCTTTACATAGAGTCTGATGTTTGCCAGCAACTCCTGGTAATCCTTGGTTTGTAAAATGCATCAGTGTAATCTCTGCCTCCATCTTCAAATGCCTTCCCTCTGTACTGTTTCTCTAATCTCCTTCTTTCTCTTCTAAGGACACCAGTCACAGGATTTAGGGTCCATCCTAAATATATAATGTTCTTATCTTGAGATCCTTAATTATATCTTCAAAGACCCTATTTCCAAATAAGGCCACATTCATAAATACCAGGGGTTAGGACTCAGTAATACATTTTGGAGAGCCCACTATTCAATCCACACCAATCTCCTATATTGCAACGCTGTCATATTCATCTATGGCCAGATGAGTCCTCTAATATTATCACTGGTTTATTCTAGGCTCCCACACAATCTGAGTAACTTGAGATGATGTATCCTATTCATTAAGCACAATATTCAACAGTGCACAATAAAACAAATGAAATTAGGGACACATTGTTTAATTTAGGATATTATAATATCAGAAACCAGAATGTACAACACTTTTTTCTTTTTTCTTTTTTTTTTTTTTTAAGAAAGAAAGTGGGAGAAGAGAGAGAGAGAGAGAATCTTAAGCACCCTCCAGGCCCAGTGCCAGCCCAATACAGAGCTCACTCTCACAACCCCGAGATTATGACCTGAGTCAAAATCAAGAGTCAGACTCTTAACTGACTGAGCCACCCCAATGCCCCTCTAATTTTATGGTAAAGATAGGACACCTGTCCATCTTTTTATCACTAATCTAAACTACGTATCTACAATGCAAAACAAGTAGGCTCCAGAGTTGTTGTAGTGCCTAACCTTCAAAGATTCATCTGAATACCCAACTAAAAGGTCTCTGAAGAGAGATCTCTAATTAGAAAATCTTTCCTCCCATTTGGCTTGCTTTTCAGAATTAAAGAAGGGACGTTAGCTGCCTGCTCTGCTATTTGTTAAAAATTAATGATTGTTGTAAAGCATATTAATTATAATAAATTTTAAAACTCAACCTTTCAAAATGGGACTTTGGGTGAAATTGGAAAGCAGGGTGAAGGGCATATCCGAGTGAGCAGGCTGTAACTCCAATGCTTCATTGAGAGCAGATGGCATTCACAATCAGTCCACTTATTATTACTCCATAATAAAGATTAAAGTTGCATGTCCCCTTCCAGAGGTATGCTCGGCAGACTGCCAACGTTCTGAACAAGTTCTTGGCCCACCTTGTTCCATGTTAGGTTTTTTCCCCTCCATTTACCTAAATCACTTCATATTTCTACTAATAAATCTGTCCATTAAAAAGTTATTTAAAAAAAATTCTAATTTTGTATCATCAGGGACTATTAACAGTGACTGGAAATTTTTTATTGTTTCAGCTTTTAGTCTTACAATAATGTTTTGAATCATGCGTGTTTGAGCTATAGTCTTTTTCCAAGGTATGTGAAGTTGATAATTAGACAATGAATACAGGATATTTTTTCTGTGAAGCTGGCTTTGTGAGTAGAGAAATGTGGGTGTTATAACAAGGTAGCAGCTGTAGCTAAAATGCTAATGCACAGCAGGGAGTCTGATACAAGATGGTTTCATTCTTCTCCTAAGTTGGCTAGAAGCCATTATTTCCAGAGGATAAAGTAATGCATTGTTTCAATCCATGACCACTTGAGAGTTTCCATGGAGAGCCCACACAAGACCTTGGAATGATAACACACACACAAAAAGCAACCAGTGGACAATTTTTTGATATAATTTGTATAAATCTAAACTCTTGAAAGCATGCAAGTGACTACAAAGTCAAAAGAATATATATTTGAGGAATCACTTAAAACCAGCCATACAATTCACCCTAAGAGAGCCCATTTGCTTCTTTGTCTTAGTATATATAATGTTACACAGCGGTGGCTTTAGAGTAGGCCTGTCTGAGAGGTCCAATTGCATTTGCTCAGCAATAACCCATCTCCTTGTGACTATTACTTTTCTTCTCTGCTAAGTATACTTTTTAAACTTTTTTATTAAAGCATAATATAAATACAGAAATAGACCCCACATAAGTATCATAAAGGGACAGTAGATGGATTTTCTCAAACTGATTACACTTGGGTAACTCACACACAGGTCACGGAACATTACCAGAACCCCATAATTCCTCTTCATGTGCTCTTCTAGTCACCATCTCCCCCAGAATAACTATGCTGATTTCTAACATCATAAAATTTTTTTCTACTTTATATCAATGGACTGCATATAGTTTATCCTCTTTTGTTTCTTTAATTCAATGTTATTTTTTTACAAGATTTATCTATGTTTCTATGAAGTTATAATTTGTTTATTCTCATCGATGCACAGTATTCCACTATGAGAAGATACCACACTTTACGAATTCTACTGATAATAGATTTTGGACTTTTCCATTTCGAGGCTATTTTGAGTAGAGTTACTAAGAATATACCAGCACATGCGTTTTGATGACTATACATTTTTGTTGGGTATGCATAAAATTTTAGGAGCACAGGCAGTGTTCTGTTCAGCTTTTGTAGAAACCAAGTATCATTTTAATATAATATCCTTTGCCCATATCTCTATGAACATAAGATTTTTGTTCTTGTTGACTTTTATATTTACTTGGAAAGATGATACTTTTCATGGTAGGACTTAAGATCATCATTCACAAGGATGATTGCCCCAAGAATTATTGGGTAGATGAATTTTGATCTTTCCATCGAATATTGATTATTATAGTTATGACTACTAGTTTTATCTTCTCGATTTCTCTCGAATCCTCTCCTCTGTTGTTATACACCATGCCTAGCTCAGACTCTTCTTTCTCACCTACACGACACATTATTTAGTTAGCTGTTTCAACTGCTTTCAGCCAATGACACCCGAACCAAATCCCCACTGACACTGAATAATGGGTTTGATGGTCAAAACCGAATAATCTACACCACTTCCATAAGAGTTGTGCTTATTAAAACTGAATCATAATTTTGTTGTCTCAAAATCTTCAATGTTATATAACATCCATGTTTTTTCCCCATCAGGTTCCTGCTTCACATGTAGTCCATAATTTACTGATTTACTCCTGTCTCAACACAGTCATACTTTCTAGGTTCCAGCTTGTTCCTTTATATTTTCTTGTCTTTAACACTATTCTTTATCCCAAAGGTTGGGTCCAATACATTTTAATCATACTGTCCTCTCTGATATTTCCTCTAAGTTTATATAGTTTTGTATTATTAGGTATGCTATCATAAAATTTATTTGTTTTCTCTATGAAGCTAAATAAAAGAAAATATACGTAGGCAAGGACTATCCTCATTTTATACCCTAATTACCTTGCATGGTCTTTGACATGGTATACACTCATGGATAAAACTAAAAACAATGTTGATTGGCACTTGTGTGGGTGTGTGCTGCTGTTGTCAAATATTTGGGCACTTGAGTTGATCATTTTCTTTACTATAAATGTCATCTACATTCAACTCATCTGCTGATGTTCAAAATAAAATTCTTAACTAGGATTGATTCTTGATGATTGCTCTTGCTATTTTGCATCAAGTACGGTAGGCTTTTGCTCTTAAAATCAACCAAGCTGGAAATACTGTCCTAACCAGGAAAGAGGCATTAGCCAGTTTTTCAGGGGGCACAAAGTTATGCTTATACAATATCTAATCCTCCAAATGTCAGAATTTTGTCAAGGTAGGATGCACCAGCTTCATATTACTGATCGGAATCTTTGCAAAAATGCAAGGTCTCCCTTCTACAAGCTGGTCAGTGACCTCACCTCCCTCCAGGCTGATTGCCAATGCATGGCACTTTGCTGACTCTGCATAGAGGCATCTAGAATGCTCATGTAACTGCAAGATAAATTATGTTTCAATTCCAGAGGTGCATTTTCAGAATGCTTAGCATCAAGTCATATGCCATGTTCATTTCCTTCACCTTTCTTTTTACTTTTTAAAAACTGAACAGCACATGTATCAGATGTGTTAAATTGATGATTTCACTCGCTATTACAAAGTACCTATAGTGCTTATCCCATCAAGCCCCAGGGCCTGAATTTACTTCACAGGATTGTAAGCGCTGGAGGTTTAACTAGCACATGCACAAAGTGTTTGTCTTAAACTTGAAAAATCCTGAACTCCTGTTCTTTTCCGTAGCTATCAATCCTAAATTACAACTTCAGTTTTATGGCACCACAAAGGGTCTGTTGTAAAATACAATTGTTGTACAGGTTTTATCCTTTCTACAATGAAAAGGAAAAATGTGTGTACTAACCTTCAATAAACATTTAGAAGATTATATTGAAGGCTCTTCAGATCTGGTAGAGATCTGACAGAAACATTGCTGAGTCCACAACCTACAGGAGAGAACCAATATGACTGGCACAATTTGTTTCTTAGTTTCTAAATCCAGGTAAAGATTTCTTGAAAAAGACAAATACACTACTGCAAATGTACAGGAAGCCCAAAGAGATTTCTGACTCACAGTACAAAGATGTAAGAAGTGAAATAAGAGATATTATCATCACATTATGATTCAGAAAATGTATATATTCTATACTCAAGCATTTGAAGTCAAGGGCTTTGCGAAAGCCATTGGACCCTAGTCTAGTGTGCTGTGAGGTTTTCCTTGGCCAAGCCTATAGTCCCTTTCTTAGCCAAGACTACATTTTGTTAGCCAAGTCTTATTTTCCTCTTGTGGTTCACAGAGCAAGATTTTTTTGTTATTTATTTGTCAGTCTTACATTCTTTTTTAGAACTGCATAAGGAACCCACACAAGCAAGGAAATAAGGAATATGGTCCAGCAAAAATTGGCAGATAAACTACCAATTGTGAGTGTGGATTTGCAGAATCTTATGTGGGGGCTTAAAATAATAAAACACAAAGCCACGCCAGGCCCAGGGAGAGCCCCTGATCTGCTGCTGCTCTCCATGGTGCAGCATCACTTCAAAAGACCAGGGCATGATTCTTACAGTCCATGGTGGGTTCTATTCTTTAACTTCGGCCGTGAAAGCCGTCTATCTAACATTTTCAGAATTCTGAGCCAAATGAATCAAAAAGTAGCTGACATATGGAAAAGAGGGAGCCAAAAAATAGACAAATGGATGAGGCCATTGGAAAGGCACAACTTCTGAAAAGAGAAAAAGATGAAAATGTTTTCCTTTTAAAGTGATATTGGAGGGGGCACCTGGGTGGCTCAGTTGGTTAAGCTTCTGCCTTCTGCTCGGGTCATGATCTCAAGGTCCTGGGTTTGAGCTCTACATCGGGCTCCCTGCTCAATAGAGAGTCTGCTTCTCCCTCCTCCATCTCTCCCTCCTCCCACTTGTGCACTCTCTCTCTCTCTCTCTCTCTCTCTCTCTCAAATAAATAAATAAAATCTTTAAAAATTTTTAAAAAATAATCAATAAAGTGATATTTGAGCACTCAGTCTCAGGGGAACAGTCTACCATTGGCCAAACTGAGGTGGCTCAAGAAAGGCAAAGGTGTAATAAGTAATTTTGCTTTAAAAGAAAGAAAGTTCTGGAGTGCCAGAACAGCTGTCTGTTAAGCGTCTGACTCTTGATTTCAGCTCAGGTCATGATCTTGGGGGAAATGGGATCAAGCCCTGTGTTGGGCTCCACGTTCAGCACAGAGTCTGCTTGTCCCTCTCCTTCTGCTCTTCCATGCTCTTTCTCTCTCTAAAATAAAAAAATCTTTAAAAAAAATAAATAAAAGAGAGTTCTAGAATACAGAGAGAGGACATTGTCTTTAGGCAAAAATATATCATAACTGAAGTGCTGCTTAAATACTCCTAGTTTTTTTTCTGTCTTTCATATATTGAAAACATACTTTCAATAGTCACATTGTAGTAAAAAATTATGTACATTCCAAACTGAGCAGTTAATTTCATGTAACTTCTGACATTTTTATCATATTTCTGATTGTTACAGGTGTTTCTGTCTCTGGTAATTTTAATGAGCATGCTCTCCTCTTATTGACAGTGTGCTTATTGCTTATGGAGCTTATAAACTTGACTAACATATAGAATTAACTTTACAACTCAAGGTGAATTTGAGTGAAGATTTTTTCTTTCTGGTTTATAAATTTTACTTCACAAAAGGAATGCAGATCAATGAGAATAAAAATGTTTATAATTGCAAATTTCTAGAGATTTTAGGTGTTTTGAGATATGGCGTGGGTAACAAGAAAAGTGTTGAACACGGCTATCTTATTTGTGAATTTATTCAATTCATCCTTTTTCTCCTTAAACCCAGTCTTGTTGAGCTCAGGTGGAATACACTGTTTGTTTTTGAATTTTGGAAGAGATATAAATGCCTGTTGTTTGAAGAAGCTGTTCCTGAAATACCCTTACTTTTGTACGTTGAAAAACAGTTCTAGTGACATGACTGGGTTTGCTGTTACGCTTTATACTTTCAAGTGTTACTACTCACATTTCATGTACATTATCTCATTAACTGTTCCCAACTAGATTGCAAATTAATTACATTAATTTATTTACCATTGAATAAAAGGGAAAATGGAATTCAGAAAGATCAAGTGACTTGCTTAGGGTCACTAAGGTAAATCCTGAAAGATCTGAAATTAGAAATTAGCTCAATTGGGGGCACCTGGGTGGCTCAGTGGGTTAAAGTCTCTGCCTTTGGCTCATGTCATGATCTCAGGGTCCTGGGATCGATCCCCACATCAGGCTCTCTGCTCAGCGGGGAGCCTGCTTCCCCCTCTCTTTCTGCCTGACTCTCTGCCTACTTGTGAACTCTCTCTCTCTCTCTATCAAGTAAATAAATAAAATCTTAAAAAAAAAAAAAGAAGAAGAAGAAATTAGCTCAATTGAATCCAATGTTTGTTTTACAACTCCAGAAGAGCTAGGCTCTCTCCGCTGCTCTACATCAGATTGAAGGAAAGTGGAATGGGCTCTTTTTTTTTTTTTTTTTTTTTTAATTTGACAGAGAGAGAGAGATCACAAGTAGGCAGAGGCAGAGAGGCAGGCAGAGAAGAGAGGGGGAAGCAGGCTCCCTGCCGAGCAGAGAACCCAATGCGGGGCTCAATCCCAGGACCCCGAGACCATGACCCGAGCCAAAGGCAGAGGCTTTAACGCACTGAGTCATCCAGGCACCCCTGGAATGGACTCTTATGTCTCACTTATTGAATGGAGACTTAAACTTGGTAACTTAGATTATCAAAACCACTGTAATACAGTTACCAGAATTTCTCACATGGCAGCTATAAGCAGTCTCCTTAGTTGTTATGGGTTATCACTCCTTTGGCTGTTATTTCTAATACTGTTCAGGAATCAAGTTTATTCCTTAAAATGATCCAACTTTTTGTTCTCTAATTTTTCTTTTGTTTTTTAATTTTCTTTTGCTCTTTATTTTTACATTATATTTTTATATATTTCATTATATTTTTATATAGAAGATTCATAATACTATCCCTTTACATGGGACAGTACTTTTATATATCTAAATTATTTCTACATCAACCTCACATTTATTTAGGAGTGCTCTAGTTATTGTATAAAATAAGAAAAATGATCATAATTTTCTCAGTTTTTATAGATAAAGTCTCTGAGTCTTAGAGAAGTTCAAGAATCTCTGAAGTTCAGAGAGGTAGCCAATGATGAAGGCAGAACGGAAGTATGGGTGTCTTGAGTCCAGACCCTTTAGGCCCTGGTCCCTGTAAAGCAGTGATTCTTGAAGGGAGGGGGAGGTAGTCAGCCTTTGAGGGAGCATTTGACAATTATGAATACATGAGTGGTTGTCAAAACTGGGAGTGTGGTGAAACTGTCATCTAGCGAGCAGTTTCCAGGGATGCTGCTTAACATCCTATAGTGATGACACAGCCCCCACCCCAACAATGATCCCACCTGAGATGTCAATAATGCCAATATTGAAAAAGTCCTGCCTTAAAAAAATTTGTCAATGTTTCTTCTCTTTCCTATTTTCCTACCATATGCCAAAGAGTAAAATGCTGATTTAAGAATTCCAAGTTGAAAATTTGAACCCAATCAGATAAAGACCGGAAATTATCAGATAGCAAAATGAAAAGTATCCAGACTTTGGAGGTGGATGTAACTTCTTTAAAATTCTAATTCTTCTGCTAAGATATATATTCCCTTTGGACAGGCCACTTAACCTCTCTGTGCCCTAGTTTTCTCTGGTATAAAATAAGGATTACAATTCCTACCTTGTAGGGATTTTGACAGGATCAGAAATTATTCTTATTAGTACTATTATTATTATTGTTATTGTTATTTTCCTTCCCTCCTTTCCAAGTTTTTATCTCACTTCCATCTCTTGTAGCATAATGCACCTAGCATGTTCCTTGTGTACCCAAGATCCCTCACTTTAATGGCCCATTCTGTGGACATTGGTACCATCAACATGACCTGCCTAGTAAATCACTGTTTACTGGTAGATACACACCCCAGTAGGAGCCTGCCTCTTTTAGTCAATGCCTTGTTTTCAGAGCTTCACAAGGATCCCCTTGGATGGGTAGCATAATTGAGAGAAATTATGATTTATTGATTCACTTCACCCTTATTTGTCTCCCTCAGAATTAAAATGAGCTCAGGGTGTGTCATGTCCCCACTCAAGTCCCAAAAGAGGTGAGAAAAACTATACAGGGAAGAGAAAAGATTTGACAATTAGTAAGATTTGAGTTCAATCGCATTTGCATCTCTTCTAGCTGTTTATTTCTATAAATTACCAATGTTTCTCAGTCTCAGTTATCTTTTCCATGAAATAGGGTCATCCTGTGAAAGGAAATAAGCAATACATATAACATGCACCTAGCTACATGCTTAACAAACGGTAGCTATTTATTATCAAAATTTATGATACGTACATGCAAAATTTATGCACGTACATGCATTATGCTTCAATCATGGTTCTAAGGATGCAACCTTAGATTCAGTCAAAGTCATCTCTATTGCATTTAAAAACAAAACAAAACAAAAATACTTACGAGCATGGTTTTCCCAAGACATTTTTGCACTTCCTTTTTTATGTTTTAACTTTTTTTCTGAAACCTCCAAATTAACATGATGTTATCATTTGATATAATGTTTTTCTTTATTTTTTAATAATTTGGAATGTTGGGTGGCTCAGTCAGTTAAGTGGCTGCCTTCTGCTCAGGTCATGGTCCCAGGGTCCTAGGATGGAGCCCAGGCATAGTCCGCTTCTTCCTCTCCCTCTGTGCTCTCTCTCATGCTAGCTCTCTCCCAGTAAATAAATAAAATATTTTTAAGAAAATTTATAGGTTAAGGGTGCCTGGGTGGTTCAGTAGGTTAAGCATCTGATTTGATTTCAGCTCAGGTTTTGATCTAAGGGTATGAGTTCAAGCCCTGAGTTAGGCTCCATGCTCGGCACAGAACCTACTTAAAAAAATTAAAATTAAAAAAATTAAAATGTACATCTAGCTATTGCCATTTAAAATTCAGTAGGCACCTGGGTGGCTCAGTTAATTAAGCATCTAACTCTTGATTTCAGCCCAAGTCCTGAATTCAGGGTCATGAGATCAAGCCCCACATCAGGTTCCACGTGGAACAGGGAGTCCTCTTGAAAGTCTCTCTCTCCCACTGCCCCTGCCTACCTGCTCATGCTCTCTCTCTCTTTCTCTTTCTAAAAGAAAAGAACTGCATGAGAAAATAACTACATAAGAAGCAGGACATGTTAAATTGAAAACTCAAACATTGACTATATTTTGCTAACAAGAAAGAAGGAAAAGAAGAAAAGGAAGAAAGGAGGGAAGGAAAGAAGGAAGGAAGAAGGAAGGAAGGAAGGAAGGAAGGAAGGAAGGAAGGAAGGAAGGAAGGAAGGAAAGGAAGAAGGAAGGAGGGAAGGAAGGAAAAGAGTTTGGTTATAAACATTCAAATTTGGATTGAAAGTATTGCTCTATAACTGATCTCCCACTCTTCCTAAAGTAAATTCTGTCTTCTCTTTGACTCTCTGTTAATCTCTGGGATCTTATATCCTGCATTGGCAAAAGATCTTTTATTTCCTCACCTGAAGGGGTAGAACACTGGAAACAATGAAAGAAGTAGGTTAGGAATATTTCTCAATCTTTTTTATTAGGCAGAAAGATGAAGGGGGAGTGGAAGGTGGAAAAGAAGAGAGGGGTATGGTCTGCTGAAAGTCCATATTTGATTTTGGAGTCCCTTCTCCCTGTGTGGAAATGTTTATAGAATCCATGTGCATCCATTTTTCTTTCAATAAAAATATTTTTTTTTCTCACATTTTCAAGTAAAATGGGCCTTCCGGGAATATGCAAGGTTTTATTCCATGGCTTCACACACCTTCTGACATCCTGACTCATCCTACCTTCTTCTACTACTTTGAGAAACATGTGTACAAGAATACAAGTATATTTGTACATTTTTGCTAGACAAGGGTATATCAGAATCTCAAGAAAGTCTTTCTTAGAAAATAAATGGAAAAGATATGATGAGGGCATGAGACAGTCATTGAATACAAATATGGGGGACTAAAGCTCTAAAAATGACCATATTGTCTTTAACAAGCTTTCTCTTCTGTCCCAAAGCCTTCAGATATTTCCAGGTGTTTGCACTGGATAGGATATTTTCCGCAAGTGCTGAAATGCAGACATTAAGAGTATTATCAATGAAGGCTATTTTTCATTGTTTTTGATTGCTGTAGAAGAACACACAAGCCTACAGCTGAGATTCATTGAAACACCGTTCCCTTCCTCAGGGAGCTGTTATTTCAATAAAAACAATGGAATCAGTTAGCATAGGTAATAAAATAATTATAGTAATTTATTTTGGCTATTAAATGTTGCATCCCCTTAGCTAATCATCCACTTCAAGCTGTTATTCAAAGTGTTCTGCTCTTTTTGCCTTTAAGTTAAACATCATGAATTTCTATGCACTGATAAATCCAAATCTAATAAATTCCTGATGCGTTTCCTTGTGCTGTGACTACCGACAACTCTCTCTATCTTGTTAATTCAATGTTATTCAACACCAGTAAAAGATGTTTTCTAGTACAATATAAGCAAAGAGTTACTTGCACCTAACTTTGTACCAAGTTGCAAGTATATTTAGCTTTCATTACTTTATGACTATAGAGCTGCATTGAAATGCTGTATGGGCACTCAGTTACAGAAAACCTATCTTATAGAGAGGCAGATGTGGAAAAGTACTGGCAAAGCCCAAAATTCCTAAAAGAGAATGGCCCTGTAGTCTTGGGAAGGATTAGAATTAGAAGTTTCAGAGATCTCTTGTGAGGAAAATAAAAATATAGACCAAGAAAGTATTTGAGAAGATTTTAATCACAGGACCTTAGCTGTACTTTCTAAAATGACCCTGAACATCTTCTGCCAACATTTAGTCCATGGAAAGATATCTTTCAGGATTCAAAGAACCTAATGCATGTTTTACCATATGATCGAGTTAGGTTTCTAATTAATTTCAGTTCTCTTCAGTTCATATCCATTTTATTTTGATAAGGTTTAAACCAGGCATATCAATCTGAAAGTAGAGTTGTTTTCCTGTTTCATAGGTATGTTATGTGAATTGTTCAGAGAGAAGGCAAACTGTCATTCCTGATTCTCATTTTCAGACTCCAGATAATTAAACAAAAGAAGCAGCAGAAATGACTTCACATGATTCCTGTAGAGACTGCATATTCAGAGTCTAACACTCAATCTACCTTTGTACTATGATCTGTGTACTTTAAAGGAAACAATTCATTCTTTAACCTTCCCCATCCTTCTGCTTTTGAATCTTTGCACTTCTAACTCAACAAATAAATCAATACGGGTTTGCTTTTTTTTGAAAAAAAAAAAAAAAACAATAATAATAATTTCTGGAAAACCTTGTTCTTTGGTATGGGTTCTAAGAATAATTTCCAACTGAAAACAGAACATACTTGAGAAGGTTTTTGTTTGTTTGTTTGAAGATTTATTTATTTATTTGAGATAAAGAGAGAGAGAGAGTGCACATGAGAGAGCAGGGGGAGGGGCAGAGGGAAGGAATCTCAAGCAGACTCCCCACAGAACAAGAGCCTGGTGACCCTGAGATCATGACCTCAGCCAAAATCAAGAGTCCAGTCCGAAGCTTAACTGGCTGAGCCACCCAGGTGCCTGGAGAAGGCTTTTAAAAAATTATTGTTATTAATCATATCTGGGTTTTAAAAATTGTTTTGAGTTTGTGAGGAGTATCAGACCATGGAAAAGCACCTTAAAAACTAATAACATTTTGGGTCCTAAAGTTGTAAAATCAGAAATTTCAAGAAAATAGTTTCCAAAGGGATAGTGTTTCATTGATATTCTACTTACAAAAAATATTCTAAAGAAATAGATAAAAACTTCCTATTGAACAATATAGTTGTCAGTTGACATTGAAAACTTGTTTTCAGTTTTTACTCCAGTTAAGATCTCAGTTATATGTCATCTAACTTATCAGCATCTGAAACCTTACTTAGGTAAGAGAAAGAGAAACCTCTACTAGGAGGTAGGAATTCTCTAACAACTATGGCCTAGTGCCCTTGAATTAATGGGGCTCTTCAATAAAGTAATGCAAACGCACACACACACACACATAATACCCATTGAAATGGATTGATTCTACTTCCTGAGTTGTCTTTATATTTACAGTATATTAGAATACATCGCATTTGGTATTACTATAATTAGTTATAGCAGGAAGAAAGTATCTGCCAGTGTTGGATAACTGTACTTCTCAAACTAACTACAGAGTCACAGTATCCTAAATAGCTCCGAACCCTCTGTTTTCCTTATAAAGACATAAATTATACATAGTGATGAAAAGCAGAATTTGCAAAAAATGTTCTACAGGGCCTTCTGAAAGTTACTCTCATTACAGTTCATAAATAGATGGGCTTTGTGTGGTAACCAGAATTGTCTTTACTGACATATGATTTGATATATTTTGATGTATCAAGTTTTATACTACATGGGTAAAACAGCTGAATATCCATTTAGAAAGGGTGCTGACATAAAAATTGAGCAGCAAGATGGAAATTAAGAAGGTAGCCATTCTGCCAGCCAAAGGGGAAGGAATTAGAGGGGAACAAGAAGTTATAAGCACACATCCACCCGTAAGACCTAAAACCACTCCTCTACATCCACACTAGAGTTAAGGGTGAGAATTTTTTTCTAGGCATTACTGATTTTATGCCCAACTCCTCTTCCTCCTATTTTAAAAATTCATGTTAATTTGCTCTGCCTCATTTCTTTCAGGCTTCTCAGTCTATTATGGAGAGCTTTGGTATTACCTATTAACAATGCCAGAAAATATTATTCACTATGTTGATAGTGGTCTTGAATAAATGATCTTTCCCAACCTGTAAATGTATTCTACTAGAGAGAAATATGTTTATAAGGTTTTATGGACCCAGTTGCTGAATTAGAATTGGTTTATTGGAAAAAACATTTAAATTAGATTCTTTTGTTTAAAAAGTTATGTGTTGAATAGCTGGGAGCCAGGAAGTGATTTCACAAAGGAAATACAAATGTATTATGATGACTTTAAGTAGTACAAAGAATACAAAAAGCTTTACATGTAAATTGACTTTATAAATTAGATACCATAAGCTGGTAATAGAACATAGTAATACCCATGGACAAAATCCAGTCAACATAAAATTTGAGCACTTTGAAGATATAGCCAAATCTGTTCTGTTAGAAGTAATAGAAATTTTCTGCCAGTGATGGACTTAACACAGTGGATAACCTTTTCATTAGGCAATTATGTGTTTCAGTCCACAGGATATTCAGTATATATTTTTGTTGTACTTTTTCCGATGTCAGTGACCCCATTTCATAAAATTTAAGTCACACTGAGGTTTTAAACATCTGAAGAAAATCAATAGATGAGACATTGAAGACTATTATATATCCACTGAAAATATTTTTTCATTCTCTCTTTAAAAAAAAAAAAATTATTGCTCAAAGCTCCACCTAAACATCAAAAATATCATTGAAAAGCCTGGTTGATAATTACCCATGTCTTGGATTTTACAGTAAAGCGCTTTTGTATCTTTGTAGCATTTGAAGTTCTAATCCACTTGGTACAATACCCTAGGAGGGGAGGCAAGGAATGTAAAAGCACACTAATCCATTGAGCAAGGTTTAAAAAAAAAAAAGAAAGAAAGAAAGAAAGAAAGGAAGGAAGGAAGAAAGAAAAAAGGTATTACTCTAAGTCGGTCTTTATTACCATCACAATCAATAGAAACAAATTTGTAGTCACAGTTCACCTTAAGTGACACTAATTAAAGAGAAAATGGTATATAATTAATGTGTAATTAAATTGCAATTCCTAATTAGTTTGTTTGGGCTATTAGGAACTTACCATTTAGGCTTTCAAGAGAAGCTAGTAGATTTTGTCTGAATCTAACTTAAAATATGTTTAAATAGTACAGAGTTCTGCGTTACTTTAGAGAGTAGACCAAGACCACTGAGTAAAAATTATAAGGAGCTTATAAATCAAAATAGAACATTGAAAAAAAAAAAGAACCTATATAAAAGTGAAATGAGCTGCCTGCTGTAGATGGATGATCCCTACCATTGGAGATAAGCAAGGAGAGGTGGGATAACTTACGATATGCTGACCATTTGAGAGGCAGGCTACAGAATGTGTACGTGGAAATTTGGAGCAACACACTTTAAGGCTGCTTAAAGCATCTGCTGCTCTCATTGTACAGTTCTAGTAACTATCTCAGGGATATAGGCATTGGACTGGGAGCTCCTAAGCATGTTCTATATTACCTGAACTTGCCTCTCACAGTACTTGCTAAAGTTCTAAATGAAGAGTTTCCACCTCTCACTTAAAATAGCCCATATATTTCTTCCCACTATCTTCACTGACAAGCTAGAGGAAAAAGAAAACAGAAATGATTTTAAGGATAACCGTTTGTGCTTCATTTTGTGCTGCATCCAGATCTCATTCCCCTTCTTTGGAAATCTTCAGTAGCAGATAGGAGCAGAGATTTGTCACATTACGAGGGATGGGTAAGCAACTATCTCTGATCTGGCCCTAGGTTTCAGGAACAAGGTTTAGCAGTTTCCCAGCATCATTCTGTAATCCTCTAATTCAAGAAAGCCATGCAGCATCTTAATAAATTAAGTATTAGAATTTTATTTCAGTATATAGATTTCAGTATATAGATGTCTGCACTGAAAATGCAGTACGGGCACTCAGTAACAGAAAACCTAAATTATACAGAGTCACATATAGAAAAGTGCGGACAAAGCCCAAAACTCCTAGGAGAGAATAGCCCTATAGTCTTGGGGAGGATTAGAATTACTGGTTTCAGGGACCCTGACTGAGGGAAATATAGAGTGCTGGCTTGAGTGGTAAAGCATGGTTGTTACAAATGGTCACCGTCTCCAAGATATCCCGAGTAGCTCTTCTTCAAAAGTTCACTGTTAGGTTTCTTTTGTTTGCACAAAGATTGAGAACAAAATAATGAGGTTTTGTTGTTGTTTTGTTGTTTTGTTTTGTTAGTAACTATGGGGTAGAATTAAAAGAAGAGCTGGGAAATGTCCAGCACTGTGAAATGCAGATACCAGTATGACTCTGATGGATCTAGAAATAGGACTTGATGGATTGCCACAACAGGGCAATAGCCCATGAGAGAATCAGTTCCTATAGCTTCCCTCTTTTGCATTATCCCACTCAGAATTCGTGTGTCTGTGAGACAAGTGTGGCTGATCTGAGGTCGCATAGGTATCCCGGTGAGGTCAGGGCTCTTTGGTGTCAAGAGCAACAACACTTCCTTACAAAGGCAATTCCCCTAGAAAATCTGTATACTCTTATTAAAAGAGGGGAAATTGGATGTTGGGCAGGAACAATAAACAACTACCAAATAAATAGGGAACAAAATAAAAACAAGAACACTTGTATACCAGTAGTTGCAGAAAATAGGCTTTCAACATTCATTCCACAATTATTGATTGTCTGCAGAGTGTGAGACACTCTGCTCACATTAAAACAAGCTTTTCTTTCACACTGTTGCCTGTCCAGGAGGGATACATTATGAAAAGAGACCTTTAGCTCCTAGTGGTCATTTCACATTAAGACTAAATATCTGCATCTGTGTTCACAGTGTTATTTTTCTCCACTTAAAGATCTTTCTTCTCTCATTTGAAATTTCTTTTTTAAAGGAAGTTTTAATGTATAGATGACTGTAACTCCCAGGAAACAAAAGACTTCCGTTTCAGCCTCAGCTCCAGTATGTTGTTTTGTTTTGTTTTCTTTTTGTTTTTTTCAGTAACCAATATCAAGACACACAATGTATTCACACACACACACACACACACACACACACACACACACACAATCATTACGTTGGATATCAGCATATCTTCAATCCAATTTTCTAATCTCAGTCACGGTTCTTCATTTGCCAAAAATAAAAGAATAAGCTATGTTATGATACTAGAAGCAAAACTCATTCAAATTAGATGGAACACAAAAGGAGAAATTACTGGAAGGCTGCAAGAGTATCTCATGGCAAGTAAGGTCAAGATTCAAACAAGTCTCATGATGGACATACTGGGAACTGTGAGGAAAAACTCAAATCACTACCATCTAACACCCAAGCATACTTGTTCCTTCATCTTCTCTGAGTCTTAGATGAAATGACACCTCAGTGTGGTCTCCCCTGATTTCTCTATTAAAACCCAAAATGTTACTCCTCTCTCACTGCAGCATTCCCTATCTACCTTACTTTCTTTCTCTTCTGAAACACTTAACATCTGTATCAGTCAAAATGGGCTACACTTTGCTGCAGTAAGAAATGAGCTCAAATATGTTAATGACTTGTAACCACAGTAGTTTCTTACATCACATGCTTATCACAGCCCACCACACCTCTGCCCCATGTGGACACACACATGTACACATGTGTGTGTATATATGTATATGTACATATGAATATAAAATAAGTTTTAGTTTAAATAATTTAAAATAAAAAATTTTAACATTTGTAGCAAAATGTTGACTGTGACTCTTCTGATTATCCAAGAGTTGTAGCTGAGGATAGTATGAGTGGGAATTCAACGAATTGTACACCTTCTGTACTAAAAAGAGCTTCTAATAAGCTTCTTTCCTATGGGCCAAGGCGAGGATAAACATAACTTGTATTTCTCCTATCAGTTACCCCCTTCCCAACCCCTTTCTTATTCTCAGTGGATATAAAACATAGATAGGAGAAAGGAAGAGAAGCCTCAGTGTTCTGGGCCTTGTTGGGAATATGGGATTGGTGGTAAAACGTTTTCTTCTCCTCTTCACAGTACGTTTCTTCCTTAAAAAACCAAGTAGGTATGTGCTTGAGGTGAGGAAATGGTGACTTCAGGTAAATGACTCTTAAAGATTGGAAGTGTAAAAAAAAAAAAAAAAAAAAGATTGGAAGTGTCAATGGGAAGAAACTAGCATCCCTTCTGTTCCCTGACTGGATTTCTGCTTAGGCAATATGCTTACTGGTGTTTGTTCATGCCCATCTGAGTAAAAGAAAGACAATTGGTAGGATAGTTTAGGTGAAATACTGTTGAATAGCCTGCATGCCTACTATCTCAGCAAAGATGTGAATTTCTGATGGGTAAGTAGACAGCAGTGTAGTAGCCGCCTTAAGCTATTGTGTTGGCTCCCCACCTTGGAGAGCCATAGAAACTTGAGGAGTGGTGGGAAGTGGAGGAGTGGAAAGAGGACTTGGAGCTTGAAGTCCCATGTCAAGGGATCAGGGAAATGTTGAGACTGCATGAGCTTCTGAAGAATTGACATGCATATACTTACGAGAGCCAGATTAAAGATGCCTGCCACACAGGAGCACTGAGTGTTATCCAATCACGTAATGGGGCTATACCTTCAAGGAATTAAACAAAAAGAATTGATTTTTTTTTCTCTCTTCTTCTTCCCACCCTCATAGGCTAAATGCATTTGAGTCTCTAAGGAGGGAACATCAAGCTTTGAATCAGTTCAGAGAAAATAATTTCAGTTTGGGGAGTCTGAAATTATAACATCAAAACTGATCGAGAATTTTACAGAATCTACCCCACATGAAATAGCCAAATAGAAAGACTTGACAGTGAGGGTTGAAATCAACAACTGGAGAAATACAAAAGCATTTTATTTTTATACACCAATGATTTGAGGATTTCCCAGTAAACTTGTTAAAAAATATGAAACCAAATAAATTCCATCGTTGTGTCAAGGTCTCCTAAGGCATTTCCATTATCTTTGGAAGAGTATTTTCCAAATTGTTTTTCTAAATAGGCATACCATGAGAAAATGTTCCATGATGTGTTAAAACAAGTCTTTGCGTACTACATCTTAAATCCAGTGCACATTGGCTTTTCCAAGGCTATGAGAGGTCCTCTAGCTAAGACATCAGTTAACTGTTTAACTCACACTTTCCCCACTTATCACAGAGCCTATTTTTGCAGTATTGCCATTGACATCCTGAAAAAAGTCTATTTCACAAATATCAAGCACTTTAAGAATTCAGGGTTTAGTGTCGTATACAGTGTTCCACTCTTTGGTTGCTACTTAAATTCATAGCCTACCCATATTTCTTACTCAAATCAGACTACTTCACTCTTCCAAGAACACACCCTTCATGTTCACATCTATGACTTTTTTTCCTCTGACCTTTTCATCATCAACAGTATTTATTCCTATTCACATCCTCCCCACTCTTACTTCAGGTGCTACCTAATAATTCATAATGACTTCCCTAATCTAATTAGAAATCACTCTTTCCTCCTCTATATTTGCAGCACTTTACAATGCCTTCATTTAATCTACGTAACTCAGACAACCTTTGATTATTATTACTGATGTTGCTTCTAACAATAGGATTACAGATTTACAGAGTGATTGCTATGAATCAGACACTGTGCATAGTCCTTGTCCAAACAACCCTATAATATTATTGCCATCTCACAGATAAGGAAATTGATACATAGCAAAGATAAACAACTTGATCAAGGACTTATAGCTAATAAATGGAAGAGCCAGGATATAACTCCAAGTCTGTCTGGTCCCAAATTCATCCTCTGAACCCCTATATGATAATCACTGTACCCTTTGTGTGCATGTCTTTCTCCTCCACTTGATTATCAGCCCTCACAAGAAAGGATCATGTTGAGTTCATCTTTATATACACTCTGTGCTTAATAAAGTGCCTTCCAGATACCCAGGAAACATGTTTAGAATTAAATCAAAACTGTGTGAATCATGAGGCAATGGGAAGGCATCTCCATGAGAATCATTTGTCTGTAATTTCAACGTGCAGAGTTCTTTGCATTCCACCTGTCATTTCCTCCTTTCGAATTCTCCTCCTAGGGTTTCTCATTATGATGCATCACCTGAATTCCTCTTAGTTACAACATCTAATGCAACATGACTAGCGCAACATGAGCACATAAGCCCTAGAGAACTGAAGAACAAGAAGGTTGTTTTCACCACACTGCGGATTTACGGGAAGTTATAAAAAATATATGTTAAAGGTCAGCAGTGAACCTCCAAGTTAAGAGCCCTGCTGTGGAATGGTTCCATCCTTCTTCATAGTGCACCAAACCGCTGTATTCCCATAGAAACTGAGTTGAATAAGCCATGCAAGCATCCCCGTTTATTTCTCCAAGAAAATTGCCTTATAAATGTACATTATGGGAATGGTGCTCCATGTCAGACCTAACAAAAAGAATTGGGACTGCATGTACACATTGAAAATTGCATCGTGTGCATTCCATCCCAGTGGAACACAGGGAATTTTATGAAACTTATTTTCAGGCTCTGCTCACTTTTTCAACAATCCCTTCCTCAGAAAAAAATCCCCTCTGAAATGACCTCCTTCCAAAACACCCCAGATGTCAAACAAACATGGCAACCAGATCAGCAGTTTAGTGACCCCAAATAAATGTTTCATGGGGACTAGGTCTCCAGGCCAGAACGAAATCAACCTAAAAGAACAGGAAAGTCAGTAGAGTATAATGGTTAGCTTAGCTACATGGATTGTGGAGTCCTGCAGACCTGAGCTGATTCTGGCTCTGTCCCTTAATAACTGTGTCACATGAAGGATTAATACACACTCTCTCAAAGTTAATAATAAAATTCTCACCTCCTTTTCTTAGAGTTACTGCAAAATTAAATTAGATAATATTTGTAGTGTTTAGCACAACATATGTCTAACACAAACTAACCTCAATAAATAATTACTAATAGATTTAACAATAATAAAAATGTATACCAAACTTTATGATACATAAAGTATTATCTGCAGAATCTTTCTTTTAAAAAAGATAATGGGAGAAGTTAGCTTAAAGAAGAAGCCTAATAAATGAATCTAAATGGCAGAATTTCATACACTGGGGACACCACCCAATTTTTAACATTGGGAGAGGGGGTGATTTTTCAGGTTATAGAAAGCAGACTATAAGCTAACTCCTCTTTCACCTACATACCTTACTTACTAAATCAGTTTCAGGGCTGTAGTGGATGAGAATTAAAGGCTGATTTGGCATTGCAAGGTGAAGAAAACATTTCTCCAACACAGGACTATTACTACCTTTGGTCTCCTTAGGGCAGAAACAACCTTGTAAGTTGCAAGTTCCAGAGGCTATAGATTTTTGCTCTCTTTCTTAGCAAATCTTCTTTGCCCATTTTTCATATGAAAGCAAGAAGGTCATTAACCACACTTTTATTTAAAAGATATTTTCATAAGCATCTTTTAAATATCCAATTGTATACTCAGTTTTATACATCTGAAATTACAGGCTTCCTCCCAGGTAGTCTAGATGCTGTGTATTTTGTTTTTTTAATGTTTTTACTGATGTGCTCTGAAATTGTGAAACTATAATCTTCACAATAGTGGCAATCTATTATTTTTTTTTTTTTTTGGTTCTTTGTTTACCTTTTTAAATTTTTGTTGTGATCTAATCTTTTTTATTAGTTTGTGTTTTATTTTACTTTAAATTCCAGCATAGTTAACATACAGTGTTATATTAGTTTCACGTGTACAAGATACTGATTCAACACTTCCATACATCACCCCAGTGCTCATCATCACAAGTGTACTTCTTAATCCCCATAGTCTACTTCACCCATCCCCCCCACTCACCTCCCTTCTCGTAACCATCGATTCGTTCTCTGTAGTTAAGTATCTGTTTCTTGGTTACCCTGTCTCTCTCTCTTTTCATTTTTTGTTTGTTTTTTGTTTTTTTTTGTTTTTGGCATGGTGGGGGGAGGTTGTTTCTTAAATTCCACATGTGAGTGAAATCATATGCTATTTGTCTTTCTCCGACTGACTTATTTCGCTTAGTATTATACTCTCTAGCTCCATCCATGTCATTGCAAAAGGAAAGATTTCATTCCTTTTTATGCCTGAATAATATTTCGTTGTGAGTAGATGTCACGTCTTTTTTATCTATTCATCTTTTAATGGATACTTGGGCTGCTTCCATAATTTGGCTATGGTAAATAATGCTGCCATAAACATAGGGGTGCATTTATCCTTTTCAATTAATGTTTTTGTGTTTTTTGGGTGAATGCCCAGTAGTGCAAATACTGGATCTTGAGGTAGTTCTATTTTTAACTTCTTGAGGAACCTTCATATTACTTTCCATAGTGACTGCCCCAGTTGGCATTTTCATCAAAGTACAAGAGGGTTGCCTTTCCTCTAAATCCTCACCGACACTTGTTGTTTCTTGTATTTTTTATTTTAGCCATTCTGACAGATGTGAAGTGATTCCCATTGTGATTTTGTGTCTTTAGGTCTGAAATGACTCTCTCGTAGGCAGCATAGGGATGGGTCTTATTTTTTTTTATCCACTCTGTCACCTTATGTCTTTTGATTGGAGCATTTAGTCCATTAACATTCAAAGTAACTATTTTTTTTTTTATTTTATTTATTTATTTGACAGAGAGAGACACAGCAAGAGAGGGAACACAAGCAGGGGGATTGGGAGAGGGAGAAGCAGGCTTCCCGCTGAGCAGGGAGCCCGATGCGGGGCTCGATCCCAGGACCCTGGGTCCATGACCCGAGCCGAAGGCAGAGGCTTAACGACTGAGCCACCCAGGCGCCCCTCAAAGTAACTATTGATAGAAATGTATTTATTTCTATTTTGTTACTTGGTTTGTGGTTGGTTTTGTAGTTTTTCTCTGATTATTTCTTCTCTTTCGCTCTTTCATGGTTTGCTGGTTTTCGTTAGTGATATACTTGGGTTCCTTACTCTATTTTTTTGCATATCTACTAGTTTTTTGATTTGTGGTTACCATTTGGTTTATATGTAACATCGTCTCCATATAGCAGTCTATATTAAGCTGATGCTTGCTTATTTTTGAACTCATTCTTTACTCTTCTCCTCCTGTTTTAGATATGTGATATCATCTTTTACATCCTTTTATTTTATGCTTCCTATTTTCTTACTCTTACTTATGGTTTTTGTTTTCCACTCATAGAGTCTCAACTTTTCTTGTAGGGCTGGTTTAATGGTCATGAATTCTTTTAACTTTTGTTTGTCTGGGGAACTCTTTACCTCTCCTATTATGGATGATAACCTTGCTAGGTAAAGTATTCTTGGCTGCAGAGTTTTCTCTTTCAGTTCTTAGACTACATCATGCCACTCTTATCGGCCCTGCAAAGTTTCTGCTGAAAAATTAGCCAATAGGTTATGGGTTTCCTTTGTATGTAACTGTCTTCCTTTCTCTTGAAAGCTTTAAAAATCTTTATCACTATTTTTGTGTGTGTGTGTGCCATTTTAATTACTATGTGTCTTGATGTGGAGCTCCTTGGGTTGAATTTGTTGGGGGATCTCCATTTCCATTCCCAGATTTGAGAATTGTTTTCAGCTATTATTTCTTCAAATACATTTTCTGCCCCCACTTTCTGTCTCTTCTCTCTCTGGGAACCCTATAATGCAAGCATTATTTTCCTTGATGGAGTCACTGAGTTCTCTAAATCTATTCTCATACAATATTTGTTTGTCTCATACTTGCTCAGCTTCATTGCTTTCCATCTGTTCTCCAGGTCACTGATATGCTTGCTCCTTTGCTTCTTGAAGCCTACTATTTATTCCATCCATTGTATTTTTAATTTCACTTATTGAGTTCTTCATCTCTGACATGTTACTTTTTATCTCTTTGTCAAAGGCCTCCCTTTTTCTGAAGTCTAGTGAGTATCTTTATGATCATTATTTTAAATTCTGTATCAGGCATATTGCTTATTTCTCTTTTGCTTAGGTCTCATACTGTGATTTTGTCATGTTCTTTCGTTTGGGACATATTTCTCTGTCTCCTCATTTTGTCTACCTCCCTGTCCATTTCTGTGTGGTAGGAAAGTCAGCTACATATTCTGTTCTTGAAAGTAGTGACCCGATGAAGAAGAGATCCTGTAGTGCCTTGCAGTGCAGTATCTCCTGTTCACCAGAACCTGGGAGTTCAGGGGAGTCTCCTATATGTGCCGCTTATGTCCTGATATTGTGTCTGAGTTACTTTTCCTTTCAGTACGAACATCTGCACTGACTCTCTGCCTATTGCGGGCTGTGATTGTTCTCAGTGATGTTAGTGATTTCCAGGCAGGCCAGTTCTGAAGGGGCATGACAGCAGAAGGACTCAAGGGTGGTGCAGAGGTGTTAGCAAAATTTGCACTGAGCCGATGGTCCTAGGCTGGATACCCCACTGCTGGGTGGCCACCAGGGCACTGTGCACAGTGATGGTGGTGGTAGTTGGGGTGTAAACATGGCTTATGCAGGAGTTAGCAAAATTTGTACTGAGCCGCTAGTCCCGGGCTGGCTCCCCCAAAGTGTGGTGGTGGCCAGAGGCGCAGCATAAAGCAGCAGTGGAGAGGAGCACACAGCATCTCTGTGAGGGAAGCTGGGCATGGAACATGGTGGCTGGGATGCACAAAGTCTGTGCATGCAGCAGATGACTGGGCAGGATGTGCGCAATATTGGCAAAATTTGTACTGAGCTCTAGTCTTAGGCTGGATCCCCTGAAGCATAAGGACATGACCCTCAGAAGCAGCAGCTGAGCTGTGTGCACACAGCCTTAACAAAAATTGCACTGAGCCCAGGGCCAAAGCCAGCAGGCTTGGAGTGAGCAAGTCCTCGGGAGAACTCATGGGCAGTGCTCACTGTTAGCAGGTTAAGTAGCAAGTGTCTGTGCAGTGTCACCTCCCACAGGTGGCTCTGTGTTTATACTGCAGAGTAGGGGAGGAAAATGGCAGTTGCCAGCTCCTTTTTTCCCAGATAAGTCCCCCAATACACTCCGAAATCAGTATAGATTTCCCTCCTGTTGTGCAAGCTGTCCTTTTTATGTTGCCTTTCCTCTGGCTATTGTCTCTTTATGGGTAAGGATACGGCTATCAGTTACCCTCCTGTATTTGAGCCAACTGACTTAAATCTCCAGGCTCCAAGTCCCACTGGTTATACAAACTTACAGAATTCAACCCCTCTGATTTTCAAGGCCAGAAATTATGGGAATTCTTTTTCCCTGTGTGGGCTCCCCGGTGTTTCCCCTCTCCATGACCACAACTATCTCCCTCCAATGGGCAGCTCCTGACCACCTTTTCTGCCCTTTCTAACCTTCCTAACATAAATGTGACTTCTTTGCTACATTTAGTTGTGGGATTTTTTCTGCCAGTATTCGCTCTTTGGCTTATTGACTTGGATGTGAGTGCTATCTTGTTGTAAACATGCTACTGAGTGATCTTAGGGTCCTCCTATCTGCCGTCTTCCTGGCACCCCCCAACCTATTGTTTTTGGTTATCTACGCCATATTTAAAATTTGAACATAGATAGATCTTAGGAGAGACATCATACAGGATAATTTCAAAATTATTTATACTATTAACTACTGAGCTTTATGTATTCTTCCCATTTTGTTATCAGTTTACTGCTGAAAAATAATGAAGGGCCAGTGGATCTAAAGACATGAAGATGATATAACAGAAAAGAAAAGGAAGGGGAGCAAGAAAAGGAAAAAATTCAAAGATTCAAAAATGAAAAATAAGCTAAATTGAAGTGTATGAAACATAAAAGGGACAAAGATACCAAGAAAAGGAAAAGAAAACATGGGGGGAAATCTATTCAACAAATTGACATTCAAATTTCTGGTGACTGGTAGTAAAGCTCCTTTACGTGGTCCTAGGAAAAAGTTTGTTAAGACCATTTTCCTCAAAGATTTTCCTTGTGCTTATTCAGTGGATCTAACAAAATAAGGATGCTTTTGAGCTATTGATTGGTGAGAATGTGGCTTAATAGCAGAATCATTACTTTTTTAATCCTGGAACTGCCAGTCCCTACTATTTTCAACTAACCATCAAGTTGTTCGATTACCGGTTGCCATTACTAATTGTTTTTAAATTTCATAGGACATATCTAGTTCAGGAAGTTTTGTTCTTCAGCAATAGATTTTTTTTTTTTTAAAGATTCAGTTTTTAGAACTTTATCTGCTCAGGCTTATGAGCATCTAATTTTGAATGTCTTCATCTTGAAACAGCTTGAACTTGGTTGATCACTTAGAAAAATGTGGTCTCATTGACTCCTGAGTAAAATATAATTTGGGTCACCATCCCCATTTGCTCAGTAGTATTAAAATGATGCATTCTTGTAGGTTTACATGGGCTGGTATCCCTGTCTGTCCTATAGTTCTTTACAGGAATTGAGCAGAAAAGGTCAAACGGGGGCTAATATGTCAAAAGTCTGTAATTAAGATTTAGAAAGATTAATACCGATGGTATTTAGTGAAATTGGCTTTTAGGGGAATGCTCATCTATTACTTTGATATTTAGCATTTTTTTCTTATTAAAATGTTAGTGCTGAATAGAAGCATCCAATCAGTGGCAGAAATACGAGTTTATATAGCCATCTATGAAGGGGGTTGCAACTAATAAACAGAGGGGTCTTTTGTGTGTATGGTACTCATGATTAAATTACTAAGCTTTTTTACTTAAGATATATTTTTTTTGTTTTTTTTTCCTCAGAGCTTTCAAAAATATTTTTTAATGCAGTAAGCAGTGCACTGACATAGCTATATCACTTCACTACACTGATGCAAGTTTTTTTTAATTAGTCATTTCAGATGTTTATAGGAATCTCAAATGCACATAGAAAAAAAAATCTATCAATTTTTTACAGACAGGAGTAAATTTTGCCTCTAAAGGGAATATACTATGGTTAAATCCAGCATATCACATTGAAAAAAGACTGTAGTCTAAAGTAGCGGCTGATGCCTTTTGGTGTTTTGAAGAAGGAGCTGTTTCAAATTGTAAGGAAATTTCCATTTCAAAAATAGCTACTGAACTATCACAATGACTGCTTTGCATATATTTTTGGTCACAAAAATACCATTGTTATTTTTTACTATGGATATGCAAATGAGATGTTGATAGGATTAAGTTCTGTCACCTTCTGAGACAATCTTATGCTTGCAGTATTGAAGTTTTCCTTTTCCCCCCACTATTTCCTTTACATTTAATTGAAGCCATCAAATTCATTTTGCTTTCCATTCTGCATGAGGTTTCCCTCTCCCTTTTCTTTTTGGCTTTTTCCCTAGTGATTTTCTCCTGAATCCTATTCAATGTTCTTCATATTCGCTCCAGGTTGTGACTTATTTCATTGCGTGACATCTTTTTCTACTTTCAGTTCAGAAAACTGTTTTTCCATTTCATATATAAAATATAAGGAAAATTCAATAGTTTATTGTCATAGGCCTATTTGGACTGATTATTTCCCAATTACATTTGCTAGGTAGTTTGATACCATGAAAGCAGTATACTGCATTTGTTTATGAATGAAAACTAAAATATTCATTTTCGGAAGCTCATGATAGTACCAAGTGAGTGTCTGTATGTGTGCGTGTGTGTGTGTTTAAAACAAGTGATTCTTTTTTTTTTTTTTCAAAGATTTTATTTACTTATTTGAGAGAGAGAGAATGAGAGAGAGAGCATGAGAGGGGAGAGGTCAGAGGTAGAAGCAGACTCCTCACTGAGCAGGAAGCCCCACAAGGGACTTGATCTCAGGACTCCAGGATCACAACCTGAGCGAAAGGCAGTTGCTTAACCAACTGAGCCACCCAGGAGCCCCCAAAAACAAGTAATTCTTAAAGTTGTTATACTAGTTTCTGTGTTTCTAAATCCTACCAACCATCCACCTTTTAAAAAATGCATGGAGGCACACATGCACATGCACACACACTTCAATAATCAGTGTTTAGACTTAATAAAAGGGTTGCATACTATGTTCCATTCTTGTAAACAGGCTAAACGCATATTCATAATAAGGCTTGAATACCCAGCATTTAAAAAAATTTTGTCGTTTTTGTTGTTTTTTAAGAAAGGCAATTTAGGTGTGAATGGAATAAGATAGACTCATTGAATTAGGTAGAATGAGAACTCCCACCCTTAGAGTGGGAAGAGCTTTCACAGCTAAGGCATTTCAGAAAGGATTTCCTTCTGGGGCAAAGAAAGAGATAATTCATGTCCTGAAAATATTGCCATACTTCCCATGTTAGTTATCTTCAAATCATAAATTGATGTAATTAAATGAGTTGTTACATTGCATTATTCTTTATATACATCTATGCATACAAACACATGCATTGCTGTTATCCAGTCAAAGTAAATATATTCTTTTATGTTAAAAATTATCTTATATTCCTTTTATAACAGTGGCATAAGCATCTCTATCCTTAAATATGTTTTTCCTTAGTTCAAATTAAGATAAAAATATTAAAATAGTTCTTTATATTCAAATCTTATACAGATATGTACATTGATTAAATCACTAACTTTTGAAGTTTTACTGCTCTTGACAAACTGTCTTGTACGAATTCATTTTTCCATTCGTATTCTTTCTTTGGAAATGGAAACTGGTGAATATCTCTAAAATTAATTTGCTTTTGAACTTCTGTTCCACTCACAAAGCAAGAAATTATCTGTAGGTTATTTTAAAAATCAAAATATATACATATACAACATTTAAATATTAAAATATGTGTCCAGCTAGGGGATTGTGACAATTCAACTGAATGTTTGATCTACAGATTAAGAAATAGTGAACGCACATTCTTAATTAACATTTTTTCAATTCTGAATATTGATTTAATTCTCTCTGGAGACAGATGAACTATATTATAGAAAAGGTATAATTTTGAAGATTACAATATAATGTAAGAAAATGCTTTAAAACTTAGAACTTAGTCAAATGAGCTGTTTTGAAAATTACAGAATTGTACTGAAATCTTTTCCATTTTCATGTGCCCTTCCCTCTTCATCCTTCCCTCTCTCTTTCCTTCCTTCCTTCCTTTCTTCCTTCCTTCCTTCTTTCCTTCTTTTCTCTCCCTCTCTATTTCTTGAAAGTTTTTATATGTGAGTGCAGCATATAGGGCAGTTGTATAATTTGAAGCAAAGACAGTAAGGAGTTTAAGGTGATGTAGGAAGGTGATTTGAAATTGGGCTTATAATTTATTCAGTTACATATCATGATGTGGAAAATCAGATGACAAAACAGTATTTATGGCTAATTACTTTTTATAAAATATATAGTTATAACTGTATATATAACTATGTATGTGTGTATAGGCATGAGTGTGTGTGCACATGTGTATCTAAAAAAGATTAAGAGAGAAAAAGAAAACATTATCTATAGGGGCGTCTGGGTGGCTCAGTTGGTTAGGAATTTGACTTCAGCTGGGGTCATGATCTCTGGGCCCTGGCACCCAGCCTGGCGTCAGGTTCCCTGCTCAAGGGAAGTCTGCTTGTCCCCCTCTCTCTGCCCCTCCCCCCACTCATGCTCTCTCTCTCAAATAAATAAAATCTTAAAAGAAAAAATGAACTCATAGATATTTGGCTCAATGAGGCAAGATTATTTTTAAGTTTGTATCAACCATTTTAGTGGTCAGATTTTTAGATATTCTACCAAGATATCCATGAAAGCAGGTTTGTGCCCAAAATGTGTACTTCAGTATTTCAAAGGTTATTTCATATGTGGCATAGGGCTCTGTATTAGGGTTCTCTAGAGAAATGGAACAAATAGGATATATTTAAAAAAGGAGATTTATTACAGAAATTGGCTCACAAATATTATGGAGGCTGAGAAGTCCCATGATCTTCTCTCTGCAAGCTGGAGAACCAGGAAAGCTGGCGGTATAATTCGGTCTGAGTCTGAAGGCCAGAGAACCAGAAGCACCAATGTCTGGGGGCTAGAGAAGATAGATGTCTTAGCTCAAGCAAAGAGAAGACATTGGCTCTTCCACTACCTTTCTTTTCTATTTAGGCTCTTAACATATTAGATGATGCCCACCCACATTGGTAAGGGCAATCTTCTTTATTCATTCTACTGATAAAATTTCTAATCTCTTCTTGAAATACCCTCAGACACACCCAGAAATAATATTTTACCTTAGCTCAGTCAAGTGAACACATATAAAGCATCGGATCTGAATATTATATCTAATTTCACTATTGTAAGTCTGAGGACATAATCTTACAGGTTATGTTGGGTACGTTACATTTAGTGCATTCTGCTCAAGCTTTACAGGTTCACCAAGATTAAGTTGACAAAAGAAGGAAAATAACCATACCCACACGCTTTTTATAGTTGATATGATATCTATATATGCATAACAAATAATTGGTTAGGATTAGGTGATAAGAATCCTAACTGAGATACCAGAAACTGCTGAATGGGCAATGGATAATTTTAGTTATTTGGTTTTAGAACTCAAGAAGGCAGTGTTACATTGAAGAGGGTATGTGCTATGGTAAGTGCTGTGAGATGTGTAAGCCTGAGGATCCACAGACATGTACCCTGGGGCAAATAATACATTATGTGTTAATTAAAAAATAAAAAAAATTAATAAAAAAAAGAAGGCAGTTTTAGGAATATCAAATTATCTTTATGTATGTAATCAGATCATGGTGCTTTACCTGACAAAGAATCAATTTTAAATCTCAACTGGAGAGTAAATGAGAGGACTGAAGTTGCTTTACCATCTTCCTTTGTATCATTTTTTGACAGGTGCTGAATCACATCAGTGGGCTTAATTGGAGATACTTACTTTAGCTTTGGTTTAAGGCATTAAGTGTGTATATTTCTCCTATTAAAGTCCACCACGCTTATGTGAGAGTGATAAAACAGCAGAGTTTGGCTCCATTCATCTTTTGTTATAGATTGGTGAAATGATGTTGGAGAGTGTATTTATAAGTAGTGCATACTAGTGTTGCCAAATATTGACTTTGCTTGCTAACTCCATCACATAAAACTTCTGACGACAACCTAAGTAAAGTTCAGTTGAAGATAAAATATTACAAAATAAATGCCAAAAATGGAAACCATTTTTCAAAACACTAAATTAGGAAGTTAAGGAATCGGAGCAATTAATCAATATTTCAAAATGATGAATATATTTTACAAAACACCACTTGAAATGAAAAGCTCAAAAGGGAGTATTTTCCGTATGTTTAAAACAATGTTTATTTTAGGCTTCTGTGGCATATTTCAGATGAGACTTTTGAAAAACACGTTACCTAACATTGTTGCCATAGTTATATTCATCATCAAAATGATCCGAAGAAATACATGCAAGTCACTTAGTATTTGATGCTAATAATTATACATGTTTGAGACCCTAAGTTCTAAGTGCTTTGCCTACATTTATTCTGCTCTCTTTAAAACCTATATTATTATTATCCTAATTTTAGAAAATACACTAACAGTAAAACAATATTCATTCAGTCATTCCACCAGGCTTTGTTTTGTGCAAGACAATTCCAGAATTTAACAGCAAGTCAAAGTCACCCAAGTTCATGGGCTTAGATTCCTTCAGGGTAGGTGAGGTGAGGAGAACAGATAAGGAGATAAACAAAAAAGAAAATGTGTTAAGACAAACCAAGAGATAGGATAGGAAATGTGAAGTTGTCTGGAAGATAGGGCGAGGCAAAGAGAGGAGAAGTAAATCAAGATATCATTGTTTGCATGCAGAAATCCACCTGCAGGCAAATGTGGCATATCTAAAATAACCAAAGAAAATAAACAAGACATTGTGGCCAGCGTTGAATTTAAAATATAGTTGTGAAGATATATAAATATGAAACTTTAGATATGAGTTCAATAGGGGCCTTAAATACCATCTATATGCTAATGACCCCCTATATGTTATCTTCAGTGCAGTCAGATTTCTAGACTTACAAATCCAAGTGTCAGTATGATGCTTTGACTTAGATGCCATCTAGCCATCTCAGTCTTTGACATATGCAATATATCTGTATCTTATATGTGGAGCAAAAACAATGAAAAAAAGTCAAGATACATAAAGCATATACTTATCCCAGCAAAGGGAAAGGTCATTGGGAGAGGCTGTAGCAGGAAGGACTTCATGAAGAAGGATGCTGGATATAAATTAAAAAGTTTAAACAAAAATGCAATTGGATGGAGAGCTAAAATTACATGTTTTGGAAGACCAACCATCACAAACCAAGTTTAACACAAGCCGCTGCATATTACTATCTTTCAAGCTTTGTGCTATATCCAAGTTGGTTTTGCCCACCTCCACTTCTGCCATGTGGAATTTTGTGTTGCCAACTGAGGTATAAAAGTACGAGTACATTTTATCTAAAATTTCACTTTTCTCCGTAATTGGCCAACAATAAAGTAGTTCCCAGATGATTACTAACTTAGACATTAAACACACCACTTTCATCTCATTCTTCCCTTTCCAGCAATCATTCACGTATTTTTTAATGGTAATTAGCCAACCTCTATCGTTTAGCACTTAGTAATTACAAAATAGCTTCTAGTCATCATTTAGCTATTCCTAACAGCAGCATTCCAATGAAGTTATTGGAAATCTATGCCTTGTGTGTGATTGGAAAAAAATTAAATTTCCTCCATACTATTTTGCTCTTTTCAATGAATATCTTTATATCTCACTTCACTTGCTTTATACCTAACATCTCCCTATTTGAGTGTGAAAATCTTGCTGCAAAAATACCAGCTTGTAACTTAATCTCTGATTAGAAAAACAGAATTTTTAAAAATATTAATTCATTTTGGTGGCTTTCAACATTTATTCACTAGTATTACTCTACATGCTGATTTTTATGGCACAAAATTTTGGGAAAATAAGTAGCAGTTTCCTATTCCTTAATTTTGAGTTTTCACTTCTAGTTATACCAGTTTGAAATACATGATTTATCAAGATTTAATTGAAATCAAGAAATCCAGCTATAAAGTGAAATCAGCTGAGGTACTTCAAGTTCAGGAGAAATAATTCTAATTAAAAATTGGACAAAGAAAAAGCTTGATATAAATGAAATTATTAGAGACTTATTTTGTGTTTCCCTGGAGGTATGTTTGATTAAGTTCCTATGCTTTGGAAACAGCTTACTTGAATTTCATGTTCCAGGTGCCAGTTGACTCTTTGGCTGTGCCCTTTCTAAACCGCAGTGTTGGGTTCTGTACAGTGGGATTAAAATAAAGTAGTTAATGCAAACAATTGCCATGAGGGTGTTCATGGCTGCTCAATAAATGCTTCTTTTATGCTTACAGAGGTAAAATTCTCCAGAATAGGGATGACCTTTTTTCCAGATACAGGATTGCATATGCAGAATATATGTTGGTAGCATATACTTATCATGAGGTTGTTTCTTAGAGAAATAGCAGATAATACTTAAGATGCTTTGAGATTAGCAGCCTGAAAAAACAGTGCTCCACCCTTAAACAAGTCACAAAATTTCCAATTCATTGATCTCATAGGCTAACCCACACTGTGTGTGACTTTTATTATAGAAGAAAAGGATTTTAAAAGCAGAATCCACCAGTTCATTGGATCAGTTAAGTTTCTATTATATCAATAGACTCTTAAAGCTCTCTTTGTAATCAGCCACTTCCATCATTTAACTGCCTTGTTTTGTGTTTTGGCAACAGACCCCAAGTGAATGGGCCTATCTGGGGGATGAGAAGAAAGGAAGCCACCCAAAGGCCCTTTTTTGCCTTTGCTAACTGATGGTTTCCAAGCAGTTTCTGGTGTTTGGAAACACTGTGTAGTAACTGGGGGAAGAGGCAGCTGTGCTTTGGCCCACATGAGGTAATTTGCAGACACATTTTAATTGCCTTTTAGGGAGCATGAAGGAGTTCCAAATAGTCTAATGAGTTCCAGCAAACACCTGTGAAATGCTTTTAGACGGCCATGTAATACTGAAATTAAGAATGTAATGCAGCAATTGGAGGCATGGTGGTTTTTCTTTTCTTTATTTCTTTCTTTCTTTTTTTTTTTTTTGTCTTCTCTGAAAAAGATGAGATGTTTTAAAGACCCCTTGACTATAGTAGGTTTTCCACTCACCAAATGGTACTTTATCTTTGACTTCTTGGACTAACATAATGAATTCAATAATGCTTGGTAGAATCTTCCTATCAAACTTCATATTTAAAAAAAATGACTCTTGATTATATAGTAAAATTCAAATGAGAGGAATATTAGATGGTTATAAATCTCAAAGTATGCTTCTATTAGTCAATAAACAATGTTAAAGGGATAGATCTGAAATTTTAAAAAATCATAATCATGTGGTGATAGATGGAGATTATACAAGATACATTAAAGCTTCTCTCCCTCCCTCCTTCCCTTCCCATTCTTTTCCTCCCTGCTGCCCTCTCCCTCCCTTTCTCTTTTTTCTTCCTTCCTTCACTTTGTTGGTTCATTGTCAATTTAAATAAAGATATTTTGAGAGATGACTGACATTCTAATCTTCCTAGCAGGCACTTGGGAACAAATGAACTGTAACAGAGGGAAGATTAGTATAATTTGAGATGCAAAAAAAAAGACAAAATTCAGAAATTATAGCCTCATTCTAACTTCAAACCCACATTATGATTTTATGAGTGTATTTGTGTGTGTATACCATTGTGTAACAACATCTTCTTCTTCTTCTGAGAAGTGACAACTATCTTGAAATGTGTGTTCATCATTTGAAAAGATCTCTTTATACTTTTAATACATATGATACATAATACTACACATACATACAGACACACACGTAGTCCAACAAAATAAAGTAAAATACTCTAAAATGAAATCATACAGCATTGTTTTTCTGCAGGTGTTCTTTTCTTCTTACAATAGCTGTAGGATACATCGATGGTAATAGATGTAGCTGTAATTTGTTTATTTTCATGGCTGTATAATGCACCACTGTAAGAATATCCACACTTTATTTTTTGTTATAGACATTTAGATTGTTTTCACTTTTTCACTATTATAAGAAATGCTTCTCCTGTCTATGACTGTAAAAGTATTTCTTTCTTAGGAATGGAATTGGTAGGTGACAAATTATATGCACTTTTGACCGGACCATATTTTGCTGAATTTCTCTCCAAAGTGATTGTACCAATATACTTCTCTACCAGTGGTGAATAAGAATTCCTATAGATTAGTATCTTTGCTAGTTCCTGAAATTGCCAGTCATTTTCAAGTTTGTCCATTTGATGGATAGGAAATTCCAATTTGGCTTATTTTGTATTTCCTGGTGATTAGTGACATTCCACATCGTTTGTATGCATATTAATGCTTCACGTACAATCTTCTGTGAATTGCCTGTAAATATCCTTTTTTTGTTTTGTTCTTCAATATTTTTAGTGAATTTTAGGAGCTTATCTATGTGGGCCACAAAAATTTCCTTGGTTATATGCATTATAAATACCACCTCCTTGTCTACAGTTTATCTTTTTTATTTTGCTTATGTTCACTTTTGACACACACAAAGTTTAAATTTTAATTGTTTATGATTTGTCATTTCATGTCTTATTTTAGAAAACCTTTCCTAGTCTGGGGATATAATAAAGTTACTATTACAGTCTCTTCCACATTTAATAAAGGTTTGTTTTCCTAGTTTTAAAGTTTAATCCATGTGGAATTTGGGCTGTGTATTTTGTGAGGTAGGGATCCATGCCTTTCCCATATGGCTAACCCATATTGTTAGTTCCTGTTAACAATAGCACCTATCTTGCTCATTTCCAGTGACCTCTGTTATATATTAAGTTTCCATATGAACATCTTCTAAAGCTGCACTGCCCAATGTGGGAGCCTATGGGTACAGTAGATATTTACATTTAAATGTGATTAAAATTAAGCACAATGTAAAAATTTAGTTTCTTAATCACACTAGCCACACTTCAAGTACTCACTAGAGATATGTAATGACTCACTACTTTATTGGCCATTGCAAATGCAGAATATTTCCATTATCAGAAAGTGGAATTGGACACTTTATTGGACAGTGCTGTTAAAGGTTTAGGCTCTCTGTTAGTATTAATTCACCTCTTTCTACTCCTGCCTCTGTTACTGCCCTAGTGCCAGAGCATCTTAATTAGTGCAGTGTCTCTATAATTTTAATATCTTATAGCAAGACATTTTTTGTTACCCGTATTTTTCAGAGGCTTCTTCCCTATTCTTGACATTTTGTTTCTCCAAGTAATTTTCAGTATTGTTTTTAGGGAATTTGATTGGAATTGGATTGGTTTTATATAGAAATCTGGTGACACTTTATATCTTTACGTGTTTGCATTTCCAGTATTTAAATAGAGTATATTTAAAGTATATAAATAGAATATTTTCCATTAATTTAGATTTTTTAATTTAGAGTTTTCTCTATAAATATCATGTACATTTTGAAAAGATTTTATTACAAGTACCTTAAAAATTTTTGTTACTATTCTAAATTGCATTTTTTCTATCATCTGTTTGTAGTCTGAGTATGGTAATATCACTAATTTTGATATATTGATCCTTTATCCAGAAGTCTCACTGAATATTAAACTTCTTTTGTTGTATAAAATCTCTTAAGTTTCCAATATGGACAATCTTAATATTTGTGCATGAGGTCAACTTTTTATATTCTGTTTCAATTTTTATAACCTCTATTTCATTTTCTTTCTTTTTTTTATTATTGATTTAGCAGATATTCATAGTACCATATGGATTAGATTTTATAGATAATTAGAATGCTAAAATCTCATGAGCTTTTTTGCTTTTAGCGGATACCTTTTTATAAGGTTCAGAATTTTTTCTTTTAATTTATTTTTTATTAACATATAATGTATTATTTATTTCAGGGTACAGGTCTGTGATTCATCAGTCTTACACAATTCACAGCACTCACCATAGCACATACCCTCCCAATGTCCATCACCCAGCCACCCCATCCCTCCCACCTCCCTCCCCTCCAGCAACCCTCAGTTTGTTTCCTGAGATTAAGAGTCTCTTATGATTGTCTCCCTCCCCAGTCCCATCATGTTCCACTTTTCCCTCCCTTCCCCCCACAACCCCTTCCCCACCAAGCCTCTCAAATTCTCCATATTAGAGAAATCATATGATAATTGTCTTTCTCTGATTGACTTATTTTGCTTAGCATAATACCCTCTAGTTCCATCCACATCATTGCAAATGCCAAGATTTTGGGGTTTTTTGATGGCTGCATAGTATTCCATTGTATATATATATACCACATCTTCTTTATCCATTCTTCTGTTGATGGACATCTAGGTTCTTTCCATAGTTTGGGTTCAGAATATTTTTTATTCCTAGTGCTTATGTTTTATTTAACTATAAATTACTGTTAAATTCTGTCAAATTATTTTTATAGCTTTGTTATGATATTGTTTCATTATACCAATTAATATGGTAGATTAATAGTAAGCATTATGATACTAAATGTTTTTACATACCTAAAAATGTCCGACTAATGAATTATCATTATTGTTGTTGTTTATATTGCTGGATTTGGTTTTCTAACATTCTATTTAGGATTTTTTTTTTCTAAGTCTAAAAATAAGACTGGCCCATATTTTTCCTTTATCTAACCAACTTTCTTTTTCTTATCTTTAAAAGTTGTGCTGACTTGGAAACCTTTGCTTGATATATGACAGAGCTTGTAAATAACTATACTTTTACCATCTCTTGAAAAAAATTGTACTTCAATTATGAACTGTTCTTTGAGTATTTGTTAGAAATTATTATCTGGGCCCTGTATATCTTTCCTTGGTATATATTTGATTTACTAAATAAATTTCTTTAAGAGTTAATGCCAGTCTTTTGATGACTTCGTTTTCTTCTCAGTCACTTTTGGTAGGTTAAATTGTTATAGGAAATTTTTCTTTTTTGTCTGTTTCTTAAAATACTATTCTCTTTTTATCTTGTTATTTTCTGCTGTGAAGTCTTTCATACCTAATAATATTCATTTTGTCTTTTTTCTTAGTTATTTGACTAGCCCTAGCAGAAGTGCATTTTAGTAGTCTTTATAAAGAATTAACTTCTGGTTTGGTCAATCATTGCTAGTTCATCTTTCTTTTATCTTTTATTACTCTTTACTATTTTTTCTATAGTTGCATTTCTTCATTTTCCTTTGGATCTATCCTGTTGTTTGCTTTCCAACTTCTTGACTTGGATAAATGCTTACATTCTTATTTTTAGACCATTTTTATTTTTCAGCATTTTTTTAAATTCATGTAAGCATTAAGGCTCTGTTTTATTTTCTTTTTTCCTGATTACTACTTAGCTTCATCCCATAATTATTTACTACATTATTTATTTTTAATTGTTTTACAATTTTCATTTTGATTTCCCTCTTAACCCATTATGTATTTAAAATAAGGTGTTGACATTGAGATACCACCTTACACCAGTTAAAATGGCAAAAATTGACAAGGCAAGAAACAACAAGTTTTGGAGAAGTTGTGGAGAAAGGGGAACCCTCTTACACTGTTTGTGGGAATGCAAGTTGGTGCAGCTACTTTGGAAAACAGTGTGGAGTTTCCTCAAAAAATTAAAAATAGAGCTACCGTATGACCCACCAATTGTACTACTGGGTATTTACCTCAAAGATACAGATGTAGTGAAAAGAAGGGCCATATGCACCCCAATGTTCATAGAAGCAATGTCCACGATAGCCAAATTGTGGAAAGAGTCAAAATGCCCTTCAACAGATGAATGAATAAAGAAGATGTAGTCCATATATACAATGGAATATTACTCAGCCATCAGAAAGGATGAATACCCAACGTTTGTATCAACATGGATGGGACTGGAAAGTGAAATAAGTGCTAAGTGAAATAAGTCAAGCAGAGAAAGTCAATTATCATAAGGTTTCACTTATTTGTGGAACATAGGGAATAGCATGGAAGATATTGGAAAAAGGAAAGGAAAAATGAAGGGGGGGGAAGTCAGAGGGGGAGACGAAGCATGAAAGACTGTAGACTCTGAGAAACAAACTGAGGGTTTTAGAAGGGAGTGGGGTAGGGGGTTGGGTGAGCCTGGTGATGGGTATTAAGGAGGGCATGGATTGCATGGAGCACTGGGTGTTATACACAAACAATGAATCATAGAACACTATATCAAAAACTAATGATGTACTGTATGGTGACTAACAAAACATGATAAAAAATAATAATTAAAAAATAAAATAAGGTGTTGAAATTCCCATATGTTTTTGGAGACTTGGTTCTTTTTTCTTTTATTTTTTTCTACCTAGACTTCATCCAATTATAGAATTTGGCAGTGTGATTCTGATGCTTTTAAATAAACTGAGGTTTGTTTTAGCTTAGAATTCATTTGCTTCTCTAAATACAGTATTCTATGTATATTTAAGCAGAATATCTTTTGTATAATTGTTGCAGAAATGTTATATGTCCATTTAACTGAGCTGGATAAATAGGCTATTGAAATCTTACCTTTTCTTACTGTATTATTTGTTTTTTAAGTTTTTTGTTCTGTTTAATAAATGACTTAATAATAAAGATATGTTAAAATCCCCCATCATGTTATTGGATTTGTCAGATTCTATATATTTTGTTTATATTTTGAGGTTATATTATTAGGTTTATGCAGTTTAGAATTATTTTACCTTCCTAGTGAATTGAATATTTTATAATTAGACAGTAATCTTTATTTCTAATAATATTTTTAACTTTATAGTCTGTTGGTCTGATGTTAAAGTAGTTACAAAGTTTCTTTTTAATTAGTATATGTGTAGTAAATCTCTCCTCAATTTTTTTCAATCTTTTCATATTTCTGTTCAGCTTACATAAATTGGATACTACATAGAGTTTTTGTGTGTTTGTTTATTTTAATGCATTTTGACAACTTCCATATTTTAGCTATATGATTTATAGTTATGATTACTTATAAAGGTTAATTTATTTTTAATTATAATATTTCGTGTTATTTTCCTCCTTTTTAATTCTCTTTTCCTATCTTTCATTGAGTTCCTTTGCTCATATGTTCATTCATTCATTCAAAATGATTTATGAAGTGCTAAGTGAATGCTAAACACTATCTTATATGTTGGGAAAATAGCAGTGGGTGCTCTTGCCTTCAGAGAACTTACAATGTAGAGTGATGATAGATAATAAACTCATGAAGAATTATAAGATCTTGTTTGTCAAAGGTGACAAATGCTAAGGAGAAAAATAAAGCAGTAGAATATCAGTGAATAAAATGATTACTGACCACCTACTTCAAGACTTTAAGGGGAAAAAGGCAGTGATCCCTCTCAGTGAAAATAGCCAAGTTTTATGTTAGTGCATAGACATAGATTGGCAATTTACTCTGCTGTAATATGAGTGGGGGGTTGGGGGGATTTCGTCTGTTATTTTTATCCTCATTTTCCCTAATCTTCTTCACTTTAATAAAGACATGATAAAGTTTGTCCATTCAGTCTTTCTATTATTGTGAGCATTTCATATAGGAAAATAATGGCTGTCCCCTTTGTCAGTGTTCTTTAAGAATGACTATGAATTCATACTGGACATCATTATATATCCTTTGTCAGCCTCTATAATTTCAGAAATTACAAATTAATTTGCGAAAATATGCTCCCAATCTATATCATAGGAAAACAATGAATGTTAATGAGATTATACTGATAATTATGATGAATCATTTGAAATGCTGGTATTCAGTCATTTTGACTGCAAAACATGGACATTTCAAAAGATCAACCTTATTCAAAGCCTCATAATACACTTGTGATATTCAGATCTATTGCTTAGTGTTATTATTCTATATATTGGTATTAAGAAATCTTATGTTGGTTTTCCAGAAAATGATAATGCCATATTTTTTAAATTGTGTTTTCTGCTGTATTTGTGCAGTGTGACTTTTTCCCTCATCAAGCACCAAGCAACGTTGCTTATTGGTAGGTTAGAATAAATAAATGGGTACGTTAAAGGGCTCCTGGAAGGCTCAGTCAATTAAGCATCTGCCTCTGGCTTAGGTCATGATCCCAGTGTCCTGCTCAGTGGGGAGCCTATTTCTCCCTCTCCCTCTGCTACTCCCCCTGCTTGTGCTCTCTGTCTCTCTCTCTTTGTCAAATAAATAAATAAAATATTTTAAATAAATTAATAGTTAAGTATGTAGTTAATATTATCATGTTAGCAGATAGAAGTATAGATTTGACATTTTCTATTTTGTCACTTAATCCTGCCAGATTGACTTATGATAGATAATAAAGTTGTCACAGGCCTTTTATTGTTGGCAATATTTTAGTTCTCAAATTATGAGAACCCTGAGAGTTTTGCTGTATCTGAAGAAGAAAAGTAGTTCTTTGACTGATATGAATGAAACGACAGTTCATCCTGAGAATAAGGCTTGGTGCTATGACTAGGGTGTCACTACTTCCTTAGCAATAAAAAATCCCATTAAAAAAACACTCCTATTATACATTTGGTTATAACATGTAGTCAACTTGGCTACTGGAGCAGGGCTGTTTAGGTAATGGAAAATAGGGAAAGGAGTTGTTCAGCACAGGTTCCGTGTGATAAAAGCTATCTTGTTTTCCTTGTCCAAATAATCTAAGAACATTGTTTTATTTCATTTCAGGTATCTTAGACACAGGTAGAACTTAGTATTTTATTTTATTTTCTTCCCCTGAAATTAGTGCTTTTGAGAAAGACAGACATTTTATCTCTGCTACATTTATAAATAAATAAAAAACAAATACAGTTCTATCAGATCCTTTTTGCCAATGATCCTTCACCAGAACCAAAATAATCTAATACAAGTAAGAGGATCTCAATATAGATAATCCAGGAAAATCAAGACATATTGATAGCCCACTGAATGATTGGACTGATATCAATTTATTAGAAACTATGAGATGGCATTCACAATGCTAGTTTAAAAATGATATTTTGCTTTAATAGCATAGAATATTTACTCTTGCCATAAGAAGTTGATATTATCTCAAAACTCAGAACATGTAAGATAGAGTTGGTAATATTTGTTTCTTGCCTTTTGGCATGTTACACATAACCATTTCCTGCTACAGTACAATGTAGACCTAGAAGGGAGGATTTGTGTCAAACTTATTCATTCTATGAGCTTTAATTAAGTGTATTCTACACTCTAGACAAATTAGTTGTATTTTTTCCACACTTTAAAATATTGGTTTTTATCTGGTATATTTGGTTCACTTATGTTTAGTATAATTACTGATAAATTTGTGTTTAAATCCAGTATTTTCTATTTTTTCCAACTCTTTTTTAAAATTTTTTCTCCACCTTTCTTTCTCTTCAAATAATCAATCATTTTCATTAATTCGTTTTATTTTACTAATTTTAAATGATTAACCTAGAAATTACAACATACATTCTTGTTTATTATTTTTTACACTTACCAGTTTATTAAATGATATGACAAAGGATATAAAGTAATAACCAGATGAAATGATGCAGAGGGCAAGGTATGGGGAAAGGGTGCAGAGTTTACATGTCCTCTCTGAGCATGCCACTCTTTCTGCATCTCCATGTACTCACCAACCGGGAAACTCCAGTCTGCATTCTTGAATTATTAGCATCTACCTTCAAATAATTTTATAACTCCCTATATGCTAAGAACCTTAAAATATTTTAACTCCATTCATTTATCCACTTCCTTTTGTGCTATATTTTAATAATACATATGTTTTAAACACACAAGATCTTATTATTGTTTTAAGAAGTCAGTATCAATTTAGATTTAACACATAAATACCCTTTTCAATGTTCCTTATTTCTCCTGAAATACTGTTTCCATCTGGGACTGTGTTTCTTTTGTCAGCATAAATAACTTTAGTATGTTTTAAGTATGGTTCTGTTGGTGACAAATTCTCATTTTTGTGTGAAAATTTTTGTATTTTTTATTGAAGAATATTTTTGTTTGTTATGGAATACTAGTGTGGCAAATATTTTCCATTAGCATTCCATTATTAGTTAGTTTTCACCATTTCTTTGGAAAAGTCACTCATTAGGCTTACTTTTTTCTTTGAAAGCAATAGATCTTTTTTTCCCATGTCTGCTTTAAATATTTTATTCTTTGTATTAGACTGCTTGGTGTTTATTGATCTTCTTCAAACTATGTCTTTATGTACATTAAGGTTGGAATAATTTTAGCCAGTATCTATGTTAGTCTAGGTCTTCTAAGAAGCAAACACTTACACAGGATTATGTACAAGAAATTTATTAGGGGAAATGTTTTTGAGATAAAAAGAAAGGATCCAGAAGAAGGTAGAAATGCTATTGGGTCACAATTCATGTCTGACACTAAGTGAAGGAGACCAAGGAGGACATTTGAGTGAATGTATCTTAGACTATTGGGAAGTCCAGATTTACCAAGGTCATTGGATACTCCTTGAATCAACACTTTCATAAGTGTTAGTGTAAGAAAATGATTTTATAATGATGATAATAAATTGATGAATTTGAGTCAGGCTAAGAAGATATTAAAGTAGTATGTTTATAAGTATGGGTTTTGAGTTATGCCGTCAATTTTGAGTGCTGCTTTGGCCATTTAAAACGTTGTGGTCTTGTTAAGTTATTGGTGTATGCTTTCATTTCCAAATCTGTAGATTGTTGGTAATAATAACAATAATAATATTGGTCTACTAGGTTTGTTTTGAATAAATGAGATAATTCATTTATTGAAGTAAATATTGAAGTAATTACTGAATTAATTAAAATATGCTGAAATTTCAAATAAAATCAATAATTTTATATAATGATATTACCAATACTGTCAATATTATTATTGTTATTATTAGGTGCTTAAGTATTTCTTATGCTTGAAAAACTCTTGAATATAGTTAATTCTAAAAGAAAAGGAAATCATCATGGAATGAGATTATATATTTCTGCACTGATTTCATTATTCTACAGAAAGTAAAGGAGGGACACTAGGGTGGCTCAGTCAATTAAGTGTCCACCTTTTTCAGCTCATGTCATGATCCCAGGGTCCTGGGATGGAGCCCTGAGTAGGGCTCTGCACACATCAGGGAGTCTGCTTAAGAGTCTCTCCCTCTCCCTCCCCCTCTACTCCTTCCCAGCTCTTGGTGTCTCTCTCTCTCTCTCTCTCTCAAATAAATAAATAAATAAAATCTTAAAGAAAAAGGAAGGAAGGAAGGAAGGAAGGAAGGAAGGAAGAAAGAAAGAAAGAAAGAAAGAAAGAAAGAAAGAAAGAAAGAAAGAAAGAAAGAAAGAAAGAAAGAAAGAAAGAAAAGGAAAGGAAAGGAAAGAGAGAGAGAGAGAGAGAGAGAGAGAAAGAAAGAAAGAAGAAAGAAAGAAAGAAAGAAAGAAAGAAAGAAAGAAAGAAAGAAAGAAAGAAAGAAAGAAAAGAAAAAGGGCCCTGACCAGGCTATGATAAAAAAGGTAATATAAGAGCTGTGCTATATATTCTTGTCATAATATAACCAGGATCCTGTCTACATCTTAATCTTTCTATTCTAAGACATTTACACTGTAATAGTTTATAATAATTATAGGCTCAATCTTAAGCTAAGTCTTGTCCTTCTAAACTATGTTGAATAAATGGTGACTTGTCCACTCACATATTCTTCTGTTTTCAGAGTGGGATGCGCACAAATAGTGCAGTACCCATCATTGATTAACTAATTACAGAATCACTCCATCAGTAAATCAGCGCAATATCTGTGACCCTATATGTCACCACCACAACCCCCTTGTCTATTCCCTTGGAACTTCACTGAGGCGGTTCTACTGACATAATATATTCATTATCCATTAGATCTGGCACACTCTCTGCAGTGCTCAATTACGGTACAATCGAGCGAAGGGTCTGGTGTCGGCCAATGTAATGACTTTCTGATTATCTGTCTTTAAATGATGAATGAAACGAAAATGTACTGCTCAAACCAAATATAAGATTGTTAGGATGCCAAATGAAAATTGTACATAGTCTCCTTTATGGGAGAATGGCAGAGGCTTGCTTTTATTCAGCAATAACTCCCTAAAGATAGCTTCCAAGCTGTTCCCACCTTTCAGTTATAAGATTATTATGAATCCACTGAATCTAAATCCTAAATTGACATTTTGGGGCCATTGCAATACCCTTTGAGTAAGGGTTTACTTCATGAAAACTTTCAAATACTTTTGCATTTGCCTAGTCTTTCAGCTTTACTTGCAACTGATCTCCCTGTACTAGACTTATTGCTTCTAGTTTGTCACCTGAATCAGATTATTTTTTGAGCTGTTTTTGTCTCATGGAGAGCTGTAAAATAATTAAGCAGATTGATACATAGACAGGCATTTAAAAAAACATGCCAGGATTATAAATAAGTGGGAGACTCAAAAACATTTTGTTGTTCAAATAATTATGAAGCAGGTGTTTGATAGTACAATCATTTCTGTTTCTGTTTACATCTTTGGTTATTATTCTGTTAATTATAATTGAAAATCCAATAAAGCTTCATATTGGAACACTCACAAATCTGACTTAAATTACAGCTTCTCAATTTATTCCCTTAAATAGAACACATTGGACCTTTGGTTATAAAACAATTTTTAAAATCTGATCCCCTTCCCAAGTCTTTATATCCTGTATAAAAACTGAGCCTTTTGAAAGATACAGACAAGAAAGAAACATAAACATATTAATTTCACATGTCACAGTTAAGCTTACAGGATGTTTGTTGTTTGCCTATCCAAAAAGTTCCCTTAGTGCCTCCACTGTCATAAGCTTGGGCAGATCTCTGCCACACTCTGTGCTTTAGTTATGTAAAGAAATTATGGAAAATAAGAGATATTCTCATTAGAATTTCTAAAGTCAATTTGCAGTTTATTCTCTTACTTTAGTTTCCCTGTTTGGGAAGCTGACCTGAAATTCAGCCTCTAGATGAAAGGAGAATTCATTTGGATCTCATTTAATTGGAGCAAAGAGATAGTCTTTTGCTTGTGGGAGATTGATAGCTCCAGGCATAAGGGATTGTTCGCTCAAAGATCATCGAGGATAATTTGAGAGGTGATGTCCTCCCCATTTGTTTTTATTTGTAACAAATTAAATCTACTTGAGGGTGAAGAAATGTGCGTGTGTCTACCAGATGCTCCCATTCCTAGGATTATGACTGCCTTCTTATCTTTTACTGTAAAGAATGACTACACTAGATATTGGTTAAATGTCTTGAGGCCTTTTAGGTAAAATAAAAAACAAGGGAAAATTGTCTCTAAGGGCACCGTTTAAATGAACTCACTAATTAATTAAGTACATCTTAGCATTCTTGATTTGAGAACTCTAACAAGAATCTTATGAACTTATAGTTTGTAAAATTAGATAGGAGAGATAAATACATATTTTTTTTCCTTTTGTTTTCAGCCAGAATGGAAAATATTTAAGTGGAAACAGTAGGCTCTCTAGAGAAATGTGAATTAAATTTAAGATCATTTGCTGCTTTATTTTTATTTCATACTTGTTTATTTAAAAATAAATACTAATTTAAGGATGTGCTGACTTTTATTTACATGAATGATGTAGTAACAAGAAGGTCAAAAGTTCTTTTTACTTTGTAATACAGAATTTTTCTAGAGTATGTTTTCAGAAGAGTACAGGTTTAATACAGCATTCTCTTCGTTGTCTCTCAATCTTATTTTTGGCTAGTAAATAAATACAAACATACCAAACTCAGAATCTTGAATACGTTTTTCTTTTAATTGCAAGACTCCAATATATTTGAAGGTGATAATTTAATCATATCAATAAAATATCTGGGGCACCTGGGTGGCTCTGTCGGTTAAGTATCTGACCTTGGTTTCTGCTCAGGTCATGATCTCAGGGTTGTGGGATATAGCCCTGCATTGGGCTCAGTGGGGAGTCTTTCCCCTCCCTCTCCTTCTGCTCCTTTCCCCGTTTGTGCTTGCTCTCTCTCTCTCTCAAATAAATAAATAAAATCTTAAAAAAAAAATAAAATAAAATACATGAGGCCATGTGAACTCTATCTTTTTGTCTTTAGGCTACAACAAACACAAATTATTTCAGAAAGATACATGCCTACTGTCAAAAAAAATTGTCAATTTACCCTTTATGTAACACTTCTAGATCAGAGAGAAAGAATTTTATTTATTATAGGAATAGTGGTATCCTGAGTGTCAGCATTTTCTATGCCAGTTATTAGAACTCTGGGTTCCACAGGGTGATATCAGGTCACACCTGCATGCACAGTGTCTTGTATTATAGGAGAGGAACCCTGATCTCAAGGAACCCAAATTTTTCATAATGAAAAGTTAGCCTATCCTTTACTCTAAAGGGAGATGCCATCTCGATCTTCTAAGGTTCTAAGGAAATCCTTCCTTTTGCTCTAGCAGAAAACATTGCTTCTATATTCCAAGGCTGTTTGCTATACAAACACCCTTGAAAAGGTATTCCAAAGCAAAAGCATGTACCAAGATATGCTAAAATATGACAGACCCATGAAAAATTGTCTCCCAATTTTTTTTACATTCTCTAGAAAATCATAAAATTATTTCTTTATATTGTTTTAAAAATTCATGGTTTAGAGAGCGTACTTACAAACATTTTATATTCCTTTGGCAGCATATCTCTGAGCTAGATTTTACTAATCCTATTTTACAGATGAACAAACTGAGTCTGGTAGACTAAATAAGTCCTGTAGCATTAACTGGTGAAGCTTCAGAAACCTCAATCCATGTCTTCTGCATCCAAATACATTCATTATATTTTCTACAAGGCAAGAATACCTCCTTCAATCACCACACTTATTGGCAACTGCATGTAAAAGAATTGGTTAATTTTGTGCTAGGATTTGAGAAATGTTTGGGAGGTCTGTCATCAAAGAAACAAACCAAAAATACCTCTTTGTCCTGTGGCATCCACTCTTGAGGATTTCTTATTTCATTTGGAATACTATCCCAGGGCTTTTATAACTTTGAAGATCCTCGGGATTCTCTTCAGTTCCTCCAGCAATACTCTTAACTATAAAAAAAAAAAAACGTGTGGAAGGTTGAGAGTCAGATTTTTATTTGCTCTGCCCAAGTACTGATCACACCAATGTTTCATTCTCCTGAGACAACTGGGAACCAGGGATTTGGAGAAAAACAAACTGGGGAAAGAGATAAGAGTGTGCACGTACTTTATCCAGTTTATAACCTTTCTCAGTCATAACTTGCATCTCAGTCTTGACCTGATCAGTTTCCTCTAGAGTCTCACTTGCTTGTAATCAGGAAACATTTTTCTACTATCTCTTGTGTAATCATTTTATGTAATGTCAACTTCCCCAGGTATCTTCCAAAATTAGAAAAAAAAAAACTTTGCCCTCTTTATACTATTGCTAATACACATACTTAAAGAATTATTTTCCAAACCTCAAAATAGCAATGGGTGAGGCATAAAAGGGGGTTGTCAATCAAGTAAATTTAGGAAAAAATGAAATAAAGCTATTCATATCTTTACACAAGGGTTTCTCAGCGGGCTTAATATGCTGATGGGAATTGTAAATCTCCAAGGTAAAAATATATAGTATATATAGGAAACTATAGTGTAGAATATTGCAAATTTATTTCATACTGGAGCCCTGTTTTCATGGAGCACACTTGGGAAATGCTGCCTTACAAATGTCTATAGGGTCAAAAACACAAAACGTTAGTGAACCAAAACAATAGCGAAACCATTTTTCAGCACCTTAAAATATCAAAATCTAACTGTGTGCCAGCATAATGGAAAAAGATGTTGCCTCTGTTTTCAAGCTTCTTATTGTAGCACAGGCAAATAAATAGTCTATATATATATACACACACACACAATTTGGAGTAATTTGAATAATAATAATTTGTATATATATATGTAATATTTTACATTTTCAGGAGTCTAAGATATTAAAAGGGGGTTATTAAAATATCCCAGATGGCTGGGGAAGTCCTTATAAATGTTTATACTACTCAGAAATTGTAAATGTAGGACTATCTTATAATTTATTATGCCAGCTCATAGCAGACTTGGAGGTCTTGACACTACCTCAGGTATAATTCCAGTATGTACACTGAAGTGATTTCATTATAATGCAAAATACTCATTTATATATTTTGATGAAGCTTCACTTCCAGCCATGATGGAATAACTGTTATTGAACTAGCTCTCAGGCCATAAGCAACTCTAAAAAGGGACAAAGTATATAAAGCAAGTTTTTTTTCAAATTTAGACCATAGAAATAAGGACTATAATTTCTCAGAACAGGGAAACCTATGAGGTGAACCCTACTGTTGTCCCAGATTTTGACTAGAGTCAATTTTTACACTGAGCATACACAGGTAATGTCCATAAGAGTCCTCACTGAGCTGAGGTAGAGATGAGTTCAGGACTGCTCGTAACTGGAGTTTATGAAACAGCACAAGACAGGAGAAAGTTATATAGAGAATAAACCCAAAATATCTACATTATACCACTTTGGTTTTTTTGGCCAAATACTAAACTGTATGTCAAGCAAGACAGTAAGAAATCTGTCAAAGGAGAGAGACTGAAAGGCTCTGAGCCGAACAAATATTCCAGGGACTCCTCACCAACCAAACTAGAGAGATTTGCCATTTGCCCTGGTCATTTAAACCAGGTCATTAACCCTGGTGACTTAAGACCCTCAAATAGACATGCCTTAGTTATAGTGTAAGTCTAGATCCAGAATAAGTATTATTCCAAAACCTCTGTAACAAAACATAAAACCAAGAATCAACAGAATCAGGTGGAATCACCAATAAATTAATTCCTTACCTGAATAAAACTCAAAACTAAATACTGCTCAGTCCAGACTCTCAACAATGTTGAGAGTGTTCAGAATGCTAAAATAGTCAATAGAAATAGACCCAGTGATAATGTAGATTTTGGAATTACCAGGCAAGAACTTTAAATAGTCTTTATAAATAGGCTCAAGGATTTAAAGGATAAAGTGATGGATATAATAGGGCATAACAAGTGAAAAAAATGAGGAACTTCATTTAAAAAGGAACTAAATGAAAAATGTGGGAGTGAAAATAAAATAATCCAAATGAAAATTGCTGGATAGGTTTTTCAGAAATTTGGAAACTACAGAGGAAGACATTAGTAATTCAAAGACAGGGCAATAGAAATAATTCAATCTGAAGCACGGAAAGAAAAAAAAGGCTGACAAAAAAAATGAACAGCACTTCAGTGAATTTAATAAGAAGCAACCAATATGATATACAAGTAGTTGGAATTCTACAATGAAAGCAGAGAGAAACTCAGATTCATTCATGCTGAAGGAAGGAAGGAAAGGAGGAAGGAAGGAAGAAGGGAGGACAGAAGGAAGAGAAAGGGAGAAAGAAAGAAAAAAAGAAGAAAGAAAGAAAGAAAGAAAGAAAGAAAGAAAGAAAGAAAGAAAGAAAGAAAGAGAAAGAAAGAAAGAAAGAAAGAAAGAAAGAAAGAAAGAAAGAAAGAAAGAGAAAGAAAGAAAGAAAAAGGAAGAAAGAAAGAAAGGAGGGAAGGAGGGAGGGAGGGAGGAAGGAAGGGAAGAAGAAAGGAAGGATGAAAGAAAAGAAGAAAAGAAATAATGGCTGAAATCTTTCCTAAATCTAATGAAAAATATCAACACAAGGTGGCGGAAACTCAACAAATCCTAGGCAAGATAAATAGAACGAAAACCACCCATGTAAACCATAGCCAAATTGTTGAAGACTGATGGTAAAGAAAAAGAAATATTAAAAGTATACAGATTGGGATGAGGTGACTTCAGTACCTACAGGGGGAAATACCAGTTAGAAAATGATAGAATGACTTCCTTAAAGTGCTGCCCACCTAAATTCTATGTGCAGTAAAAATACCCTTCAAAAATGAAGGCAAAATTAAGACAATTTCAAACCAAAAACAGCTAATCTTATTTATTAACACCAAACTTGTTCTATAAATGATGTTTAAAGAAGTCTACTTTAGGCTGAAGGAAAAAAATTTATCCCCAGAAATGAAGAGCTGTACAAGTGTAAAAAAAGTTAAGATTTTTACTCCTAATTTTTAGGTGTATTTAACTGATAATTGGTAATTTTAAAGCAAAAATAATACCGATGTATTTTGTGGTTCATAATTAGATGTAAATAAAGTATATTACAGTATTATTATAAAAGATAGAAGGATATAAATGAATTACAAAATTGTGAGGTTCTTACAAATACATACAAGTGGTATATTATCCAAATGGTGTAATATTAATAAATGGAAAACTATCATAAGTTAAGGATGTACACTGGAGACCCTAGAGCAACCACTAAAAAACCAAACATGGGATTATAGCTAAAAAGCCAATAAAAGAGATAAAAGTAGATTGCTAAATTTCTCTATAACTTTCCATTTCCTCTCTAGGGAAGTTGTAATAATAGGAATAGCAAGGTAGACATTTTAAATTGTAATATTGGTTTATATATGAATTAGCTGTTATCTATTTCAGAGTCAGGGAGTGGTTACAGGAGGTTACAGGAATTTTGTTGTTGTTGTTGTTGTTTTCTTTTTTAATCTAACCCTAATCTCTCCTACATTTCTGTGGAATACATTTTACAGAACTAATCTAATCATAATCCTGGAGCCTACTTTAAGTAATGAATCAGTCAATCAATTAGGTTGGAAATGAAGGCAAAATTTAAGAACCAATAGACAGAGTGTACAAAAAGATGTCTGCTTTAAATCTTAATCACACATTCCAATTTTCAGTGACCCATTGTGCTGAATGCAACTTAATTTTTATCTTTTAATTTTGTTAAAACATATAATACTACCACATTTTATTTCTTTAGATGATTTTTGTGATCAGATATGTTAAACATTTGTTTTTCAATTAAAGGACTGGATTTATTAATTTTTTGGCCATTGCATAATATACAAAATATCGTGAGTCATCCATGTGTAATGTTTACTTGGTTGTGATTCCCTAGTTATGAAAACTGGCTGTCATTGCCCTTTTGTCTACTAAATCACATTTTTATTACATGCTTTCTTTTTCTCTACCCTTCTTTTCTTATCCCCCCAACGTGCTCTATTACTCTTACCATTATTATTATTATATTTGTTAGATAAAAAAATCACTGTGAATTTGCTCTATGTCTCTAAACCTTTATTTTCAATTTCTTTACTTCTCTTACTATAGACCAGTAGCAAACAGCCTGGTTCACAGACTACACCTAGTATAAAAATGGTATAAGCTTCATCAAGTGAGAATGATACAGTGTTCCTAAAGAAAAAAATCAGCTATATGATACTAACCTCTATCTGCTGTAGACACTAACTCAATGTGCTAACATCACTATATTTTTTTCTGAATTTAAACACTGGCACAGACAGCCACTTTGGAAGCCTATGATGAGTGGAAATTAGTTTATATATCAGCAACAAACTGTATTCTTTAGTTTGAAACTAGAAAGAGAAAGTAAAAAAGAAGGTGGTTTACATATGTGAAAGCAAAGATACATGAATGGTGTTACCCTTTAAATCCTGTAGGTCTGAATAATAAGCATACCTCGTTTTTCTGGAGGATTAAGCCTTTGAAGGCCACAGATTCCCATAAGAGCATACCATTCTTTTCTGTGTAAATAAAGTTCATTTACCTTATTAGCTCCAATATATAGTGTCAGGTAAAAGTCCTGAAATAATAGGAGAGGGAACAATGCAAAAGCCATTTCTGAGAGAAGAAAGTGACCAAGAAGCCTATTTGTAGGGAAAACTTGTGTTGGCATATGATTAAGCCAACATCCCATTGTGATAATGGCTTGTTAATCTTCACAGTCCAAAGAAACAGGGTCTAAAAAAGATCTCAGAGGTGATTGACTGGAGAAGAGAATCTCTATGAGACTCCATCCAGTTCTGGAAAGAGAGATTTGTGCAGAGTTACACAGTCAGGGCCATCAAGGAAAGATTAAGGAACAAACAGCTAAAACCTTAGGATTTTCCTAATTGCATAATCACCTGATTAGTGTAGGTTGAATTACATAATTGCACAGTGAGACTTGACATTTCAAGACAGAGCATGCCATTCAAAAAGGGAAGTGAGGGGGGGTTTGGAGATGGAGTTCACAGGAAAGCACCACTGCCTGGCTGAACACTGTATACCAGGGAAAGCTGCTAAACACCGCCAGCGTTCTCATCACAGCTTCTAACTTCCACTTTTGCCAAGTGAGCAGAAGATCATCGTGGCAGGCTCTTTCTCCACTTAGTGAACTTAAGAAAAGTTAACTTAATTTTGGGTCTTAGGGAGTTCTTTGCTATTATAGGAAGCACATCTCTCTCTCTCTCCCTCCCTCCTCTTTATCTCTCACCTATCAACTATTTATGTATCTATCTCTATGTATCTATGTATCTATCATCTATCATCTATTATCTATCATCTATCTATCTATCAATTATCTATCACCTATGTATCTATCAATTATCTATCATCTGTCTATAAATTATCTATCTATCTATCATCTATCTCTGTATGTCTTCTTACCACTATTAAGCCTCCTAATTGTATTGAATATAACTGATATGGTACTTAGCCTTCTGCACACTTTAGAAAATAAACTCATTTGCGTTTTTGCCTTTCTCTTTAACCCACTGAGCCACCCAGGCATCCCTTTGCCTTTCTTTTTGTTTGCTTTGCCTCTTTTCACTTCTTTTTGTCCTCCTAATGGCCCTCTTTTCTGACACTTCTATAAGTTGAAATGAGCCACAGTTTGTGAATATTTGAGATTTTAGAGTCAGATTTGTTCTTACTCAGGATCTTTGACTTTTTAAATAGCTTTTTCACCTTTTTACTCAATGATTGTCTTTTTAAAAAGATTTATTTATTTATTTATTTGAGAGAGGGGAGAGGGAAGAGAGACTCTTAGCACAGAGCCCGGGGTGGGGCTCTATCTCAGGACCCTGAGATCACAGCCTTAGCCCAAACCAAGAGTCAGATGCTTAACCGACTGCACCTTCGAGGCTCCCCTCTGTTTTTTATCACAGTATAAAATATGTGTTTTAATTGTCTGACTTCCTTCCAACAAGATATTGTGACTCTTAAAGATATAATTAAGTTATTAATCCCCAAGAGAGACTTCAACTAAAAAAAAAATCACCCTTAAAAAAAAAAAATCACCCTTTGTTTAAAATTAATACTGAAATACGACTCCTCTCAATTTATTCTCACTCTTAGTAGAAGAAATGTGAACACAAATCTGTATCCATTGTTGCTAAATAATACTTCTACAATATATTTTTTTCTCTACTTCTGTGTTTTATGAGATTCAGGTTTTTAGAATTTTCATAACCATGTTTTTATGTACAATAAGTGATTTGTTGAGCAAAGCCCATATTTTAATGGGAACTCTAGTTATTGCCCTTTAAATAAGGGACTGTTGGAGTCAACTTGAAGTCACTAATCTGGAAATCCCACATGTTTCCAGCAAAATTTTCTGAGCCACACATCCTCAAACATGCACCTACACACTTCCCTCTCAGGTACCGTAGGTATATCAATCAAGATGCTTTTGCTTGCAAAAGAAAATTTCAACTCAAACTGGCTTAAACAATAAAGGTGTTTATAATCTACATATGTGGAAGGAGCGAGGCAGCGCTGGCTGTAGGCATAGTTTCTCAGGCTTTAATCTCTCCTTCTCTGTGATTTTCTTGACTTTATTCTCCTCCCTGTGTTGGCATCATGCTTAGGTCATCAGGTGACTGCATCAGCATCATTAGTCACAGTCAGGCATAAGGATGTCAACGGGGGGGGGGGGGTGAAGTGGCTTTTTCTACTTGTTTATGGTTCTTAGTAGCAGGAAGCCTTTTCTAAAACTCCATTTCCACTCCCAGATGACTATATTTTATGTCTCATTGGCCAAAGTTAGTTCACATGTCTGTTCCTAAAACCTTTAACCAAGAGAGATGGGATTATAATATTTGGTCTAGAAATGTCAGGATTTACCCCTGGGTTATTATGAATAGGATCACTGTCCCCTGAATCACATGGAGGAAAATTAATATTTTAACAAAATCAAGGTTTACCTAAGAGTTGGACAGATGAAGGGAATAAAGTTTGGTTAGATAACTAACAGTGCTCTACAGATAGGACAAGAAAAATTAGTAAGTGAATTTCATTTCACACTGGAAATCAAATGAGATTTTTGGCCCAGAATGTTCCAAATGAAAGCCAATCTTGGGTTTTTTTGGTTTTTTTTAAGAGGGAAATATTTGGATCTGTAAGTTCTCTATCTAACCCCATTATGAATAAAGCAAAGCAGATAATACAAACAGATAAAGAGAAGGGGAGATTCATGTTGATGTCAATCGAGTTCTGACTATAGCTAGGTCTGAGGCTAGCTTTAAATCTGACTTCTAGATATTTGAAACAATAAATTATCTTTTGTACTAGACCCTAAATTAGGTTTCTGCCATCTGTAACCGTTTCCTATCCAAATTATATCTAAAACACATAAGGTTTCAAAATAAAAAGAAATTATATCTTCCTTCAGACTTCCTTGCACCTTGACTTTAAAGCCAGTTTTAATGGGAATCATGTAATGGTGAAGTTCAAGTCTCTGCTATAATATTAAGAGCCTTGTTGTAAGTTTCTAGATCTGGAACAAACACAAGGCCTCTGTACTACTGTATGAGGGGGCAACAGGAAAAAATAGCCATCAGTTTAGGAACAAAAATAATGATGGACCCAAGACAGAAAGCCAAAAAAGATGAGGCCCGACAGGAACTAATGTTTAAATTTTATTGCTACATGAACAAAGGACACTATTGAGAATGAAGCAAGAGAAGACAAAACCTGGAAGGATTCTAAGCCAGAATTCTGCTGCTGACTTATTATGATTTTAGATAGTGACAGTTTTGAATGTAGACATGATAGAAATATTTAAAGCATCCTAAACTAATTGGACAATGGAGAGTCACCAACATGATCCAAGTTTGGTTTAAGAAAAATCAGTCTACAAAACTGTTTGAGATTAATTACAGTAAGAAGGGACTACAGATAGGGAAGCAAAATAGAACGCTTGCATTATTCCAGCCAGGAATGATAAAGGCGGACCTACATATTAACAAAAAGAAGGAGGAAATATTCTAAAGGTAAAATTTATTGAATTTATTGTAATAAGAAGATTATTAAAATTATTGCCGGATGATTTGGTTTTTACTTCTTGCTCTGGTGATAGCTGTATGATCTTGATCAAATGTATAAGAACGAGAATTAGTATATAAATATCCACTAAGTTACCAAGTTTATGAATTCTCACATTTTGTTTTTCTCTGTTTATGATGGTCTTCCAATTATACATCAATTGTTACATTTCCCGCACAGAAAATATAGAAGTAATGCAAATATTATGGCCCTACCCATGTCCATCTGCAGTAGAATAGCAGGGCAATTTAGAGCTATTTAGTGTTAGAGTGGCAAGTACAACTATTCAAAAACTTTCAGTGTACTAAGAATAAATGTAGCTAAAATAAAAACACTTAAGAGAAAAATATGTTGTTAAATGAGTTCATTGGTACTACCATATTAATTTACATCTGTCACATCTACAATCAGATGTATTCCACAGAAGCCGAATGTAATGTGACTCCATAGAGACTGTTATTTTTAAAAATATTTATTGTTTTCTTTTTTTGTTCACATGTGAAGTGAATAAGCTGGCAAAAAGCAACCCTGCCAAAATTAATTGAATAAAAACATGAGAAATGTGCCTTTTCTTGGCTTCTCATAAACTAAAAGCTGCCATCTGATCCCTAGAAACTTAGATATAATCAAATATGTGATAGAAAATGGGAGGCGATTTCTCTAACATAAACTGGAAAGCCTTAAAAGACAGTGAACAAAAAGGGTATAATTAAAAGTTATGAAAACAAACAAACAAAAATATAAGCTATGGGTCAAAGCATTCCATGAATATACCACATATTAAATGGAGGATGCTTGTGCACTTATTTGGTCCATTTAAATGAACTTATTAATATTCCACTGTTGTATTCTTCAAAATAGTCATGTTTATCCCAATGTAATTACCATTGCTGACATACATCCAAAATTCTTTTTTTAATTGTTTCTAATGCCTCATCACCTTCTTTTGAATGTCCATGGGAAGGGTAAATATTTCATTTAAAGGGCAGGATTATCACAGAGATAAAAAATAAAAACCTAACTATATGCTGTCTATACTACATGCATTTTAAATACAAAGATATGGATAGATTGGAAGTAAAATAATGGAAAATTATACTGTATAAACTATAAACATAAAGCTGGCACAGCTAAGTTAACATCCTACAAAGTAAATTTCAAAGCAAAGTATTATAAGCTATAAAGCAGAATATTAAATAATAAGAGAGACATTTCATTTGAAAGATACAACAGTCCTTAATATATGTGTACCTAATAAGTGAGCATTAAAATTCAAGAAACAAAATTGATAGAGCCAACAGGAGGAGTGGAAAAAATCGCATTTTTTTATTATAACATCTATTTCTCAGTAATTTGTAAAATAAACAGACAAAAAGATATAGATGTAAACAGCACTATCATTCAAGTGAATTTAATTAACATTTATAAGCCCCCAAACACATATTAACCCACATTAAGTCCCAAAAATATACAGTATATTTTATTTTCAATAGAAAGACTTCATATAGAGAATTCACTGAGATTGAGTAAATGGTGGGTCATAAGTCTCAATAAATTTCAAAAGTAAATGAAATTTTTAAGTACATTTTTTATCACAACATAAATCAATAATCAATAATATTAAGATATCAACAAAAAATACCCAAATATTTGAAAACCAACTAATTTATTTTTAAATAACCTGTAGGTCAAAGAGAAAATTGCAAATTAGAAAATATTTGTGGATGTCAATGAAAACACCATATATCAAAATTTGTGGGACAAAGGTAAAGCAGTGCTTAGAGGAAAGCATATAGTTGTAAATGTCTGTATTAGAAAATAAGAAAGGTATAAATTCCCTGCGTAAGTTTTCATCTTATGAAGTGAAGGAAAAGAAGAGCAAGCTAAGTAGAATTTAGGAACAATAAAGATAAGACAGAATATTAATGAAATAAAAAATAACCAAAGATAAACTGACCAAGCCAAATTGGGCTATTTGAAAATATTTATAAAATTGGTAAGCCCCTAGCAAAAGTTTTCAGGAAAAGACAAAAATCACAGATAACCATATCAGCCATGAAAGGAAAAACCTCACTATAGATTCTATAGACATTTAAAAGGATAAAAGAGTATTATGATCAATTCTATATCAATAAATTTTACAAAGTCGATGAAATGGACAAATTCCTTGAAAAACACACCTTACCAATGTGATTCAAGATTCTCCTCAGTCATGGCTAATATTCATCTTTAAGATAAGATTTGATTGTTATCCAAAAGCAAGTCAGAATACTCAGGATAATTATTAGGTTTATAATAAAATTTTGCCTCAAAATAGTATGATGCCTATTAAATAATTATATTGAATTTCTTATGGCATTCAAAAGTGATTACTAATCTCCAATTGCAAACAAATTCTTTGAAACATATTTTGAACAATAGCATTGTCTAAGGAAGAATACAATTAGTTTAAGGGGCATGGCGTTATTATACATAGATTTTATCACAATTATAATTTTATGGTCATAAAACATATGGCATTTTCTTTTCATTTGTGCATGGAATGTTCAGTTTCAATCTGCAGATATTTTCTTAAAAAAAAAAGGCCTTTTTCCTTTTGTTGCATAATCTTAAACTTCTTTCTCTGTTCTCCCTCACACCATCGGAGTTGGAGAATTAGTGATAACACACTTACTCATTGACACGAAGGATATACATTCATGGCCTGTTAAGTGTGGTTTTCATTGCCATCCTAGTAATTAAAAGAAAAAAAATAAATGCCTTTATGAAGCATGCTGCCTTCGCCTTACCATAGTCTTCACCACTTGTTCTTATCTTACAATCCAGTATTTTCCATATATTAGTTTACTGTCTGGTGTCTGTAGGTATTTGAATTGAAATGTGTTTCTTCCCTCACCACCATGCTGAAACAGATCCCTCAGTGGTTGCTAATCAGCACCTAACTGTCAAATAAGGTAGAATTTTCTCGGTCTTTATGCTCGAGGATATCTCTACAGCATTTAGCACTGTTGATCATTCCTATCTATCTTTTTGAAACAGTCTGATCTTTTTTTTTGTTTGTTTTTGAGAAAGAGAGAACATGCATATACACGTGCAAGCAGGAGGGGAGGGGCACAGGAGATGGTGACAATATTAATCAGACTCCACACTGAGCACCGAGCTCTACTCAGGGCTCCATCTCATGACCCTAAGATCATGACCTGAGCTGAAAATCAAGAGTCATTTGCTAAACTGACTGAGCTACCTAGGGGACCTCTAAAACTGTCTGATCTTGCATGTGTGTGGTAAATGTGTGTATGTGTGTTTATGGGTATACATGCATGTTTTCCAATAGAAATGTTTTGATTTTCTTTCTGTATTCTTTTTCTCAGACTGCTGTAACAAAGTATCAAAAACTAGGTGGCTTAAAACTACAGAAATGTATTCTCATAGTTCTGGAGGCTAGAAGTATGAAATCAAGAAGTTGGCAGGACCCTCTGTGATGGGTCCAGAGAAAAATCCTTCCTTGCCTCTTCTAGCTTCTGGTATTTGCTCTTAACCTTTGAGATTCCCTGACTTGTAGATAGATACCTCATGTCCAGTCACACAACTGTCTTTTCCCCGTGTGTCTTCAAATCATCTTCTTCTTGTGTCTGTCTATATACAAATTTCCCCTTTTTATAAGGACAGCAGTCATATTGGAGTAGGGCCCACCCTAAGAACATCCTCTTAACCTGATTAAATCTGTAAGGACCCATTTCCAAATAAAGGGTCATTCTGGGGTACTAGGAGGTAGGATTTTAACATATCTTTTAATAGGAACACAATTCAACTCATAACACCTTCCATCTCTTTGATACTCCTTGGTTTCATTCTCTGCTTGCCTTTTCTCCTGCTATTCTATGAAAGCATTCTCAAAGGATTGGCCCTTTCCCCTTCTGTTCTGATTTTCTGTACTCTGTCTTGGCAATAGGGATTTCAAATATTTCCACTGGCTCAAACTTTCTAAGTCTCCATTTCTAGACTGTCTTTTGAACTTTAGTCTTATGTTTCAAGTTGCCTGCTAAAATTCTTCATTTGGATACCCTGAAGGCATCATGGACCAAATATAATCTAAATCTAAATATACTTCTTCCTTGGATTACTATTATAAATTCGAAATTCTACAAGTGACATAGTAGGAAACCCCCTCCCTTTTTACTCCATATCTAGAGGATTACTTGGACTTTAGATTTAACTTGTGCATGTCTAGGAGTTGCTATAAGCTTAGGTTGGGGAGTACATTATCTGGTTTACATTCTAGCTCTACTAATTGCTAGGTGTGATGTGGGTGCTTCATGTTCTCAAGTGTTAAATAGATTTAATTTTATATACCTGATAGGGTTGCCTTGTGGAAATAATAAAATGATGCATTAATGCATTAGATGTATAGTGCCTGGAACAATAAATGATTGTTGCAGCTGAAATAACTGTTAATAGTAAGAATAATTACTATATGTCACTATATCTCCATTCTCCCTTTCTCTGCTCTGTTTTCAGACTTCATTGTTATTCACTTGCAATTTATAGATAACTTGTCTCCTTACCTCCAGTCTCTCCACATTCTAATCCAGTCTGCAGATATCTCCCAGATTAATTATCCTGTTCCATAGCTCTGTTCATTCCCCAGGGCACCATCCTTCACTGACTCCCCATTGTCTACAAAATAAAAGTAAAACTTCTTAGATTGAAATAAAAGGCCCTCTGGCCCCAAACCTCCTTCCCAACTTCATTTTCCATAACTCACCTTCATATATCAAATACTTCAACCAAACTGAGCCATTTGACATTCTTCACACATGCTGCATATTTTGGCACCTAGGCTCTTGTTTATGTGGCTCACCTGCCTCAAACTCAATCTCATTTAAATCCTGACCAGGCTTGCAGGCCCCGGTGGAACACCTTCTGCTGCAAGAAGCCTTTTTTAATCATTCCAGCTAGAAGAAATCTCACTCAACTTTAAAATTGAGTAGCGTCTTTCATTTATGTATTCACTTCCCAAATATTTATTGAATATTGTTATATTTATATATTAGGCACTAAAGTAGAGACTGGAAAACAAAGCTAAAGATAACAGACATAGCTCCTATGCTCATAAAGCTTGTGATCAGAGAGACATATGTTAAATACATTTAGAAATGAGAATATAATTTCAATCTGTGGCAACTACTATGAGGTATCATTTATTTTTATTGTATTAATTCATTTATTTATCTTATTTCCCTCAACTAGAGTGTAACTCACTTGAGGACAGGCCACACATACTAACTATATTTAGATCATAGAAAACATTTTTTTTTTTTTTGCTATCAAAACTGATGGACATCTACAGCAACATCTGCATCTACTCATTTTCTACAACTAACTTTAATGTATCAAATACTTTCACCAAATTAAACTAGTTGAAATCTCCATACATGCTGCATATTTTGGCATCTGTGTGCCCTGTTTATTCCACTTCATACATTATTGAATTTTTTCCTCAAACATCATTGAATTTCTTACCTAAGAATTAATAAGAAGGAGAGACTGCCACTTAAGTAGTATGTAGAAAGCTTTAAGATATGATAATACTCACCTCATTTATAACTATCCAGATGAGCTACAAAATCCCAGAGCTTTAAAAGTATATCTGAGAGTGGAGGACACAAAGATGTTTAAATGAACTAAAATCTAAACATTAACAAGTCATGTCTAGGAGGGAAGGACTTTCAACTGAAAGAAAACCGCCTAGAGGAGTATAGGTTATCTTCGCATGCAAGCAGCTGACTGAAAGCTGGGCAAGGTATGATAGCTGAGAGGAAACTTCTTAGAATCTCCAGGTTTTTATTGAGTGTAATCCAGTGGTTTCCAAATACTGGAGATGGGGCAAGAGGACTGAGGGAAATCCCACTGAGGCACTCTAGGCCTTCATCAAAGGCACTGAAAGATCCTCCAAAGGTTGGGGCAATGGATAGGATAAAGAGAAGTTTTCCCAGGCACAGAAATCTGGGAGTGGAACTGGAAAGAAAAGAGTACTAACTTCCCAGTGATCCTCAAAACAGTTGAAACCAATACTGAACTGAATCTGTTTAAAGCTGCAACAAAACCTGGATTCAGTTCCCCTAATGCTTAGATTGATTAACCATCCATCTCTCCAGCACTATCACCTGACAGAAGAAGAGACATGCCATGTACTAGGAGAGAATGTTGTTTATTTCAGTCTCTACTGTCTGTGTCTATACAATGTATGGCATATAAACTCCAAATTATGAAACATATGAAGAAACAAGAAAATGTGACTGATAGTCAAAAGAGGAAACACTCAATAGAAGCAGATCCAGAAATGGCCTAGATTACCACACAAGGCCTTTATAATCACTATGATTAATATGGTAAAGGATCTCTTGATGATAAATACATTGAAGGATTTAGTGGAAAATGTAGACAACATGCACTTAAAAATGGGAAATTTCAGTAGAAAGATGAGAACTGTGATAAAGAACAATATGGAAATACAACAAATGAGAAATACAATACGGAAAAGAAAAATGTTGACAGATAGAGTGGACTATACATAGAATTAAAAAGATTCAGTGAATTGGTAGATAGCTCAGTATAAATTGTCCAAACTGAAAACATATAGAGACACTGCATTAGTTTGCTAGGGTTAGCATAACAAAGTTCCACTGACTGGGAGGCTTAAAAACTGAAATTTATTTTCTCGCAATTCTAGAGGCTAGAAGTCTGAGATCAAGGTGTCAGGTGGGTTTCTTCTGAGGCCTCTCTCTTCGGCTTGCAGATGATCATTTTCTCTCTGTGTCTTCACATGATCTTCCCTCTGTGCATGTCTATGTGCAAGTTTCCTCTTCTCATAAGGACATCAGTCTTAGTGGATAAGGGCCTATCCTAATGACTCATTTTAACTCAATTATCTAAGACCCTATCAACAAATACAGTCTCATTCTGAGGTACTGGGGTTGGGATGGCAACACATGAACTTTGGAGGAATGTAATTCAGCCTATAACAGACATGTGGGGAAACTATCCAATAGTCTAATAGATATGGAATTACAATTTTAAAGTAGAGACATATAGCAGTGCACAAGAAATATTTAAAGAGATTATGGAGGAGAATTTTCCACAATAATGAAAGACATCAACATAAAGATCCAAGTGTAGAGAATCCCCCTGATGGATAAATATACCCAGACACATGATAGGCAGACTCTTAAAAACAAAAGATAAAGAGAAAATTTTAAAAACATCCACAGGGTTGGAGGAGACACATTAGATAATGGCGAACAGTTTTTAGGGTGAAAAATGATGGCTATATTCTCATCATAATGGAAGATCAGAAGAAAATGAAACAATACTGTTAAAGGGCTGGAAGGGGATGGGGGCTGCCAAAATTCTCTTTCAAAACTGAAGATGAACTAAAACCTCTATTAGACACCAAAAATAGAAGAATTTGTCTCTAGAAACCTGCACTACAAGAAATGCTAAAATAGATTCTTCAGGCTGAATGAAGTGATAGCAAATGGAGCCCAAGATCTGCAAAAATCAATGAAAAGCATCAGAAATAGTAAGTATGTAGGTAGGTCTAAAAGACTACTGGCTATTAAAGTAAAAATGATAACAATGCATTGTGAGGTTTATAATATATGTAGAAATAGGCGCAGAAAGTTATCTAACATCAAGGTGATTAATGCCTTCAATACTCAACCATCATAGTTTCTATAAGAAAGATATTATTGCAAACTTCAGAGTACCACGAAGTATATATCAAGAAAGAATTTCTTCTTCCATATTAACCAAGAGAAAAGAAATATTCACCTTTCACTGTGTTATTTTATTTCCTTTTTAAAAACATCTCTCCTTTCTCAAGTTCTCTATATAATGATATAATCATATATAGTACATATTAGAAAATATGTATACACACATATATATTCTATGAGTGGATACCAACCAATACTGTATAAAATTCTCTGATCAACAGGACTTTGAGAAAAGGTACAGAGGCAATGTCAATACCACCTAAAGAGCAGAATTTGAGCACACACTGTTTTCTATAGAAGTCTTCTGTGGAAGCCCTAAATTTCTTTGGATCAATTATCTCTCCCTGAGCCACAGGCTTTGCCTTGTCTTGGCACAACAGAGGTGCCATCATCATCCTTCCTCGTACACTGGGCACTGATTATCAAACATCCTCTGTTATGCTGCTTGAACTACCGTCCAATTCCCCTGCAGTCAATCTCAAGTAAAACTGAAAGGCTATGTTAAAAGAGCACCAACCTTCAAAGTTGCATGTGGAAAATATTCATTTTCGCACTCTGTGATTGAAGTCAGAGATGTCTTACTGTCAGAATTCTCAAATGTCACTCCTTCTATAAGAGAGTAGAGGCCATAGGAAGTGTGTGAAACTTTCCTTTAAAAAAAACTCCAAGTGAATACTTAGTGGCAACAGAAGGTGCCAGGTTGAAAAATGAAAGCTGCAGGGCCTTGTGAAAAAACAGAGCTCAAGGATTTGGTTCTGATGATGATGATATCACTGTATAATGTGGCATTAATTTCCCCATCACCATTTCAAAATTGGGGGTTGAAATGATGACCTGGCTTGGGGGTCACATGTTGAAAGACTTGACAGGTAAGTGCTATGAATTAGAGATGACAACTGGCACTGGTGCCCAGGAGATTTGACTCCTGGTCTCAGTTCTTTCACGATCGGTCTCTGTGCCCATAGGTATTTTACATCTCTGAGGTTCCATTCCCTTGTCACAAAATGAGGCGTTAGAATTGATGAGGGTCGAGATTCTTTTCAAAGCTGAAATTTTATGAGTGAATGTCCTGAATTTTCTTCTTGTAGAGTTACTTTTACATAATATAGAGCAAAAAATGGCTTATTGTCAAAATCAACCTTGAAAATTCCACGCTGGAGACTAATTTAACATCTACCATTTTTATATAATTTCAACACAGGTTTTTCTTCGATGGCAGATTTTATTTTTTATTTTTGTTCATGGCTAAACACAGTTGATAGTTGGCTTGTGTTTAAGGACCTCGTGTGGAAAATACTGATTTTTATACATTTTGTCTAGAAAAGTCATTTTTGTGTTGTTTACTGTGCAGATTTGGACTATACAAAATATTCAGATGTTCATTTCATTTAAATTAAAATTCAGTGCACAAATAACAAATTCTTAGACCTGGTTCTTCCTTAAGCTTTTCAATTCAGTATACAACAGTTACTATTCTATTTATAAATTTAACAAATTTTAGCAATTACCTTTAAAGAAGTCTTTGATTACTGTGTGATACCATTTACAAATATAATTAATGAAACAACTTCAAACTTAAATTACATGTATAAATTTAATAAATTTGATTTCCTATTAATTACTTCAATTGTTTGGTGAGCCTCAATAAGAAGTTAAATAATGCTTACTTACTTTATAAATAAAACCTACAAATATAAGTATTTTAAGTTCCCTTTTATGTTCCAATAATGTATATAATAAGCACAATAAGATTTCAGCTCAAAATACATGTCAATTAATTCCTTAATTTCACATTTTATTTTTATTTATTTATTTATTTTAAGATTGTATTTATTTATTTGGCAGAGAGAAACACAGCGAGAGAGGGAACACAAGCAGATGGAGTGGGAAGGGAGAAGCAGGCTTCCTGCCGAGCAGGGAGCCCAACGTGGGGCTTGATCCCAGGACCCTGGGATCATGACCCGAGCCGAAGGCAGGCGCTTAACCACTGAGCCACCGAGGCGCCCCCTTAATTTCACATTTTAAACTAGGATTGCAAAACTGTCCCATTATTTTATTAGGTCAAAATCTTGCATACATTGTAAATATGTGAAAAAGTCAAATACACTGTTTCCTTAACACACAAAAAATTAATACTACAGTTGTATTTCCTTATGTATTGTTTCTGTATTTCATTATAAATATAACCCTTAGTGGGTTAAAATATTACCCACTAAGAAAAGAAGTACATCATTTTATGCAATTTAGGGGCTATCTTCTCAGCCAATTAAAATCAAATAATGAAAAAGATGCTAAGAAATAGGAATATCCAGATGTGAAGACATGCAGGGTAATTTCTACTGACCCCAGTTGCCGGATTTAGCCCATTCCTATAGTCACGATACCTTCAACAGTATAACTTAGAAAAGAAGATAATCCTAAACTTCATTTCCTTCAGTTTGAGATCTTTTGCTACCTAATTAATCTAATCATCTCACAGAAATATGCTTTACCATCCAGACTACCACACTAACTTGATTGAATTTTCACATTTATGCCTCTTAAGATTTTGAAATGTTTTTCTATGTAGTTCCAAAAATACATTTGGAATGATGGAATCTTGCACAGAAATAGTCCTCCTGTCTGGTAGGACTACATAACTTTTAAAGATATTATAAACACTCCTGACTGACTCTGTGGGTCACACATCTTTACAGTCTAACCAAAGACAGGGGAGGCACTCTTACTATGAGAGTTATATAAAACCAAGACTAAACAAAGACACATCCAATTTTTTTTCATAATCACTCTGGGTAATGGGGTACACATCTATTGAAGGGATGAAAAACAAAATCACCTGCTTTATATTTTTGTTTTTATTTTCTTTGTTTCCTCACTTTTCTTACTCACATAAACTTGAATTGCCATAAGGTAAATGCACTTGAGATACAATCCCTTTCTGTTTTCTTAAATGCAGTGCTATAGTTCCTAAATACTGCTCTAGGAATGGTAGGGCTTTTGAAAAAGACATATCCTTAGGATTCTTCCCCAGAGATTCAACTTTATAAAATCTCAGTTTGCCTAAGGATTCTATGCATTATTAAAAACTATGTAAGTGCAATGAAGATAAGAGTTTGGAATCTCTGGCCTATTGGGCCAGGATCCAGGAATTCTTTTTTTTTTTTTTTTTTTAATTAATTAATTAATTTTTATTTATTTTTTAATGTTATTTTTATTATTATTATTATTTTATTAACACATAATGTATTATTTGCCCCAGGGTACATGTCTGTGAATCATCAGGCTTACACATTTCACAGCACTTACTATAGCACATACCCTCCCCAATGTCCATAACCCAGCCACCCTATCCCTACCCGCCCCTACCCCCCAGCCACTCTCAGTTTGTTTCGTGAGTTTAGGAGTCTCTTATAGTTTGTCTCCTTCCTGATCCCTTCTTGTTTCATTTCCCTCCTCCACTCCCTACAACCCCTTGCCCTGCCTCTCAAATTCTTCATATCAGAGAGATCATATGATAATTGTCTTTCTCTGACTGACTTATCTCGCTTAGCATAATACCCTCTAGTTCTATCCACATCGTTGCAAATGGCAAGATTTCATTTCTCTTGATGGCTGCATAGTATTCCGTTGTATATATATACCACTCTTCTTTATCCATTCATCTGTTGATGGACATCTAGGTTCTTTCCATAGTTTGGCTATTGTGGACATTGCTG
>CM052895.1:84064921-84109000 GCA_028534135.1 Potos flavus | reverse complement strand
GTCCAGTAAATAAATAAAATCTTTTTTTTAATTTTTTTTTTTTATTTATTTGACAGAGAGGAGAGAGATCACAAGTAGGCAGAGAGGCAGGCAGAGGGAGAGGGGGAAGCAGGCTCCCTGCTGAGCGGAGAGACCGGAGCTAGATCCCAGGACCCTGAGATCATGACCTGAGCCGAAGGCAGAGGCTTTAACCCATTGAGCCACCCAGGCGCCCCAATAAATAAAATCTTAAAAAAAAAAAAAAGTTGGGAGAGAAGCATGGAAGTGATTCTTCCTCAGAATACTCTGAAGGAACCAATCCTTCCAACACCTTTATTTCAGATTTTGGCCTCCAAAACAGCAAGAAAATTAATTTCTGTTGTTTTTATCTACCCAGTTTGTGGTACTTTCCTATGCTTGCACTAGGGAAGTAATAGAAATACTAATGATAAAATACTCCTCCTGTCTCTTAAAATCACTAATTTAGTAACTAGCATAACAAAACAAATATTAGTAAAAACTTAAAATTCTTTAGCCAAATACATTTTATTTCCAGACCTAGTAAAGTTCTCTACTGTAGTGCAATAGATTCTCCTTCTGATTGAAACTTCACTTTGGATTTGGATAGGAAGGCCAAAGGTAGGAGGAGGAACTTGAGAGGCAGGATACAGTGAGTAGACTAGTGGAAAGCCATGGCTGCCATGTGTTGGCAATGCTTAAAAGAAGTAAGCATGCTGACAATATCTATTACAGTATAAATGCCAGGGTAAAAATGCTCGGACATTTATACTATGATGTCCTTCCTTCACTGACCACAACCATCATAAAAATACCTGTAGGTTGTTTTTTACCTAATTTTTGGTCTGCTTTATCCATTTCTGAACTCTAACTTCCAGTCCAAGCTCCCCACAAATTCCTGGATAAAGTCAGTTTTGTTTTGTTTTGTTTTGTTTTTGCCTTACTTTACTACCTTCATGTCTAAGAGTCTATGAATAGTCAGTCTGAAACACCATAGAAAAATGGCAACGTGACCCAAAATGTCACAAGTCTGAGAGCAGAGATAATGATATCTCAGATAAGTTACCAAAATTGATAAATTGCTGATTTGCAAAACTGAACAGACAACAACAAAAATAAACAACTATTTATTTGTTTATTTATTTATTTATTTATTCTTTCTCTTTTATCCCAGGGGCCTATTTTGACCAGAGAATACTGTTCGCCCCATACTTTTTCCCATATGCAAAGTACCTTGGAAGGATATTATGCATTCCCAACCTGTCAGCTTTGGCTGAATTACAGAGTACTCAATTATTCTCTAATTGAATAGCTGCCCAATGCAGGCCACGTAATGACTTCCTGATTATCTGCCTTTAAATGATGAATGAAATGAATATGTAACATTCTGTTCAAATATAGCATACTTAGCATGCCAAATGAAAACTGATTTTGTGCTCTTCTCTCTGAAAAACGTATATTTTATTGTAATTCAGTTCAATGGTTGTTCGGCTGCTTGTTTTCTAGTCATCAAGATAAACATTGAATGAGCTATCTAGGAGAACATTAGTCTTCATTTTTGCTTTCCAACAGATGCTAAAGGTGTTAAACATTGTTTAGATTATTTGGGTTCCTCTCTTTACATCATCTCATTGGAAAAAAAATGAGGAAGGTCATATTTTTTAGGAACAGTTCTTGTTGGCCATGTTCCAATACACATTGGCAAAAAAACAAATCTGTTATGATGAATGTGTTGCAAAGGCAACACCATTAAAATATGAATAAATTATTTATTGGCAAGAGTGCTTTTTATAAAGTGGCAATTTACAGTATTAGCACCAAAAAAGAGAACATGATTTGAAATCTGATTGTATGCCTCGTGTGTAATAATAGTGGTTTGTATGACCATGATAGTTCCCTTTTTACACGATTTTATCTTCAATACACTAATTTATAGAAACCAACTCAAGAAACTGTATGAGAGAACTCATTGTATGTAGTAGTAACTTAAAAAAAAAAAATTTGTCGAAGAGAGTGCACAATCAGGGGGAACAGCAGGCAGAGGGAAAAACAGGCTCCCCAATGAATAAGTAGCCCGAGGTAGGGCTTGATCCCAGGACTTCGGGATCATGACCTGAGCTGAAGGCAGTTGCTTAATCTACTGAGCCACACAGGTGTCCTGTAATAAGAGACTTTTCCCACTCACTTAGAACACTCAGGAGAGTAAGGAAAGAAAGAATTATGGAAACAGAAGAAAGGAGGAGGGAAGAAGAATTTTGTTACCTCTTCTAATATGTGGTTAATATTGCACAGTTTAATTGGTGCTTATGTGGCATTTCTAGGGATGGTTTTGTACGGTTTATATCCTGGGTCAGCTTTCAATAAAATGCTCTTTGAGATAAAGGAGAGAACATCTTCTAACAACTTCCTGAAATTTTCCCTTAATTTAATTTTTTTAAAAAGCTATATTTATTTATTTGAGAGAGAGCACGCATGCACACAGGTGCCAGAGTGGGAGGAGGGGCAGAGGGAGAGGGAGAGAGAATCCTCAAGCAGACTCCCTGCTGAATGTGAAGCTGGATTCCAGGACCCTGAGTTCATGACATGAGCTGAAATCAGGAGTCAGCCACTCAACAGACTGAACCACCCAGGCATCCCTCTAAATTTTATTTTTATATTATAAGGGGAATCTCTTAATTAAAACAGGAGAAAAAAAAGCGTTTCACATATATTTATTTCAAGATGTTAAGCTAATTGATTTCATACTCTCAGAATATGTTTCTTTGCCTTATCTTTCTTTCATGTTTTTTTGTTCTTTTTTCTATATGTTCTCTTTCATTTTTCATTATAAAACATGAACTAACAGCTCCATAGATAAATCTAGCCCACAAATGCTTTTGGTTTGGATCACTAGCATTTTGCAAAAACTTTGAATTTATTTTCATCATTTAACAAGGGCAGGTTTCATATAAACACGTGGTTATCCAATTTCTCATTAAAATTGATTTCTAAGAATATAGGCCAATAGGAGTTACCTCTTTAGATGAGCCATGCACTGTCTAGTTTGCCAAAAATCCAGCCCATTTTTCCCATATACATGGTAAAACTGGCACTCAGAAGCTTTTAAGTTTGTAATCTCTAGGACACATTTTAGATTCCATTGTCAGTCCAGCCATATCCACGAAAGGGTATGCTCAGCCCAGGGACACACAGGACTAATCACTGGTTTCAGAAGGCAACATTAGAACTTGTGCCAAAAATTATTTCTATATTAAGATGAGAAAGTGTGTTTTGCTAAGATTTAATATACCCATTGTCATGGTGCCTATTTTTATTGCATGTATCATTTAGTGATGTGTCTTAAATAGCTTGTGGGGTTTTTGGAGACTGGTCACCTTTCCACATTATGGAGCAATGGACAGTTGCACCAAGTTTTTTGGTCACTTTTAACATGGTGTGATGTTATGGTTTAGTTAAAAATAAGAATTATCTGATAAACTTACAGGAAATAGATAGCTGACATTAGAAGAAGCCTATAAAGAAATAGAGGTAATAAATAACATTAATAGTATGAGTACAAGTAAACATGACAGAACTGTCTATACTTCTACTCCCAATACAGTCTTCATCAGGCACATTATGAGCTAAAACCGTATGATATGATAAGGTCTAATAAATTGTCCACTAAAAATGAATATTTCAAAGTAAAGGTGACATTTTAGCACTCAATGTGAAAGTGACTGTTTTTGTGCTCTGAAGAAAACGTTTTGAAAATGGATGCTTAAAAATCCTTTTATTCCATTCCGAAAACTATACTGTGTCATCTGTAAGAAGAAAAATGTCTGGATTAATCTATTTTTTACACACACATGTGCACACATACAAACTTAGCTGCAGATTCATTGAACCTGTCTTAAACATCTCCCAAACATGAAGCGTCTGTGCATTTTTAAGTCGTTTTTACAAAAATTTTAAAATGCATTCCTTCCTGAAAATTTGCAGTGCAATAGTAAAAGCTTTCACTTAAATCATAGATTGGATTAAAAAGTTTTTATTATTTAAAAATGATCCAATGTTTTATCTCTTATATTTGGATCTCTCTCTCTATAAATACAAATATATGATAAAATTATATATATAATACTAGATATATATTTACATGTGTATATATTTGTAGTCTCTCCTAGGTATGACAGCCATGAAACCTAATATTAAAATTAAAAAAAATCCTATAACCAGGTAAAGTGTTGTATTATAATTTTAATCTTTAAAACTAGAAAACTATATTTAGTTGGATTTTCCCTTAAAAAATTACTGCATTTCATTGGTTATAAAGTATGCATGTTAACAGCTCTGAAATCAGAGTGTACCTTACAATTGATGAGTAGCCTATGATCGTTAAACTGGCAGTATTTCTCTTTCTTAGTGATACATAAAATTATAGGGCATCTTATATTTCATGGAAGATAGCACTAATAATTATGCTAATGATACTATATTTAGTGGAAGAAATTAATTCTGTGTAATATATAAATATAATTTATGAAATATTTTGATTTCATCTTTTTTCTGAAAGGGCACTTTATTGCTCAGCCATGTTTCCTTTTTCATAATGTGTCCTATTTGTTTTTTTCTTTTTTTAATTTATTTTTAATTTTTTTATTTTTTTAAAGATTTTATTTATTTATTTGACAAAGAGAGAGAGGGAGAGTACAAGCAGGGGGAGGAGAAGAGGGAGAGGGAGAAGCAGGCTCCCTGCTGAGCAGGGAGCCCAGTGCGGGACTCCCATCTTAGGACCTTAGGATCATGACCTGAGCCTAAGGCAGTCGCTTAACCAACTGAGCCATCCAGGCGCCCTCTTTCTTTCTTTTTTTTTTTTAAATTTCTCATTGTACCTGGTCTCTGTGTATAGATAACAGATTTGTGACTATTAACTTTTCTTTTGAGTAGAAAAATCATCATACACTGTTTTGCAAAGCTAAATGGTAGGGAAAAAAAATGAAGGGGAAACATTTCTTAGAAGTATTTAGCTAAGGGTGCCCGGGTGACTCAGTCGGTAAGTATCTGCCTTTGGCTCAGGTCATGGTCCCAGGGTCCTGGGATCAAGCCCTGTGTAAGGCTCCCTGCTTGTGGGAAACCTGGTTTTCCCTTTCCTCCCCGCTCTTGCTCTCTCTTGCTATCTCTCTCTCCCAAATAAATGAATAAAATCTTGGGGGAAAAAAGTATTTAGCTGTATGCTTACAGCTAAATCCTGAAGCTCCTATAATTCAAAAGTATTAACTGTAGGCTGAGATATCTGTGTTGTATAACCACTAACAGAATTTAGAGGACTTTTTTCTTTTTTAAGGATTTATTTATTTGAGAGAGAGAGCATGTGGAAGAGAGTGTGAGTGCTAGCAAGGGGGAGGAGCAGAGAGAGAGAGAGAAAGAATCCCCACGTAGACTCCCTGCTGGTTGTGGAGCCCTTCCAGGAGGGCTTGATCCCAGGACACTGAGATCATGACCTGAGCAGAAAACAAGAGTTGGACGCTTAACCCACTGAGCTACTCAGGTGCCACCAGGGGGCTTTGTTTCTATTTGTTAGTTCACAAACTCCTAAGAAGTTTGTTGGTTCTGACAAGAAGGTTGTCTAGCCCAGGTGTAGCCTGGTGCCCATCCTAACCCTTGAATGTGTTTTTCTAACTCTGGCCATAGAATCTGGATTTTGCCAAGTGGTAGCTCTGCCAGTGTAACAGCTCCTATCCCTCCTAAGCTTCTTAGCATTCCATTTGTATTGTTCTGAAAATCCATGGCCTCCAATTTCCCCCTCCTCACACTTTGTATCTAACACTCCAATGATGTTTCAGATTTACAAGTATTAATGAATTCACTGGAACTTCCAAAGCACCAAATCTAGTCCTGCTTTTTGGAGGAGATTGTTGATAATGCTTATTGACTCCTCTTTTGCTTTTTTACAACATTTTTTTACATGAAAGGAATGTTATCTTGTAAAAGATAAACTAATTAAGATGAAATTAAGAAATTTTAAAAACTTTTGTTTACATTAAAACAGCAGTTAGTAACCAGGTTTTTAATGTACGTAATAATACTCTTCCTTGAGCTTCCACAGCTCCATGCCTTGCTGAAAGCTTTGTATATAACAATGTATGATGTTATCATTATGCCGTGTGTGTGTAATTGGATGCCTTATATTATCAGAATTTCCATTCGGTAAAAGAGAAACAATACCAATCTCCCAGGGCTGTTGTCATAATACCTAGGTAACGGTTGTTTAAAGTGCTTGTTGGCACATGGGTAGTACTTCAGTAGAGCTGTTATTCCTATAATTTTGATTTATTGTTATTTCTGTCATTCTTACTTCATAGATAAGGGACCTATTTCATAGAAATTAACTTGCTTTGAAGAGTTTACCTAATATGACAAGGCTCAGATTTGAATCAAGGACCAAAAGCCTCTTTTAACCATTTTCTTTCCACCTTCCTCCTAGGCATTTTGATTGTTTTGCATTTTTTTATTTTGTTTCACTGAATCCTGTGCCTTCTTGATTAAGGTCTTTGCCTTACACATGCTATGTTTCTTTCTGTTTATTTTTTTCTTTCTCCATTCCACTATTTTATTCCCTACCACCAGTGGCTTTGCTTCTCTCCAGTGTACCTCCTGGGGGAAGATGAAGTTAGGAAATAAGCTGCAAAACATTCTCTTTTCACGCTTGCCTCAATTTCTTACTTCTTCTGCTTACTTTAAAGCTTTGTATTGATTTTCTCTATATGTCAAGACGCATGTTTTCTTATTTAAATTGCAACTGTGGAGAATATACTATCTTACAATTCTGTTAAACACGTGGAAAATATTTTTTATTGTTGCTTTCATGTCTATCAATAAAACTTTAAAATTAAATACCATCATCACAAGTGCCAGAGGACTCAGGGCAAGGACCTGGATGAAGTAAATGAGGTGCCTAGGGTGCAAAATTTAAGGAGGCCCTTTATCTCAGCCTTATGCAAGTGCAAAGTCAGCACCTCTGAGTGATGCCTCCTCAAAATTTGCGTCAAAGGAGTTTCACTTGGCCTCACTTAAGCCCAGGCTCTAGGAGTATCTAGATATTCTTTTTTAGAATCATAGTTTCCTTAGATTATTTCTGGAATGAGAAGGAGGATACTTTGTTATTTTGTCTTTTTCATAATAATGGGTTGAACTTCTAGCCCTCTTGGAATTTGCTGTGGCATGGTAACAAATATAAAACCAGACAACGTTCTACTAAAGGCCAGGTGTTCAAAGTATAATAAACAGCTCCCTAAAGATTAGAAAATGAATATTTAACCAGATGACTACATTTGATTTCCTTCATTCATTTTTTATTATTTTACTGAAAACCTTCTTGATGGAAATCACATTGACAGGATTTTAATATCTTCTGGTAAATGAAACCTGTCATTCTAATAGGTATATTTCTTTGCAGTACTATCTGGTAAACTCTGGTGACCAGTACTTTTCTCCATGGTTAAGAGGTAGGGAACTTCATGCAGATTGTACCTCAAGAGTATAAAATTTGTCCTGAGAGGTTGATAGTTATGATGAAACTAGTTATATTAATTAGGTCCTGTTTACAAAGAGCCTGATTTTTTTTTTTTAAGGAGAAAAAAATAACTATCTATGAAAGCTTTAAGTGCTTAATTAATTGTATTTTCCTTTCGAAGGCAAAGAGAACTATCCTGCCCATCAAAACAGAATTTTGTGCAGAGGGTTTTAGATTCCTTCTCAAAAAAAATAGACCCAAGAAACAAAGCTCTCTAGAACTGACATTTACTAAAAATTAGCAGTTAATACAATTACCTTGGAAATAGAGGCCAGAACATCTGCCTTTACATTTCCACTATGTTTATCTTGTGATTGTAGTTCCAGAAATTCTAATGTAGTGAGAAACTGTTTAGAGTTCCAGTATCAGATTTTGCTAAGTAAGTATTTTCCAATTATCACAAATGACAGTTTTCATCTGATTGCCTATCAGAACTCAGAGAAAAGTCCCAAAGCAATGCAAAAAGCTGATAAAATCATCAGGTTTCTCTACACTTGTATATATTCCTAAATATTGCCTTGTCAACTTCATTCTCATGTTTATGCTTGGAGAGGGCCCAAATGCAATTTTATTTTTGTTATTGTTTTTAACGTGTGCTACCAACATTAAAGGAGATTTGCAAGTGTATTATTGTTGTTTGTTGTAAATTCTCTAAGATTCTCATGGAAGATTGAACCCAATATAAAGGCATACTCATGGGATATCTATACAATATAAGATGTCCTGTTTTGTAACTTTCATAATGCCTTCCCATTTCATTTCTTTGACCTGAATTAAGTCCAAGCCTAAGACAAATAATGACTTTCTAGTAAACTCTCTATAAATGATGAAATGTATACAGTCACCCAACAGAAAGACAAATAAATAATTCCTATGACCTTTGGGAGGAAAATGAAACTATTAAAAGCTAGAGGTCTTTTTTTTTTAAGTTTGCTTTTGTTTATTTTAAAACATTTTTTCCTTACTTTCCATATCATGTTTGTTAATGGTTATAGTGACAGGCATTGCATTTCAGAATCTACTCAAATCCTCATGGAAGCAGCAACTGAGACTGAAGAAAAACTGATTCTTTCGGGTTAATCTAGGATTTCCAAACTGAGTTCAGATCAAAAAAGAAACCCAAGATTTCCCAGTGAATGGGGATCTTGGTTTTATTCATATAAAGCTCTTCCATCGCCCACTCCAGCATGATGCTTCTGAAATGCAGAAACCTGTCACTTCAAGATAAACCCACTAATCCACCTCTGTCCTTGGCATTCTCTGTGTTCGGTGGGCAGATCTTTTTGGTGTGGATATTTCCTATCACTTATTCTCAGTGCTACCTTTGTGTCATAAGCTGATAGCTTTAACCGATGCTTTTCTTGTCTTCCAGATTCAACGAAGACATCCAGACGGCTCTGTGTGGTGTTTTGAGAGCAGCCCCTGTTGAAGCTCTTCTGTAGGTAATCCCTGGGAATGACAGCCCATGTGTCATAAACCAAAAGAGTTGCTACTGTGTTCACCCCATCAAAGCATCTGTGAATTCTTGTTCCTAAGTGACTATGCAAATCAACAATAGCTTCCTTTGGTTATTTTTCTTGTCCTTAGTCAGGATTCTAACCTTTCTTATTGTTCACATACATGAAAAAAAAATGCATGTGTTTATCAGAAAAAACAGAAACAAAAGCAAAAAGAACCCTGGCCACTCCTCTCTCCTCCTAGGCTAGTTAGTTATCCGGGTTTCTCATTACATTCTGATTTACCACTTAGCATAATTCTCCTACTTGTTTGTTTCATCTCTAGGCTAAAAGCTCCTTGCTGATAAAGACAACGTCTTAATCATTTTTTAACCCTCAGGACCTGGCATGTAGGTGCTTAAAGAAAGTTGTTTAAATGATTGAATAAGCTAATGATAACAGAAAATTTTTAAAAAATTATGTCGATATCCACATAGAGACCCAGATATAAAATCTACCCTTTCCAACTCCATCATGTTTCAAATTTATGTGTTTACAACTTTTCACTAGTGTGGTTTTACTTTTCAATCTAAGTAACTGTCCTGACTTGGCTATACTGTTAAATGAGCACACAGCAATGTACTATATTTCTTTGTTGTATATACCTTCACACTGGAGAAAAAAATGTCCCTATTGGAGGAAAGTTTGATGTGTTCTAATGAGGCCAACTGTCTCAGAGCTGGTGGCTCTCACCCTAAGAGCTCTTCCTGTCACCCGGTGTGGTTCAGTCTAAGTGTTAGCCAGTTGGTGAATGAGATTTTGGAAAAATTCCAAGCTGTAGTTAATTGCATGCTTTTTTCAAAGCTTGACTTTGTTGTCTTCATGGATGCCTTTTCTCTATTTAGTAAGTGGCTTGTTTTGCTTTTTTTTTTTTTTTTTTTTTTAAAGATTTTTATTTATTTTATTTGACAGAGAGAGAGATCACAAGTAGGCAGAGAGGCAGGCAGAGAGGGGGAAGCAGGCTCCCCGCTGAGCAGAGAGCCCGATGCGGGGCTCGATCCCAGGACCCTGAGATCATGACCTGAGCCGAAGGCAGAGGCTTTAACCCACTGAGCCACCCAGGCGCCCCTTGTTTTGCTTTTTTGCACATCTAATCTTATTTACAGTTTTCTTCCATAAAATAGAAACAATATAGTACTGAGGCAAATTGTGCATTGCATTAGATTTATTCAAATAGGCAGTGAGATAACGCATGTTCCGGCACTCTGAAAACAATAAAGAATCCTACAACTAAAAGGAATTTATCATTTTTATTGTCATTCATTTTACTTTTTCAAAAAACATATGGGAATGTCAGACTTTTGAACCTGTGACATGAGCCCCCCCCGCCCCCCCAGGATGGCTTGTTTGTGTATATATGTGCTTCCTAGAGATTTACAGTTTTTGGTGGTTTTTGGTTTTTTTTTTGCTTTTCAGTTTATTCCTTTCACTTTGGTTTTGCTTGTTCGTACCTACAGAGAATAAACTTTATGATAAAGCTGATACATCAACTCTAAAAACGACAAGTCTTTGGGGTTTTGGGGGAGGGGGATTGGAAAAAGAACAAGCTGAGGAAAATTAAATAATTCCCAAAGAGCATTTTACTTTCTGAGTTATAATCCCAAAGAAAATTGCTATAATGTAAAAGGCTTGGACTAAGAACTCTTGATATTAGATACATGTAAACTATGGTCAAAGGAGCTAAGAAATTGATGAGCTGCAGAGAATATCAGCTGCTGTGTTTAAGACATTTCATGGGTGTATTCTGAAGTGGAGTCTTCGGTTGGTTGGTTAGATACTTTGGCAGCCTGGGTATTATTGATCTATTGAAGACAAAGAGGAAAACGTTCTGATCGGTATGCTAAGAAGACTTTGCTTCCTAGGGAAGGCAGGCAGTTTCATGCTTCCTAACTTTTCATTGCAATTGTGAAGCCCACCTAGGAAGACAGAGGTTTGAATTATTAAAGAAACAGAGTTTTCTAGCCTTGAACCAGAATTTTTAATATTCTGTAAATTTTATAACATCTTGTTTGGAAAAACACATTTTTCCCTCATGTTTAGAGACAGAAAGAAAGAAAATTCACTCAGGAGTGAGAAAAGTTAACCATGACACTTAAATTCAGTTGACTGTATTAAGGTATGACTTAAGGGTTTTACACGCTTAAAGATTGGTGATTTAGAATTTGAACAGCCCCACGGCTGTTGTTATGATCCCAAAATCATCTGTGGGGAAAATTAATGTTTTTATTAATATTTTAAAATCTTTTTATCTAGATAAGCTGCTATAATAATTAAAATTTCAGCTCATATATGAAACTTTTTTCCTGAAAATATCCTATTTTTGTGTTATGACATGAATTAAATCTTTTTTAAACATAACATAAGAAAGCACAGTACATAGCATGGATGAATACATGTTTTACTTTCTTATTTGCTGGATAATACTCTAGCTAGTAGCTAAGGGTGAGGGTTTTAGAATAATATAGGCTTGAGATGAATTGCCTTTACCAATTTTTTTAACTGTAAAATCTTGGCAACCGTTTTAGCATCTTTAAATTAGTTTCCCAACCTGTAAAATGGAAATTATAGAAGAATCCATCTTATGAGCTTGTTACCAAGATTTTATCAGAAAATAGATGGAAAACATATTACAGTGTCTGAAATACAATAAATAATCTAAATATGTTAGATATTCATATGATTCCAGTAATTCCATGGAGGATACAGTGAAAAAAGGTAGAAATTTGTTTGATTCAAATGGTATGAGCCCTTGCTCAATTAGTAAAATATTTCCAAAGTAAAACCTTTTTTGTGTAATGACAAATCTGTAAATATATTTTGATCCTACTTCTCTGGATTGGAAGTCAGTTCTGGCAGTATGTAAGTTCCAAGAGAGGTAGAGGTGTGACAGGGTCTTCTTTATGCTTTGACCGAAGTGCTCATTAGTGCCTGGTAATGAGAAAAGCTTAGGTCAGAAGCCAAAGAGAGTATACTCTGATGGTAAGAAATGGGAGAGGTCAAGAGTCCAAGGTCAGAAATCAGGGTCAGGTTACATCCTGAGAGTGGATAACCCAGTGTAGAGAATCAGGTGGCCATAAGCAGAAGGTGCACACTCTTAGACAAGAGAAATGAGCACAAATTGTCATAGCTGAAATGAATTACAGCAGTTCATTCCTTGACATCAATCAGAACAATAGAACAGTTTCCTCTGGAGTTCAGGCAAAAAAAAAAAAAAAAAAATTAATCTGAAGCATAATTTTTTTGATGCCAGATAATAGAAAAATATTGCCTTCAAAGCAATATGCCTATATAATATGAAAATATCTGCCTAATGGAATGAGAATTAGAGATAAGATTGTTACAACTTAGAGATCAAACCAAAGGTGTTCTTTGGTCTACCCATGATGCTTGTAGGCCTTAAATGAACAAATGCCTTAGTTGATGTTTGGGTTTGATTCATCCATTCATTTGTTTGTTCATACATTTTAAAAATTTTGTTTCTGTTAGAGAACATGATCATGCCAAAATCTTTTTCTGGCATATATTTCTCTCTTACCTCAGTATTGTTGACATGTTCTGCTTTATCTCATTTTTTCCTTTGCAGCCAAGACAGACACTTTCTCTGTTTACAGAGCCATGTGATCATTGGTATTGTGTGTCTTTTCCTGCTATCATGTTTGTCTCCAACGCACTTTGTCTCTACCAAACATTCAGAAAGGTCTTTGTAAAACATATACCCAAAGATGGCATTGCCCTGCGTAAAACCCTTCATTCGCGTCCCCTTGGTTTCAGAAGACAATCTAAACTCTTCACTTAGACTTAAATGGCCCTGCATATTTGCATCCTTTCTTTTTTTTTTTTTCCCTTAACTCCCAAGCCCCATGACATACTTCTCTCCTGCTATTCACTGCTCTCAAGTCAATAGTCTTACTCTTCTTGGAGCATCTCAGCCCTTCCTCAACCTAATATTTCTCTGTCTGGCTGTTCTTAACTATGTTTCCCAAAGCTGACTTGTTCTTTACCTTTATTTGTGTTTCAGCTCAGATATTACCTAATTAGAGAGGGCTTTTTTAACCAACATATGTTATTCTGCCATCTCTCCATTTATTATCTTACAGCACTTATCACAGTCTATTATTATTTGTATTAATTAAATTACATTATAATGGTTCTTTTGACTCTATTAGCATGTATACTTCGTAAGATTAAACATTTTTTCTCTTGTGATTGTGTCTCTATCTCCTAGAACAAGAAAAAAATGCTTAGCAGTTCATAGGTGCTCAGTAAAACTTTTTAAAGAAATAAATGCGTAAATCATAGACTTATTATGTTGTCACGGTGATAGTTGATAATCTTTCTTCATGCTTTGAGTTATACAGTGTTTATGGAGGGCTTATTTCCTGAAAGGAACTTAAAACTTGGGGACATACAGATTTATGAAGACTTGTTTCCTTCCCTAGGGCTAACACATATGTTGCCACTTGTCTTGGTGAATTCCTGGAGTGCTATGTGTAGATAGATTCCAGGGCTCTGTCTCACCTCATGAAAGGATGCCGGCAACACAGAAGAGGGAAGAAGGAATACTTATATCCTAGATTTGCCATTTTTGTTTAATTAACAGAATACACATTTTGAAAATACTATTCTTGTGGAAAAATGGCTTTTTATAAGTCCCTCTTAAGTGCCATGATGCCTTTACCCTTAGAACATTTTTGCATAGGCAGAAATTACTCTGCTTCTCCAATTCCACTCTCTTTCTCCTTCTACTTCCTCCTCATGGCTCCTTTACCTGGTTGTGGCCCTTCATGTCTCAGCAAATGGCTCTTCTTCAGGGCTTCATCCTCTGACTACCTCTCTACCTTCCCCAGACTGAGCTAATTCTTCTACTGTACACTTTTCATGGCCCTCCAGTCTTCTTTTCCTAGCACTTAGCACTGTTGCCATTATACATGGATTAATGTCATTAGTGGATTAATGTCTGTCTCTCCAGCTGGACTGTGAACTCCATGAGGACAAGTCTGTCTTTGTTTTGCTTGCTATTCCCAATACCAATTACATGAGATTACAGTGTGTTTTTCTTAGAAGCTCCCTGTCAATATAATATGATGCTAATTCCGAAGCATTGAATCTAATACGATGTAATTTTTTTTTTTTTTTTTAACATTGCTTTTAATGATTTTGTTACATTCTCACTGCTGTAGCTTTGTGCATGTATCTGGACATGATGATTTTATCAGGTAAACAATATAAAAAATGTACAACAGTGAATGATTATGAAACCAAGAAAGCTATGGCAGTAAATAGTTTACCACACATCCATGAGTGGAAACATTCTGGGCCTAACCAAACATCACCTTTTCCATTTTGGAGCATCCAACTACTTTTGCCTACATTATTCACCTCCCATTCCAGATTTCTTTTCACATCTTATATTATGGAGATTAGCAATGAAAACTTTCCCTATCCAGTTAGAAAACATCGTGTAAATAGCCATTTTCTTTCTCATGCTGCCTGTGTCCTCTCTCTCCCAAATGTTGTAGGCATGAAAAATATTTTTGTATTGGCTGAGTGATTTGCATCACTTATCAGATGATTTTCCTCATTTTTTTTTAAGACAGTCTCCAAAAGTCCCTCCCTACTTTTTAAAAAAGAGTGAAAACATGACATGAACAAGATACTTAAATTTGGAGTGCAAACTACTTATATTTATAACCTTGAGGTTGCCTTTGATCCTAAATCAGCTTTTAATTACCATTGTAGTTACATTGGTGAAAAAACAATTCTGTTATTTCCAGAACACAGCAATGATGTGACCAATAGTATCTCATGAGTACAGTTATTTTAAGGCTTTTATTACTAATTATAGTTGGTTTATTATAATTCATTGTTCACTGGCCTTGTAGGCTATTTACTTAAGGTTCTATTCAGCATTACAGCTGCTGCTGCAGCTGCTACTCCTCAGAGATTCTACAACTTCATGAGAGGAACAGGCCTCCTGTTTGGAAAAGGGTGTAATTGGGCTCAAGGGAGATACTTAACTTGATGTCCCCTGGAATGTGCTACAAGAGGGTGCATTATTCCCAAGTTTAAGAAGAGGTTAAGAATGTAGAGAATAGTAGATGAGCCCTTTAACCATTACAAACTGACACGAGCAACAATGAAACTCTTCATGTATATATCTACTTATTTAGCTAGCTATCCATAGCCAGTTTTTCCCTTTGTATTAGATTCCAGCTTTATAAATGAATTTTTTCCTTCCTTCCTTCTTTCCTTCTTTCCTCCTTCCTTCTTTCCTCCCTCCCTCCCTCCCTCCCTCTCTTCCTTCCTTCCTTCCTTCCTTCCTTCCTTCCTTCCTTCCTTCCTTCCTTTCTCTCTCTCTCTTTCTGTCTTTTCTCTTTCAGTAGGCTCCACACCCAGCGTGGAACCCAATGCAGGGCTTAAACTCACAACCGTCGGATCAAGACCTGAGCTGAGATCAAGAGTCGGACACTTAAACTGAGCCACCCAGGCGCCCCTATAAATGAGTTTTCTTGATTGTGCAATCCCCAGTCCAGCCTTATTTCCTCTTTTTGTAAATGAAAGATAATAGGTGTTTTAAGTTCTTATGCAATTCATGTATTTCACAAACATACCTGAACACCTACTATGTGCCTGGAACAAATTTTGCATCTCATGCAGACATTTCATAGCAAGCAGATACAAATATGCTCATTCGACCTCTTTCTGGAGACTGGAGGAATCACCACTCAGGCTATTTTAAGTACTTGACAAGTGGTTGCATGAAAGTTTACAGCAACATCCTGATGGCGTGATTGCCCTATTTTCCAATTGAGTCAAGTAACAGAATCCTTCAGTAAGTTGGAAATGGGGGGAAGGGCAAGAGAGAATGTAAGATGCCAGGGACTAAAGATATTTCTCTAAATGTGTGAGCCCTGAGGTTGACTAGATTACTTCTGTTTTACCCTGTTATGCAAGGGCAGACATTTTAACCAACCTATATTTTAAACTTCGCTCTTTTCTTTAATGAAAAAAAAATTTATACAATTAACCCTAGATACAAATCCTTTAGTCAAGCTTTAGAGAGGAATATTTAAAATACTTGTCTTAGCCGTCTGTAGATCTTTGACTGAAACCTTCAAATGCTAGCTAGCCTCCATTGGACTATACATTTCTGATTATAGTAGAGCAAATGTTAACTAGTGTTTCCAAGAGAGTTAATTCAGTGCAGAGGCCATTGTATCCCACTGTCTCTACTGAAGTATTTTAAAATAAATTACAGATAACATTAAAGAGAGATTGTCATCTTGCTGCCTTCTTGAATATTTGCGAAGTTACAGAATCAGCAGTCTTGCCACAGGGTGGAATGAGAGCAGAGCCGAGACAGGTATCTTGAGAGAGCATACCCCATGTGAAAACCGCATACGGGTAGAGGCAACCAACAGTAGTCAAATGAGACCAAACCAGAATGAAACATGCAACATCTCCCTACCTGAATCAACTGGTTTATTCCATTAAAATTGACCCTAGTATGTCTTTCCTCCCATATCCTAGACTTTAACACTGTATAGCTAGACAAAGAAGAGGGTAGAGGAGAGCAAAAGCAAAAATAAACAACCAGTAACAAACTCAACTTGCCTTCTTCACCTGACCTACCCCTGTTTCAGGACCCTAAGTTTGAGATTTACTTAGTAACGAAGAGGAGGAGATCAGTCTTCTGTTGGATGATAGCAAAGATATAAACTGGTCTGAAATGAGTTTGTACACTTATAAGGTGTTTCTTGTAGTAAAGTATACGTAACAAGAAATTTATCATTTTAACCATTTTAAAGTGTAAAGTTTAGTGGCAGTGAGTATATTTCCATTGTTGTGCAGTCATCACCACCATCGTCTCCAGAGCTTTTTCATCTTCCCAAACTGAAACTCTGTACTCATTAAATACTAACTCCTCATTGCCCTCATCTACTTTCTGTCCCTATGAATTTGTCTACTCTAAGTACCTCATGTAAATGAAATCAAACAGTATTTGTCCCTTTATATATAGCTCATTTCACTTAGCACAGTGTCTTCAAGGTTAATCCAAGTTGTAGCATGGGTCGGAATTTCCTTTCTTCTGAATAATCCATTGTGTGTGTGTGTGTGTGTGTGTGTGTGTGTGTGTGTGTGTCTGGGTGTTTACCACATTTTGTTTATCCAGTCATCTCTTGATGGATACTTGAATTATTTCCACATTTTGACTATTGTGAATAATGCTGTTATAAACAGGGATGTACAAACATCTGATTGAGCTCTGGTTTCAGTTCTTTTCAGTCTATACCTCAAAGTGGAATTGCTGGTTTATAAAGTAATTATATATATATTGCCCACTTCTCAAGTTTTTCTTTGAATTTTTTGTTTGTTTGCACCTAAGCTTTGGTGTTTGGTAAATTTTGATTGAATGAATAAATGTCACAAATAATTTGAATGATGAAGACTTAAGACCTATAAAACATCTCTTATGAGCTAATGTTCTTGTATTTTCTTTCACTAAAAGTTATACTAGTTTCTCACTGAGTTATAATTAAGTCTTTGGGTCCAGATATAAACTGTTTTGCTTTGGTCCATGAATTAATGCTTAAAGATTAGGGAAAAAAACCAGGAGCAGAAAAAGTTTCTGTAACCATTTCTCCACAGTCTACATTTATTTGGATTCACAATAAGATACAGGAATTTTAACATTTATTATGAAAATAATATGATGGCATAGAATCAGATGGTCTGGATGATTAATTTCATATGGCCAGAACACTGTGCAAATTTAAATGATACTAATGCTTTCATTTTTTCATAGTCAATATTTGCATTTCTTAATAGTGAAAATCTGCTAAAAAAAATCGAATTATGATCCTGAGGCCATGAGCAACTGGGATTATTTTAAAAGCAAATTTCAGGCTTAGCTATACATCTCTTGATAAAGGTCAAAATTTTGAACATTGGGATGTTAGAGGTCTAATTCAGCTGTCTATGCTTTCTAACATGTTTGAATGTTAGCAATCATTATACTTGGAACCAATAAGTATCTACAGTTGTTCTGTTTTTAGAACTGCCTTTGATCTATAGAGGACAAACAGGAGCTTCAGTTAAGCTTTTATAATAGGGTCATTTTTATGGTGTGAATTATCTACACAGTGATTCTTTCTGAAATAGTATTCCACCCTCTCTAAAAAAATAGTCCCTCTTCAAAAAAAAAAATAAATAATTTGAAATAGAGACCCCTCTAAACATTATTAAAACCTGAAGAAAACATATTGATAACATCAAATATCATTGCTGGGGGTGATAATGAGAACAAAGTTTTTCATGAGGCCCTATTTTCTATTGCAAAAGAGTAGAGTATTAACAGAAAACAGTACTCTGAGCCAAATACAGAACCAGTTAATATTTTTCTATGTATTGGAAATAAGTCATTAAATTAATTCCAGAAAAAAAGTAGATTTTTTTTCATTTAAGAATTTTTCTCTGGAGCACAGATAAAGGTAATTTCTCCCCACATCAAAGATTTTTTATTCTCCCTTACAGAATAAAATGTAAATAATGCCTTTGAAAGCTGACAGTGGCATTGTTTGAAAAAGATGGGTACAGTGCATTGCTTCTGACTTTCTCTAGGTTAGCAAATCAAGAACTCTTTTTTTTTTTTAAAGATTTTATTTATTTATTCGATAGACATCACAAGTAGGCAGAGAGGCAGGCAGAGAGAGAGGAGGAAGCAGGAGGCTCCCCGCTGAACAGAGAGCCCATGCAGGGCTTGATCCCAGGATCCTGAGATCATGACCTGAGCCGAAGGCGGAGACTTAACCCACTCAGGCACCCCAAAACAAGAACTCTTGTTAGAATTGTTTTTAAAACAAGGATAAATAGGCTGTAAAAAAAGACCTAAGAAACAAAGCCCATAAACACAGCATAAACTGATAATTATTTTGGCCTTGTTTCTGTGGTTATTCTTCATTTCCCAGCATTTGCTAAGTTATAAATAATGGAGTATATGAGAAGAGTGTTATTCTTAACAATAATTAACAATCCAGACTGGGCTCTAGAGCAGCATGTTTTTATAAAGTTGAGTGTGGGTGCTTGATTTAGGACAGTTCCTAAAACCTTGCTTGGACTCCTCCCACCCAGATACTTATTATCATTTCAATCCATTTCGTTAGCTAAAATTTTCTACTTCAGGCCTGTCTTACAGAATAACCAAAATGTCTGGACTAATTCTCCATCTCTCCCTTACTGTCCCCTGCAGAATTTAACTGACTTGTTCCTCATATATTCTCTGTGCTGGTAGTGCCAACTTCATGTAATTCAGTTTGTATTTCAGGGTTATAATTTTATGTCAAACTCTTCAAAACAAACAAAAAAACAACTTCAGTAATTAATTCAGATTCAGCCTCGAAGCCCAAATTTCTTAGCACGATCTTCTAAAAAGTATTACAAGGTACATGGAAAGTTTTGGACACCGGGGATATTTTGCAGACCTCTCCCACCCACAGGTGCCACATAAAATGTCACATCTTTTCTGAAGCCTTCCCTGAATTCCCTGGTTAGAGTTTGTCACTCCATGCTCTATCTTTTATTGTCTTGATACCAAGTGTATAATTATCATGGGATACTTATTTATTTACAGATTTTTGTATTTCCTACTAGATATTGTAGCCGTTCAAAATACATACTATATAATGTTCATTTTTATCTCTCATGATTATGCCCCCAAATAAATACATGTTTATTAGCTGAAATAGTGCTTAAGTAGTTATTGAATGACTCTAATTATATGTTTGGTTTTGTTCATTTGTTTTTATATATCCAACCCTTAGACTAAGTTTCTAGGGGTGAGAATCCATATACATTTTGTTCACTACTGTGAACCAAGTCCTGATTAATTGCTTTCAAAATGTTTAAAAGAGTTTCTGAACATAAGATTCTTTAACTCAAAAGAATGAACCTCTATTGATAAATATTTGGGTATCATGGAAAAGGCGGTTTTAAGGTATAACTGTAATTTTCAAAATGTGACTTGTGGCTCATATTTATTTTATATGCTATCAATTCAGTTGACTGTGACCACCATTTTAGAAAAAGAAAAATGAAGTTGAATTGCATTAGTTTTCTACTGCTGCATAAAAAATTAATACAAATTTAGCGGCTTAAAACAACATTAATTTCTTATCTCACAGTGGGTTGGGTGTTGGGGCACAGGTTAGCTGGAGCCCCTGCTCAGGGTCTCACAGGTCACAATAAACATGTAAGCAGAGACTGGGTCTTATAATAGTCTCAGTGTTCTCAACTCTGATACTGTGATTTATAATAGGAAATATATATTTGGTCTCTGTCCCATTTTTGGTAGAAGCCCTTGGAATTCCCTAAGTGATGAGAACACAAAGTTGGCTTTTGTTGTGTTAATAGGTGATTTTTGGACTGCACCTAAGAATGGGGGCTGGTTGCCAGTAGAACCAACCATGTGATTAGAGTATTAGAACGTTCAGCCAGCCCTACTGCCTGACCTCTGGGGTTGAACTAGAGGATGGACTAGAGGTTGAATGAGTTGCCACTGGCCAATCGTTTTATCAGCCATGCCTATGAAATGGAGCTTCCATAAGAACCCAAAATGACTGGGTTCAGAGGTCTGCTGGGTTGGTGAACATGTGGTGATTCTTAAAGAGTGGTATGATCCACCTGCAGGGTGTGGAAACCCTGCACCCTTTCTCCATACCTTGCCCTATGCATCTCGTCAGTCTGACTATTTCTGACTTCTTTCTTTTTATAATAACTGGCAATCTAGTGAAAAAACAAATTTTATGAGTTCTGTGAACAGCTTTAGCAAATTAATTGAACCCAAGGAGGGGGTTGTGGGAACCTCAGATTGACAGCCATTCAGTCAGAAATACAGGTAATATCTTGGTCTTTGGACAGTATCTAAAGCCCAAGGAAGGAGTCGTGGGGATCTCCAATTTGTAGCAGGTCAGTCAGAAGCGCAGGTGGCAACCTGGGCTTGCAATTTACATCCTGGAGTGTGTGGGGGGGGCTGGGCAGGAGAGGCAGTCTTGTAGAACTGTGGGCTCTGATGCTATCTCCAGGTGGATAGTGTCAAAATTGAGTTAAATTGGGGGATAAACAGCTATTGTAGTGTCCAGAGAATTGCTTAGTGGTATGAGAGAACGTCTCCCATCCCATATTGGAATTAGTACTAGAACCCTTTATATGTCAAGATCCTCTGTTTCTTCAAGGCTTGACTTCCTGACCCTCTTTTAAAGTGATCACCTGATTAAGCCAGGCTCACCCAGGATAATATCCCTTCTGATTAACTTAAATTCAGCTGATTAGGGGCAAGAGACTTTAATTACAGCTGAAAAATGTCTTCACCTCTTCTTATAATGTAACCTAATCCAGGGATAGCAACTTACCATATCCACAAGCCTTGTCCCTACCAAGGGGAGGAGATTACACAAGAGCCTAACTCATTGGGAGTCATTTTAGAATTTTGCCTACCATATTGCTTCAGTGATATGTGTGTATGTATGTGTACAGGCTCATCATTTAGATATGTGTTATGTCTGTGAAAGTAGTGGATCCTAATGTCATAATGCAAAATCCATTTTGCACTGTGGGTCACATTAAAAAAAAAATTGAAATTCTCTTGGCTGTAGCATATATTGACAATGCTTCTCAATTTCCAAAGTAAGGAAATGCTTACTGTAACCATAAACAATGTTAAGCAACTTTAGAAATCCTTTTTTTTTTTTTGGATATTCATTACTGACTATTGTAATTTTTGCATTCACTCATTCATTCAATCATTATTGAACACATTCTGTATGTGAGGCTTTACATTAAGCAACAAAGACCATAAATTCTTTGAGTCATGATGGAAGATCTCTGTATACCTAAATAAAAGACCAATGTAGTGCCAGATGGAAGATGGGAGGGTGCTGTTAGAGAATTAAAAAAAAAAAAAATGATAAAAGTTCGTATTTTGAAGAGGTTTTAGTATTACTATTTCTTCTGAAGGAGCTTTCTAAAATTCAACTTCATAGCTCAATAATAGGAGAAATAAGACAAGTAATTAAGAGGAGAAGAAAGAAAAAGATTAAAGAAGAACTTATAAAGGAGCCTGGATCTGAAATAGGATTCTCACATGTTTTAAAGAAATAGTATCATTCTACTCAGCAATTAAAATAAAGAAATTAAAGTGCATTTCTAATAATCATATCTATTATTTTTTATAGTTTTATTACTTGCCTCAAGTCACATCTCAGGGATAGAATGAGCAACCACTCAAATTATTATTGATAAGGCTTGTGTGTCTTTGCATTTGCTGAGCTGGCAATTGGTTTGGCACAAGCTGTGAAAACCCCCAAATCAAGCACAAACCCTGCTCTCATCTGTCTCTGCCATAAAGCAGAAGCCAGTGGCAATGAGGAGATCATACACATTATACTTTGATTGTTATTTGGACATGCAGACTCCACAAATTGCTCATAAATGAATGTCACTTCCCCTAAACGAAAGCATATTTTGATTAGCTAATTTTATTGCAACACGCTATCCATTGTTAATGCACTGAAATACCGTTGTACTTCAAAGCTTAGATCGAAATTTTAAAGCCTCTGTCTCGTTTTCTAATATATCATCTGTAGAAAGGGCTGCTCTCTTTCTAACGTTGAGGTATTGTGTGCTGTGCAAAGAAATGTTTTTCCTTAGTATCTTGAGACTTTCTGTTTCCAAATGAGCTCAGATTCAAGGTTAACACACAACAATCATTTCCTGGGCAGTTAGATGAGGATATGTTCAGTTTAATGATTGTGAACCAACTGTCAGAGGACTCGCTGTCTGCACTTCCTTATTGCCTTAAAATTTCTATCAGAGCCATTGTCTTCCATGATCCTTTGATATTTCTCCCTTAATATTGATAGTATTTTTCTTGTAAAGATCTCCAAGAACTTAATGAATGTGTCTCATTACTCTTTTATTAATGTTGTTGATTAGATTTATGGATTTATGGATTCATAATTTGGGCTTATGAAAGATTTGTTCCCATTGAGACACAAAGCCCAAGAGATAAATTAACCCTCCCCCATCCTCATTCTTCCTTCGTGTTCCACCTCTATTAGAAAAAATAAGCTTGGAGTTCAAAACAAAAGAAAGAATTATAGTTGTCACTAATTGATTGTTTTTCAGCATTCATGTGCAGTGTGTAATTATCTAAAATTATGTTAAAATCCATAATTTTATGTGAAGTGAAAGAGAAAGTGAAGCTCCATCTAGAAGGTACTCTAAATATTATAAACTGTATTAAATCTAACAAAGTACCTAGAGTGACAACCTTGAAATACTTGAGTCAAACCCTTTATCTCCTGCCCATGAGTTCTGTAAAGATAGCTAAAAATAAATTGTTTACTCATTTTCCTGTAATAGAGATTTCAGTTCTCTATTTGCACAGCTTTCTTAGTGATGTTGCAGCTTTTTCCACTTCTGTGTGTATTAATGCAAAAAGAGTTCAAGGGTAGATGTCCTTCAGATAATTCAAAATACATGTTATAGTTACGAAAGTTCAGTTTCAGTTGAATAACCTGCACTTAGCACAGAGTGACATTTGATTTAGATGTTCCGTAGTATAGATTATTGGTCCTGGGGGTTATACCTTGGCCAGTAATGAGTGCAAAAGTGACATATGACTGATGTTATTGTTTGCAAATTATTATACTGTTAGCGAAGGTAACTATTAAAGACAATCAAATATAGCTTAGCTGTATAGTGAAATCATTACTTTCTGCAAATATCTTGTGATTTATTCAAAAGCTTTTGCATTATGAAGCACCAAAGAATTTGAGAAACTATCTACCATAATCCAAGGAGGTTGTGACCTCATAGATTAAATGGAATGATGAGTTTCTGTTGTCACAATGACACTGCCTTGAAGATGCAGCCTTGGCAGTACAAGGTTAGCTTGGTGGGATTAAAGCAATCAATGGATTTACATAACATTTGAAATGTTGGTATATGATCTCCTTTGTCAAGTAAAATATTGACTTAGCAGAGATTGATTTGCTGTTGAAAACATTCATTTCTGGTGTAGAATAAAATTCTGAAAAACATTTATCTTACTAATAGCTCTTCTCTCCAAATATTTTTTGAGGGCAGTTTCTCTTTGGCTGGACCACAGTTTCATCAATATCTGTATTCAAATTCCTTACCGTGATAATAATCTCTTACTACTCCCCATTTCCTCTCTCTGAGATCCACAAAATAGCTTAGCAAAGATGGTGATTGGCAACTTTAAAAATGATCTCGGGTTTTTAGATATTCTTTCTCAGTGTAACTAAGCTCTCATCTGAGTTCATCAAGACTGAGTAGCTTGACTCATGAAAAGAGTTTAAAAAAAAAAAAAATGACTCCAGTTCTCCAGTCCACCATTTCACTGGAAGAATTAATGGCATATTTAAATTTTCAGTTTTCCAAAAAGCTCTTTCATTGTTCTCCATCCTACCACAGTGCTGAGTTTGTATTTAAACGTTTCATTTTGTGCATTTCGAACTGTCAGGCTGAAGAAATACCAATAAGTGTGTTAGGTTTAGATAATCGAAAATTCCCTTTACTCAGCTTCTTAGTCTATATTTATCTGTCTGGCTGTGAAATCTATTCCAAGAGTATTCATCTACCACCCAAATCTATTCACCAAGCATCAAGACTCATCAGTGAGATGGAATAATGCCATTTAATTAGTCTTTGATATACAGCTTAATTAGGTCTTAATAAGGGGTAGTGCATCCTAAAATCAATTATCTTGCTCTTTTTAATAAGAGCAACTAATTAGTAGGAAAATCACCACAGTTCTCTTTTTATCCTGAAGCTTTCCATGGTGCTAGGAAGAAGGTTATGAAGAAGAAAAAATTACTCCAAAATATTTGGAAGAAATGTCATATTTAACCGAAAAGGTTATATTCAAAATAGTTGCAATAGATTAGAGATATTTTACAGAAAATGCAATGCCACCAATTCAGCATCTTCGCATATTTCGTGGTTTTCTAGTTCATGCAATAAAGAAAAGTTAAATGCCTTCCTACCTGTATGTTTAGTTCTTCCCTTAGCATTGTTAAGTATCCTAGATATAGGTCCACTGTAACTATGTCTACAGTGATTAGGGTGCCACATTTTCAATAAATCATCTTGATTAACTGGTACCTGTTTGGATCTAGCCTAGGAAGTGCCCCTATGAGCTGCTGAAGACAGTTACTACTTGAGTGGCTATGTGTTCTAGGTCTTAGGATTTTTCTGTTTATATTTTGTTTTCCACAATATACTGGATTATACTTAGCTGTGCAAAAGAAGGATTACCTTTTCATGATACTCATAAGTTTACTCAGCACATATTTATTCAACTTCTGTGAACTAGGTACTGCTCAAGCCACTGAGATTTGGTTGTGAGTAAAACAGACATAGTCCTTGCTTTCAAAGAGCTCACATTTTAATGAAATGAAATAGGAAGTGAACACAAAAATAAGGGAATTTTAGAAAATGGTCTGTAAATGGTAGGGTACTGTGGTAGAGAGTAACTAGGGGCAGAAGATGTGCTTCAGATGGGAAGGTCAAGAAAAAGGTCTCTGAGGAGGTATATTTAAGCTGTGACCAGAAGGAAGAGAAGGAGATGGTCAGAGGTAGGTCAAGTAAATGAGCAGAAGTAAAGGCCCTGAGTCAGGGAAAAACTTGTTGTATTTGAAGAATGTAAACAATGGCACTGTCCTCAAATATCAATAATGGAAAGGAGGAGGGGTAAACAATGAGGTCATATAGAAGTTGGCAATCAGCTCAGGCAAAGAATTTGGATGTTATTTTGAGTAGAGTAAGAATGTGTTCATTGGGGGAATAGTGTGATTGACCTGACTTACATATTTTCACTATCAGAATGAATATTTAATTATAGAACCTACATTGTAAGTATATAGGTTTTTACTGTACAATTGCTTCAACTTTCTGTATGTTTGAAATTTTTCATAATCAAATGCTGATAAAAAATCAATGTGGCCATTGAAATAGAAGAATTAGAAGCATGGGGTGATCTAAGCATCAGATTATGTTAGTTTAAATGAGGATTTTGGTGGGAGAAATGCAGAGTGAGACCCACCTCCCCCAAATGAGAAGGCATGCTGGCAGTTAAATTAAAAATTAAAGGCAGTTATGTTGGGCCTCTGAAAAATTAAAGGCAGTTATGTTGGGCCTCTGAAAAAAATTGTCTAGTGATTATTTAATGCACTTCGAGTAAGTTCTTTCCATGGCTTAAATGCCTGTCTTGTCAAGTTTGTCAAGAGTTGGAAGAGGACTTCATGGGGCTCAGACTGAGCCAATAGAGTGTATTCTGAATTATGCTCCATTACTTATGAACTGAAGCAACACTGGACCATCTGTCCAGGTATATATGACTTGTTTTAATTCAGGTGTGTTTAAGGATACAGTAAAGAACTTCGAAACCAGGTTCAGTCTTTGCCTAGTTCCCTTTGGGAAAAATCACTCACCTCAGCAGGAGGCTAGCTTCCAGGAAAGTCCTTCAGAGAATCCATTAATACTAGCTGCTTGCTGCTAACTACTTCCTGGGAATGCACGCTTCATAGAAGGGACAACAAATGAGGGACCTTTTTGAAGAGCTTAGTAATCAAGCTCAAGAAGGTATTAGGTTATGGACTTTATGCTTGGCCCCAACCATAGTCGTGTACAATTGGTACTTGATAAAAACAACTCTTTGATGATGATAAGGGCACCTGTACCAGGGAGAGCAAATACATTAAAAGGTGGGTTTTTTTGTTTTTGTTTTTTTGGTACTAAGAGCTGTTAGCATCCTTTCACTCTTGCTTGCCTCAGCAGCATGCAATCAGAAGATGCACTCATACACATACAACTTAGGTATATGTCACATTTGAGAAGCCCTTACTGGACCAAGTCCTTCAATAAATTTAACTTATATTTTTAACTTGAGCACTTTCAGAGAGCATAATGATTTCTCTTAGAGAACTCATTAGGTCTTACCTGGGAGATTTAAGAAAGCAAAAAAGCTGAAAATAGACATGGTCTGCCATAAAGGAAGTGCTGTAGCTTTAGTTGGTTACTCAGAATTCGAGACTTTATCACAGTGATGAACAGGTGCGTTCTTGCTTCAGTCTCTCTCACTTAATACTGCAATGCTGCATCTTTTTGTGTTGGCCTCCCGTAGTAGGCAGTGATCACAGCACACCGCCATTTAACAAGTCTAACATGTTCTGTGCCTCTTTGTTTTTCCCTTCAGTGTGTTAGTCATGCTTTTTTGAGGGAAGAATTGTTCTGAGAATCCAGTTCCCCTCATGAGGCCTAGTAAATTGTTGCCTTCCTTTGATAGCTAATCCTGATTCAAATGTTGATCCTCATAGTTCAGGTCCCAGCTTAACATCATGTGAGTAGTAACTGCTGAATGGGAAAAGCAATAGAGCTACTGTGAGACAGACTACATCAGAGGTTCCACAGAAGAGAAGAACAGTTGTTTTAGTCTCATTTAATCCCAACACAATGGGATTTGGGGAGGGAAAGTGAGTAGGATGGAGTCTGTTGTTGAAAGAAAAGGGTAAACAGCTCCAAGTCTTTCTAATGAAAAGTTTGGATTGAACAAGGCATTTATACATTCGGAAGGAACTAAATGTGTGACCTAATGAAGAGCAAAGGATTTAGGCAGACTTCTTCATATAGTTTTAAAATTAGAAGATGATCAGAATGAGATTTACAACTAACAAGTTCAGGTTTATTAGTATTCTGCCAACACACATACACAAGTTACACTCAAGTTTAGGGCCTCAATACAGAGCTCAGCCCCATAAAGGATTGACTAAAGGAAGGGTGGATGGATTGATAGAGAGGTGAAGGAAGGCCCTCAGAGTGAACACAATTTCTGACCCTAAAATGACATTATTGCTACATTTTAGACATGAAAATCAGAAGCACACTTCATTATTATAGCCATATGCGGGAAACCAAGATTTATGCCAAAAGTCTCCAACCTCATCTCTTCCCAGGCATCTTGGTGAAATGTCACGTTTGCTTTGTCCAGAGTAAGCCAGGGAACTGCTAATACTGGAAACTCTGGATAATCAACACACATCAACTGCATAGAGAAACTTGGCTCTAATTTCAAACTCTTAGAGGCCTTCAGTTGACTGAAGCCTTAACAGTTGGCTCTGGCTTACTGTTGCCTCTGTTTCTAAAGTCTCAGTACTCATCCTCAACTGAAACCTCAATAATTGCCTGTTCCACACGAGCTATCACTTTATTATAAGCTTTCATGCTCATTGTTTTTATACCGAATTGTTTTGTCTGCATGTCTTGCCATAGATAATAGATGGATACAAGGTACAGTTAAATATGAGGAACTGGCTGCAGTATTTCAGATTCAAACTTATTCAATTTCCTTGCTTTGTGACCCTGAGTAAGGAGTTAAGTTCTCTGAGCCTCAGGGATTGTGGTGAGGAATGGAAAGTTGCTTATAAAACTCTGAGGATAATGTTTGGCAACACTAAGCCTTCAGATGTTTATTGTCATTATTTTAAGGTTTAAAGAATATTTTTCCTCTCTTTCGCATTATTACATTCTATAATGGAGCATAATGTTAAGGACTAAGGTGCTCCAAACCTTTTTGTATTTCCTATAGAAAACGCTTTTTCTTCTGTTATCTTTCTTTATAAATTGTGCTGTTTTGATATATATTTTTTCATTACCCATACATAAACCTTGAAAGTTAATACATACTAGTACTTTCACTAAAACCTTCTCTTCCCACGCCCATATCAGGTTGTTATAACTAAACCTATTTTTATTATATCTCCCTATAAAATAGTGAATTGACTCACCATGATAGCGTTTAAGTCCTAAAAAAATTTGCCTTATGACCAATAACAAAATTGTTTTAGGTATCTGTTTTGGCCTCTGTGAATTCTCAAATAACATAATTTGATGCAAGAATAAAATAGGTATAAATTACAGTGACACTAGGAAGCACAAGAATGCCCCTGCCATTGTTTTATGTCCTTCTGTGCAGAGATCTATGAAGACTGGAAGCAAAAGGCAGCCTGTTTCTCTATATGGCTCACTTTTATATAGTTCGTATAGCCATTTATGGCTTCTTTGCTATTCTCTTTAATTGATTCCTTATTCAGCAAATAGAAGCAAGATACAATTAACCTTGTGAATAGTTCTTTAGGGGGGTACATATTCAGATTTGATTGGGTCTCAGTTGGGTCACTCTCATTGACCTGAAGGTCGAAAAAAGAACATGCTTGCTGCTTTTGGGTAAGTAATATTGAATTAAATCTCTTCAGAGACTAGTTTTAAGCCTGGAAAAGTCTTCTAGCTTAAACAGTGAGAGATAATTGGAGTGTCTTGTGGCATCAAGTGTTTGAGTGCAAATTAATATTTCGGTGTGATTGCTTGCTATATGTTTTTAAAGGACTCCCATTTAAAGTGAGTTTAGTTTACATACAAGCCTCACAATTATCTATTGAAAACAGTTGCAAGTAGCAGTTACAGCACTAATTACTGGACAACTGTTCTTTTAGGGTATGAAGGTCAGGTCATGTTTTCTTGACACATTAAACAAATATCTACATGAGTCAGGATGTTTCAAAAGTTAAATGGCTTCTGAAGACATATATTTAATTGAAATTCCATAGAGCAATATTTCTGTTTTTCTCTTGTTTTGAGATAAAGATGCCCTCCTCTCTTGCTAAAGAATAAATTATGAAATTTGGGGTTTGGAGGGCAAATAAATTCAGGGCAAGAGGGATCCTTTTGAAATCTTGGCATACAAATATCTGTGAAACTAGTCCAAATTGGAATGGCTTTTATGAAGTTTTTAGACCCATAGACCCACCCACGTCATCTTTTCTGCACTCCGATTCTCCTAACTTGATGAATGGTTTCAATTTATAAAAAAAAAAAAAAGTTTCTTGGGTCATTTTCTGACCCCACCACATATTTTAACTTTAAAATATTTTTCTTCCTCAAGGTAACACTCTAGATACACAACACTCAGAAAAGACCATATCTAATTTGATTTATTTTCTTATAGACCATATTATAACCTTAATGCTTAATTTTTATGTAGTTTTAAAGGTGGAATATTTGATCCTCAGGTGCGTTTTATCCATTAAATACTGGGCACTTAGGACCTGTGATCTTACTGAGGGTCTTGAAAAAAAAAAAGCTTGAGACATGAAAAAAATATATATGTGTCTTAAATCTGGAGGAAAAAACTGAATTTGAGGTCAATGCATGCTTAATTCAGTGTTCATAACATAGCATATCAATTCCACTAGTTGTTAAGTTTAATATCATCAAAATTTCCTAACATTTAAAAACATTTTGCACGTTAGATAGCCTTGCTCTATAAGAATTCCTGGTGTGCACGATTACTGTTGAGGAATCACTGCCAATCATAAATTAAGTCAGTGGCATATAACCAAATAATTTCCAAAACAAAGTTATAAACAATAACTGTTCACCACATTAAAATTATTTTAATGTCAAACACACATGCATGTGAATATTTTCAATATGATTTTAGAAGAGTGCCTCCAGAAATAAAAGCAACTTGAAGATCTAAGGAATGCTAAAACTGGTCCTCTTGGCCCTCAGAGAATGTTGTTTTCTACTTTTATCACAAAATGTATATATTCAGAACTGAAAGCAGGATCTTGAAGAGATATTTGCACAGTTATGTTCATAGCAGTAATATTCAAAATAGGCAACAGGTGGAAGCAACCCAAAGGCCTATTAATGAATAAATGGAGAAACAGAACGTAGTATATGCATACAATGGAATAGTATTCAGCTTTAAAAAAAAAGAAAGGAATCCTGTCATATGCTACAATGTGGTTGAACCTTGAGTATATTTTGCTAAGTGAAATAAGCCAGTACAAAGGACCGATATATATATAATTCTGTGTATATGAGTTATTGAAAGTAGTCAAATCCATAGAGACAAAGTAAAAGGATGTTTCCTAGGAACTAGTAAATGGGAGTTATTTAATTGATATAGACCTTCAGCATTGCAAGAAGTAGTTAGGGATTTCTATTGCACAAACATGTGAGTATACTTAACACTACTGAACTGCATACTTAAAAATGGTTATGATAGTAAATTTTAATGTGTTTTTACAATTTTTGTTTCAAGTTTTCAAATTCTAGTTAATTAATATATAGGGTAATATTGGTTTCAAGAGTAATTTAGTGATTCATCACTTACATATAACACCCAGGGCTCATCACAACAAGTGCTCTCTGTAATACCCATTTGGCCCATCCCCTATCCACCTCCCCTCCATTAACTTTCAGTTTGTTTTCTATAGATAAGAGTCTCTTATGGTTTGCTTCTCTCTCTTTTTCACCTCCTTTCCCTATGTTCATCTGTTTTGTTTCTTAAATTCCACATGTGAGTGAAATCATACTGTATTTATCTTTCTCTGACTGACTTGTTTTGCTTAGCATAATACAAGCATTGTAATACATGCTAGTTCATTGCAAATGGCAAGATTTCATTCTTTTTGATGGCTGAGTAGTATTCCTTTGTGTTTATTTATACACACACACACACACACACAAAACTTCACCTTTGTTCATTCATCAATTGATGGACATTTGGGCTTTTTACATAATTTGGCTATTGTTGGTAAACATTGGGGTGCAAGTGTCCCTTTAAATCTGTTTTTGTATCCTTTGGGTAAATACTTAGTAGTGCAATTGCTGGGTTGTAAGATACTTCTATTTTTAACTTTTTGAGGAACCTCCATACTATTTTCCATAGTGGCTGTACCAGTTTGCATTCCCACCAACGGTGTAAGAGGGTTCCCCTTTCTCCACATCCTTGCCAACATCTTTTGTCCCCTGTGTTGTTAATTTTAGCCATTCTGACAGGTATGAGATGATATCTTATTGTAGTTTTGATTTGTATTTCCCTGATGATAAGTAATTTTGAGCATCTTTTTGTGTGTCTGTTAGCCATCTGTATATCTTCTTTGGAAAAATGTCTTTTTGCCCATTTTTTTAACTGGATTATTTGTTTTTTGGGTGTTGAGTTTGTAACTTTTTATAGATTTTGGATACTAACCCTTTATCAGATACGTCATTTGTAAATAATCTCCCATTCCGTAGGTTGCCTTTTAATTTTGTTGATTGTTTCCTTCACTGCGCAGAAGTTTTTTACCTTTATAAAGTCCCAATAGTTCATTTTTGCTTTTGTTTCCCTTGCCTCTGGTGATGTGTGGAGTAAGAAGTTGCTATGGCCTATGTCAGAGAGGTTGCTGCTTATGTTCTCTTCTAGGATTTTGGTCTTACATTTAGGACTTTCATCCATTTTTTAAAAGATTTTATTTATTTATTTATTTATTTATTCATTCATTCATTCATTCATTCATTCATTTGAGAGAGAATGAGAGAGAGATCATGAGCTGGAGGGGTAGGGGTAGAGGGAGAAGCAAACTCCCGCACTGAGCAGGGGACCTAATATGGGACTCAATCCCAGGACCCTGAGATCATGACCTGAGCTGAAGGTGGACTCTTAACCAACTGAGCTACCCAGGTGCCCTCTTTCATCCATTTTGAATCTGTTTTTGTGTATGATATAAGAAAGTAGACGAGTTTCATTCTTCTGCATGTTGCTGTCCAGTTTTCCCAACACCATTTGTTGAAGAAGCTGTCTTTTCCAGTGGATATTCTTTCCTGCTTTGTTGAAGATTAGTTGACCATAGAGTTGAGAGTCCATTTCTGGGTTCTCTCTTCTGTTCCATTGATCTATGTGTCTGTTTTTGTGCCAGTACCATACTGTCTTGATGACTACAGCTTTGTAATAAGCTTGAACTCCAGAATTGTGATGCCTCCAGCTTTGCTTTTTTTACTCCAAGATTGCTTTGACTATTCACGGTCTTTTGTGGTTAGGTATTATAAGTTTTGAGCCCTTACTCTATTCCTAGGATTGTGCTATATATAGAAATACTTTGATAAACACAGGTTTTTGTCTTGTATTCATATCACTTTCTCCAATATAGTGGGAAAGAAAAATATACACACACACACACACATATCTACATATATGTAATATTTCTCAAATGTGAGTAATTTAAAACCCATTTAAATTAAAAAGAGTAACAAAAAGATAAGATATAAATTAATTTTGTGTAAGGTTAATGAAATATGTATATAAGTAAAACTTGATTGAACAAATAGTATTTAACTTTTGGACAATTATAAAGCAAACGAAAATTATAAATGACAGTTACTTTTGTTTCCTTTAAATATGTGAACCCTTCTTTGTATGGCAATGTGGAGATGTTTATTAGGCCTTCACTTGGGAGGAAACATTTTTACACTGTTTATCCTATGTTATTTTCTTTAGCATATGACAATGTAGTGTACCATGTCCAACACGATTAAAAAGGTAAATGCAAACTTCAGCATTTAAATAGTACCAAGTACTTAGTTATAAATGCTCGACTGGATGATCTAGAAATGCTTTACATATACATATTTTAAAATCACTAATGAAATAAAAACAAACTTAAAACATTTTCACAAATAATTCCAAGACACCCTCTGAGAATACAAGAGGAACCCCAGTTTGGGAAAACCTAAGTTATAATATAATGTAAGAAGAGGTATTAAAGAGATATATATAAAGTGATATTGGAATATGAGAGAATAATTTATTCTGCTAAAGGGCATCAAGGAAGGCTTCAGAGAGAAAGTGTCAATTAACATTTAAATTGGACTTTGTTAGCTGAGTATGAAATGCCAGTGGGGTAAGTGTGTATGTGTGTGTGTTGCCAGAGAAGCAAATTCCAGCAGTGGGAGTAACTTTAGCAAAGGCCAAGGCATAAGATAGAGTGTGGTACATCTGAGGGAGCAACATGTATATTTGGGAGTGTAGCTAAAGATAGAAATAGAGAGGTACAGAGGGCCATTTTATAAAGGACTTTGTTGCCATACTTAAGAATTTTGAACTTTATTTAATAGCAATGTGGCACTATCAGAGACTATTAAATTACAGAGAAAAGGTTGATTATATTTTTGTTTTAGAAATACACCGATGAAGAATTATATAAGGACAGGTTCTATAGCAAGAAAACAACTGCCACCAAGAGTTACAAATAAACCTGAAAGATTTGTCAAGACTGAAGATAAATGAATGTAAAGGCAATTATTTTGTTTAATGTTAAGGAAATAATGAACTTTTTTTTCTTAAGGAGTGACCAAAACTGCAAAAGAAATTTGTATATTACTGTTATCTAGTTTTTGAAATACAGTAAATATCACCACAAAACCTTTTAAAGTAAATAGCTGGAGTTTCCAACTAAAAGGACTAAGAGGAAGTCTTCTTGTATTTGTAAATATTTTTCAAGTGAGAGCAGGTCACTGAATTACAGATGTGGGAGAGATGAGGAACCGAACATTTTAAGACTCCCAGTGCTGTATTTTTTTCCCACTATGATTCATGCTTCCTTCAAGAATAGAAGTGAGAAGATCTATCTTTTTGTGATAAGCCAAGTTGAGAAAAGTACAGGCATGGGAATTTAGGTATGGGGTCATAATAGATTGATTTTGGTTACAACTTGAATTGAGAAGAGAACAGATGAAAGAAAGATTCTCATTCATTCTTTGGTGTTATAAGACGTCACTTAGAAGTTGAAGTTGAGGCAGTCATTAAAAACATGTTGCTAGCCTAACTTTCCGGATATCCACAGATGAACTAAATTCATTATGTCAGGGGTGCCTGGGTGGCTCAGTAGGTAAGTGTCTGCCTTCGACTCAGGTCATGATCCTGGGATTAAGTCCTGTGTCAGGCTCCCTGCTCAGTGGGGAGCCTGCTTCTCCCTCTCCCTCTGCCACTCCTGCGCTCGCTCTCTCTCTCTCAGAATTTCTATCTCAAATAAATAAAATGTTTAAAAAATTCATTTTTTCAAAAATTGAAGTTATAAACTTGCTTGTCTCAAACATTGTTGCTCTTTCTGAATTTTACTTTTAGTAAATGGCATGCCTATTCCCCATTGACACTCCCTCCTCGTTGCTGAAACTGTAACCCTGGTAGTCTTCTAGAATCCTCCCTTTCCCAGATATTCTTGCCAAATTTCTTTGCTTCTATATTTATAGAATTCGTCCATTCTGCTCTGTAGTAATTGCAAGCTACTCCCTCCATTTAATTCCTTATTATCTCCAGTCTCTGTTCTTACAATATTCTTGTCTCTGGTTTTGCCATTTTCTCAATACATCCTTCACAAATCTACCATAATGATATTTTGACCTAAAATATAATCAGTCCCTAATATATTGGGACAGTATGGTTTCAGTTTCATGAAGTCATAAAATGGGTTTAATATCAAGAATAATGTTTACAGGCTGAGGATCGTGAGACAATACTATTTTAACCTTCATGTCTCAGTTTCTCTCACAGTAAAGCTGTGAAGATTAAATAACATGTAGAACAATACATGGTACATAGTGAATGCTTAGCAGTGTTGCTATGGTCTTTGTTGTGTGTCTCTCCCTCCAACCCCCCAGATTCCCCGCCTGCACACTCCTTAGCTCCATCTCAGGAAAATCCAATGTGGTAATTAAGACCTTTTGTAATCTAGCCACTGTGCACCTCTCAGGTCTTATCTTTCTCCTGTGATATTAGGAACTCTGGGCTTCAGATAGAGGGACCCATATTTTCCTGAATGAACTATGGTTACTCTTCCCTTTAAGCCCTTACACATGCTGTTCTCTTTGAGTTAAGTATCTTTTTTCCTTGTCAGAATAATTTAATTTCTAATTTCCTTCTTTGTTCATATTAATGCTCTTGGAGAGCAGTTTGCCAGCCCTATCAGAACACAGTAGCCCTGATACTTTATATTCCTGCAACACGCTATACTCTATCATGATAGTTATTACATTGCTTGGTTGCTTATCTGTCTCATCAACCAAGCTGAACTCCCTAAGGCCAGGATTTTAGGCCTTACTCATAGCTAAAAATCTCAGGATGTAGGCCAAAATGTATCTCGAATGAAAGTGGCTTGGATTATGTTACTAGCCTTCCCAAATATCAGGAGATCCTCAAAAATCTCACTGTGGAGAATAAACCCATTTCAGTGATAGATTATAAAAATTTTGATTTATACAAATTTATACAAATTTGATTTATACAAATCAAAATTGTAAAATTGGAGAACATGTATGAACTATTTAAAATCAACCCCATTATTTTAATATTTTACCTATTTTCCAAAGACAGACTTGAAATTGCTTCCTGGAACAGTTGGTAATTTGTATAGTTAAATATAATTGACAAAGTGTATAGTTTTCAAATGAGAACACATAGACATACATTTCAAAAGAATAGTGTCTGCAAAATATTTGAACACAAAGGAAATTTTGACCAGAAGTTTCTTGGAGGCCATTTAGAGAAACCAAAATATTCTGGTGACTGGAACAATTGAGATTAAGTAAACTAATTCCATGGTTTTCCTTTCTCAAAATGGTCTATTATTGCTTTGGTTCATTTGCAAAATAATTTTTAGTTTCAAAAAAAATGATTGTGTTGATATTAAGGAAAACATTTGGGAATTGTAATTAGATTGTAGAGAAGAAAATATTACAATGATACATCTTTTCTTACCCAGTATATTAGATCTCTGTTTTCTATTTTTCTTTTTTTCTTCTCAGGTTATCAATTTTTTTTCCTAGCTTTCTGATTTTTTTTTTTTTTAAACTACAATGTTCAGTGAAATCCCCCAAATACTCTATACTCTGAGGAATTTATATTCTTCTAAAAGAAAAGGTTCTAAGTTAAAATTGGGGCACTGGCAATGCTTCACAGTCTCAAACTAATTCCCAAGGTAATGCTGAAATCATTTTGACCTCCTAAAAAGGATATGGCGTGGAATGTGCATTCAGTCCTTCATCTAGAGAGATAATTTAGCATGAAACCTTATACATTTGTTATCCTAGGAATCTGCAGTTTCTCTTTTTGTCATTCTTTGTATGTATGTTTCTGTCATTGTTTTGTGTACGTGTGTGTGAGTGTGCACATATATATACATGTATATGAGAGAGAGAGAGAGAGAGAGATGGATGATATTTAATATTATAACCATCCTCTCTATCATGTGCTCCAGGAAAGATAAATCTATCTGTCCCTGAAAGACTAGGCTCAAGCCTGGCCAGGTACAACATCAAAATTGACTAAATCCAATTTTTTTTTTTTTTAACCACTTTATTTAGTAAGAATAATTTCAGTTTGGGAAAGATGCGGTCAACTTGTCACCACAGGGCAAGAGCCTGACTGAAAAGATAGTAAATTCATTGTAAGGAGTACTGAGAGAGACAGAAACCAGGATCTGTTTGAGCTCTTTTATCACTTAATCCAGCAGTATTCACAACCCCTTGAATTTTCAATTATATGAGCCAATGGATGTTGGGTTTTCTGTTGTTTATGGGAAAAGGAATCCACACTGATACATCAATATTAGGTAGTTTCCCATGGGTTCCAAAGTCTTGCAACAAGTAAGAGGCCCTCAACAGAGATTTAAAACATAGGTCCTCAGTCCCCAAAGAGAGACTGTGGTTCATTTGGGAAGGAGAGAGGGAGGAAGAGAAATGCTAGATTCTACCTTTTTAAGAAGGATCTTCAGTTATTCTAATGTGAATAGTCTACACACTATATATTGGAAAATTTATATAATGATTGCCTGTTTTCTTTTTCACAATTGTCCAAAGGCTCTGCTAAGGGAATGTTTTAGACTAATGAAAAGCGACTTGAATTTATATCCCTTAATCATTTACCTTTTGAATTTCCACTGTTTTCTTTGAGTTAATATCATCCTGTCCACAAGGGTCTCGGGATAAATTTTTACAATGTAAATAGCTCTGCTGTAGGTTCTGAAAAATGAACTGTACTTCTACTTTACTTTAAGATAAATTTAAGATTTAAGGGTAATTATTTTTTTGTAAATTTAAAGAGCAATTTATTAATTTACCATCAGAGTTAAATTTTATATATACCACAATACTCTGGTCACTTGACTTGCCTATTCCTACTCCTTCAGCTATCAAAGCTAAAGAAAATTTTACTGTCCAGTGTTCTCTAGATCAGGCTCAGATAAAAGAGTTTAAAAATCTGTTTATTTGTGTATTTTAATTCAGGAAAAAAGGAAAGAAAAGGAAGGCAGGAGGGAAAAAATAAACTGGAAGAATGCAGGAGACTATTGAGAACTAATTATATTGACTATTGAATCTACTAAGAAGAATAGAAACTATTTTTCTAGCAATTTGATTCCACTAATTTCATTTAATTCACTGATTTGGTCAGTGAATTATTTGTGGAGTGTTAGCTATGTTCTAAGCATTGTGTTAGGAATAAAATGATGCAGATACATGGTGCTGCTTTCAAATAGTTCACCGACTAATTGAAAAATCCAAATCTATTCAATGACTAGCATATATATATTCTGTGTTGTTCTAGACATGGTGATGGTGGTGTTATAAAACGGAACTTTACATTCGTAGGAGAAACGCACATCTTAAAAAGACACTAGAGCTGTATTAAATATGTGATTCAAATAGTTATTAATTGAGCATACCTCAGAGAATTATCTTACACAGTGGGGTTGGCCTGGAGAAAATTATTTCAAAAGATAAAAACAGGAAATAATTGCTCCACATTGGTTAATTGAAGGAGGGCGCCCTGAAACCCACATAGAAGAGTCTATGGACCTACTTGTATGTCTTGCAAAAGCTGTATGAGCTCTAATAGCAGCTCTGCTGTTTACTAATAGTCACTGAACCTCTCCAAACCACAGTTTCCTAATTTTTAAAAATGATAAAGTTTATTGTATTAGACATTTGAAATGCTCTATATTCCTCTGTATAGATCTGTATTTTCATTTAGTTTTGTTTTACTTCTTCCTGAGGACTTCCTTTAATGATGAATTATTTCAGTAGTAGTTGGATAAGTGTTTTTTTATTTTATTAAAGATTTTTATTTATTTGAGAGAGAGAGAGAGAGATCACAAGTAATCAGAGAGGCAGGCAGAGGTAGAGGAGGAAGCAGGCTCCCCGCTGAGCGGAGAGCCTCATGCGGGGCTCGATCCCAGGACCCTGATATCATGACCTGAGCTGAAGGCAGAGGCTTTAACCACTGAGCCACCCAGGCGCCTCTTCATAAGTCTTTATTCATCTTTGTGAAGTATATTTGCTGGGTATAACCTTCCAGGTTGACATTTGTTTTTTACTACTTTAAAGGTTTTGTTCCACTTTAACTTTAATTGTTTTTTACTACTTTAAAGGTTTTGTTCCAAGTTAACATTCTCACTTAATGTTTTTAAGAAAAAATTTTCTGTCTTCTTTATCTTTGTTCTTTTGTAGGTAATGTCTTTTATCTCTGCTGATTTTAAGGGTTTCTCTTTATTACTGGATGTTGGAAAAGTTATTATGCCTTACTTTGAGATAATTTTCTTCATTTTTCTTATATTTGAATTTCTTGAGCTTCTTGGATCTATGGGTTCATAGTTTTCATTAAATATAAAAATTTCTACAAATATTTTTCTTCCCTTTGTTCTTTCATGGATTCCTGTTGCATGCATATTAGTTCACTTAAGGTTATCTTACAGTTTGTAGATTTTTGTTTTACTTAAATTTTTTTGAAATCTGTATAGTTTTTTGCAACTTCTCTATTTTCAAGTTCACTAGTTATTTCTTCTCCAATAACCAATTGCTATCAAGTATCAGTGTATTGTTGATCTCAGAAACTATTGTTTTTAGCTCCAGCTCTATAATTTTGATGTAGGTTTGACTTTTATATCTTTCACATCCTTACTTTTTTTGATAGATAGTGCATAATAAGTATTTTAATGTCCTCCTCTGCTAATTCTAACATCTGTGTCAGTTCTGGATCAGTTTCAGTTGACTGCTTTTTCTCTTCACTATTAGTCCATATTTTGTACTTCTTTTCGTGTTTGTTACTTTTTTATTCACTCTCGAACATGTTTTATCATGTTAAGTGCTGGATATTTTTGTATTCCTATAAATATTCTTGAGGTTTGTTCTGAGATGTAGCTCAGTTACCCAGGAACAGTTTTATCCGTTTAGGTCTTGTTTTTAAGATTTGTTAAGCAGATTAACAAGGCTATAGATTTGTTAGCCTAAGGCTAATTATACTCCACTACAGAGGTAAATTCTTCTGAGTATTCTACATAATTCCTTGTGAATTTTGAGCTTTTCCAGTTTGCGTATTGGGAACAGGCACTTTTCTGTTTCTGTCTGAGCACTGGATACTGTTTCCTCTAATTCTTTTTTTAGTCCGTGCTTTTCTTGGTTACAGCTGGTTTTCTTGCACACTCGTCGTCCCTGCCAAATACTTGAGGGGTACCTGCTACAGATTCATGATTATTTTTCTCTCTGTGTAGCTCTCTTCTCTGAAATACTGTAACTTGCAAACTCTGTCTTCCTCAGTCTCCCTGTACTCAGAGAACAATCTCCTTAACTCACAGTCTTCTAGGCTTTGCCCGGTTTCCTTCTCTCTGTACTAGTTTGGTCACTTTTTCAACACAGTAAACTGGGGCAATTGTCAGTCTCACCTTGCTTTCAGGAAGCTTTACCCTCCATTACTTGGTATCCAGTGTCTTGAAAATCATTGTTTCTTTTATTTTCTTTTTGTTGTTATTTCTAGATGAGGTTAATTCTAGTCTCTATTTTTCCATCTTGGCTAGAAACAAACATTCTTTAAGGGTAATTTTTAAATACCAAAACATGTTTACTCTCAGGGCATAATAGGATGCATTTCCATATTTCATATTCCTGGGGGTGGGCGGCAGAGAATATTGCCCTATTCAGGTTCTCAGGAGAGGTACCCTTGCAGAGGGAGACCTTGTTATTTGGGTAGACTCTTTCTATCTTCTAGAGAAGCTCTCAATAGCACAGTATGCGGTGACTTGTGTGAGCTTGCTTCTTACCAAGAATAGCACACATTTTGGGAATCTTAGCCAAGGCTTTAGTGTTGTTTTGCGCTATACCCAGCTGATTGCTGTAATGGGGAGAATTGTCTTCTAACTTCTCATGTGATTCATTCAAGATACATGTAAGGAGGGTTTATTTTGGTTTCACATTGCTCTAGTAGGTACTGGCAGAATACTGAGAGAATAGGAACACCATTTCTTGATTTTTAAAAAGTGAAAGTCTGGTGGATCATAGAATTTATTCTATTAAAAAATAATAGGAAATTGAGAACAAGGTTAAATCAGCCAGAAACTTCATTTTAAAAATGTAATGGAAAACTTTATTTTTATTAATGTCTTAAATTGAATACGCTAGCTTAAACTCATAAGACTTGGGGTAAAATTATTCATAGTCTTAATGTTTTACATTTATATCTGAATATATGTGTGTGTGTATGTGTATATAGTTGGCTTATTGTTATATATATCTGTGTATCCGAATATATGTGTGTGTATATATATTGGTTGGCTTATTGTTAATGCAAATATATATATGCACACCCACATATACACATATACAAATATTTATATAACATATATATATACACATACATACCAGTGTATAAATATTAAGGTATAAATACTTATTCACTCCATATTTCTTCTAATATTGTATAGTCTAGATGACTCATAATATATTTCACAACAGTCTTCTTTTTTTTTTTTTTAAAGCTTTTATTTATTTATTTGACACAGAGAGAGAGAGAGAGAGATCACAAGTAGGCAGAGAGGCAGGCAGAGAGAGAGGGGGAAGCAGGCTCTCTGCTCAGCATGAGGGGCTGGATCCCAGGACCCTGAGATCCTGACCTGAGCCGAAGACAGAGTTTTAACCCACTGAGCCACCCAGGCGCCCCTCACAACAGTCTTAATGATGACATTTATGTGTCCCTAAGTTTTCTCTTTTGTAATTAATGTTTTGATAAACACTCTTCTTCATACATCTTTACAAAGCTGTATGAATATTTCCATGAATTAGACTTTCAGAAGATGTACAATATATACAATTTTATTCCGCTTATAGCTGAAAGACTGTGTCCCTAAAAAATTTGTTCTTGGTTTATATTACAATATATGTAAAAAATATATAAATATATATATATATATATATATATATATATATATATATGTATGTATATACACATATAATGCTTGCGCCTTTAATCTGTTAGGTCTGGTATGAAAACATTTACTTGAGATATCTAATTGCACAACATAACCCACTATACATTTTTAGTTGGTTTACTATTATTAATAAATACATAAGGATAAGGTGACAATTACTAATTTGTAACTACTCAACTAAATTGGCAGTCTAAAAACTATTCATTAGGAATCTATAATTATGTGTAATTAGCTTATTACAAAATAGAAGTATGACTCCTCCATGTCAGTGTCTTAAGAGACCAAATGAGAAAATAGGTTTGTATACCAATGATGTATAGTAAATACTCCATTACTTACAGTTTTGTGTTAAGAGTTAATATCAGAAACAGTTCTCTCCACTTGGAGAATTCTGGCCTGTAAGTAGGTGGATTTCTGTATATAACACTTTATATATTTTTGTCAGGAGAAATAGTCAGAATTAGATAAAATTATATTGTGAACTTGCAAGAAAGGAAGCTTGTAGGAACAAAATGAGTAGTCGTAATATAATAAAAGCAGTTTCCTGACTAGCCTTTTAGGATGTACAAGAGGAATCCAGACCATATTTCTTTTCAATTTAAGTGTGGGGGAGTAGACATTACTGAGCATAATGTGGACAAAACATGCCAAGAAGAATCCATAATATTGCTATAGATCCTTCTGGGAGTGTTACCCAAGAAGTCTTTTTTATTGGTATTACTAACTTATCTTAACTGTTTTACGGACAACACCCTCAGGGACCATGTCTTTACTTGCATCTGTTACTCTGATTGCTAATCATGGGAATAGCAAATGGAGGGAGATGAGAATAGACCCATTTGCTCTTTTTCTTTCAGAGTATTACCAACAGTAATATAGATAATAATCTGAGGAAAATAAGGCTGTTGCAATTTATTGGACATACTGCAATAATGCTTCCTATGGGCACAAAATGAAATAAACCAACAGTCTGCATTTTAAACATTGAGTTTTCCTAGTAATGGCAGATGTGGGTAAATAGATCATAGCCTCTTAATGAGGACATATTAAACTTGAGCTCTTCTGCCTGATCTACATGCATTGTGAGCTCTTTTTTTTTTTTTAAAGCATTTCCAAGTGCTACTTATGAGGAAACTAGTTGTGAAATCATCAAAAAGGCATTTTGTTTGGAAACTGATGTGAGATACATAAACTTTTGAGCTACAGAATTAGGATAGAAAATTCAGGGAACCTAGACTGTATATGTTGAAGCATCCCTCGTTTGTTACACTGGGACTGCCTTAATAGAAACTTAGCTAAAATGTTCAGGTTCCTGTTTTTCCTGGTCCAGTTGCTGTCTGTCAGTGTTCTGTCTAAACTTCAGTAGATAAAAATTTCATTGAAGCTGGATCATGATCAGGACTTATTATGAAAATGTGTTTTAACACACAATCAGAGCAGTTGTAAGTTTCTTTGTATTTTCTGAGTTTTAAATTATAAGAAATATCTTTATTTAACTAAAAGTTTAAAAAAGGGCATTATTAGTATCCTCTTGTAAAATCAAGGCACCTACATTACTCAAAAGAAAATTCGATATCCCATTTATTAATGCAAGAAATATTCTGAAACCCAATTCTCTGTGCATGTTCTAACCATCACAGTGGAAACTTGTGAAAACAGTAGACTCGTGAAGGAAAAATTACCTGCATATATGTATTCAGCTGCCATTCGGATATTTATGTTGCTATTTTTTCAGAGTTCTAGGTGGCAGAATGTCCATCTCTAACTCAATCAGGAAAATAAAATAGCCAATCCAGAAATTATCAAACATATTCATATTTCCTGTATCAGTTTGTGCTGTAAAATAATCTCTCGTTTTGAATAAAATTCAGAAAAA
>CM052895.1:84009520-84064421 GCA_028534135.1 Potos flavus | reverse complement strand
GTGCACAAACTGAAATATTCCACTGCAACATTCCTGGGGAATATTCACACTTTCTTGATCACTACAGGCTCTCTGATATCCTGCTCACTTTACAAATGAAATATCTCTGTTATATCCTATTCCTTTAACATCTTAATTCTATGCCAGGTAATGAGCACTTTTTTTTTTTTATCAAATACTCCTTAATTATAGTTGTTTTAAAAAAAATAATGGATGACATATTAGCATTTTTAGAAGAACTTAGATGCAGTGTCTTGACTCAAAGAAATGTCTCCAGGGGTACAAATCTCAAATGCAACTTTGCGAATAAAGACTCTTGTATAGATGGGGCATTCATTAGTACTTTAGTCTCACCACAGATAATGACATTTCAGGACTATAGATAGCCCTGGAGACGACAAAAAGGTAATATGAAGGTGTTGAGGGTACACATTTAACCTTTTTTTCCTTCAAGTAATGTAAGGGTGTATACGTGTGCATGTTAAATGTGTTAAAAAATTTTATTCAAAAATTCAAAAAATCTATCCTGAAATAATTTTCTAAGCATAGAATTTGCCTTCTGAATAAAAATTTATATATCTAAATATCTTTTTTAAGAGCTCAGAGTTTTAAGGAAATCACAACAAAAAAATTGAAAATATATAAAGGAAATCCAAGAAAATATTATTTAAGTAAAATTAAATGTCTAGGTTCTCCCCAGCCATAACAAAGACCGAGTAGAATTGTCTATTTCATTGAATTCTATAGGGTGCTTAGATAATGAGAATAGGTATTTTTGGAAATTAGAGACCTAATTCTTTGAGTAGTTATTTAGTTATTATATGTGTTTATTATGTGCCAAGTTCTGTTTGAGCACTTCACAGATATTTTATTTACTTCCTAAAATAACCTTCAGGACAACATTGAAATAGGCACTATTACTGGTCTCCCCACCCTTCCTGCCTCCAGATGAGCAAACCGAGGCACAGAGAGGTTAAGTAACTTGGCCAAGGTCATGAAACTGACAAGAAGTGGAGCTGGGATTCAAAAACAGGCAGTCTGGCCTCAGAGATCTTGCTTTAAAACCACCACAAGTTTCTGTCTAAGGTCTAAGGCAGTGCTTCTCACACTTTAGTGTGCATAAAAATGGCCCAGGGAACTTATTTAAAGCATGGACTCCCCAGAGATTCTGATTTGATAGATCTAGCTGACTTTCCCTCTACTACTCATTTTCTGTTTAACGCCTTGTCATTGGCTTCGGTTTAGGGTTTAAACTTTTCCCAAGATGATTGATGGTGGGACATCTTTTCCTTTCAAGAGAAAACTTTCACCCTCAAGGGTGTTTTGTAACCTTGTGATCTTACAAGATGATCTTTGAATAGCCTTTTAACATTCGTACCTCTCCCCTTGCCTGAATTACTTAGCCATGCCCATGATAACCTTTTTAGAAGGAAAACCACCTCCTGAAATGGGAGCCAGCTTTCTTCCCCTAATCCCCCAATCTGGCAGAACTTCATGAGGGTTTGCTGTGATTTCTAATTTGTCACCTTTTGGATTCATCAGTTTGGCAAATGGAAATTAAAAAACAAAAACAAAAACAAAACACAAAACAAAACAAAACTCCCTGTTCAAAGTAACTTCTTGAACACAGAGAAAAAAATAATCCTGTAATTGGTTTGTCTCCTTTGACGTTTTTGAAAAGAAAATATAGAGATGACACTGTTTAAAACAGTTTTTAAAATTATGCTCTATATCTGTATAGTAATAGGCTTAGTGAACAAATTAACTTATATATTCTATTCCTGGAATAGTTTGTTTATTGTGTGTGTTTAAGGTTTCTGATATGCAGCCGTAAGAAGCAGTCATGTACTCTATCAGATTATTATAATATCACAGCATCTTAGTACCCATTCCTAAGCATTAGATAGACCCATGTTGATACCTAGGTCACTCACTTACTAATCACATAAAGATATAAATACCATTTTCTCCTGAAAAATTAAAAATCTCACCCCAAAATTTCATGTCCTGTTTTTGAAATTTTTTAAACATTTATGTAATCAGTGCTATTTAAAGAACATACTTTTGTAATTGTCATAGTATTAAAATCATGTAGAGAAAAAAAAAAAAGACTTAACCATCTACCAATCCAAACAACATGTGATCTTAGAAGATACCTGTGGATCTTATTAACACATATATTTTACTGGAACTGTTTTCTCCTTAGATTTTTTTTTTTTTTTTAAAGATTTTATTTATTTATTTGACAGAGAGAGATCACAAGTAGGCAGAGAGGCAGGCAGAGAGAGAGGGGGAAGCAGACTCCCCGCTAAGCAGAGAGCCCGATGCGGGGCTCGATCCCAGGACCCTGAGATCATGACCTGAGCCAAAGGCAGAGGCTTTAACCCACTGAGCCACCCAGGCGCCCCCTCCTTAGATTTTTTAACATTATTTTTCTCTGTGGAACACATTGGGAATATATAATAAACCTGTTGTTTATTTGGAGGACATTTTTTCATAGTTTCTCCATTAAAATACCTAGCTTTTTCTCTCCAGGACTGGTTCTTGGCCTTGGTAAATAATATAAGTTAAATAATTTGATTTACATCTAGTGAAAATACTTGCTAGAACATCACTGTCAGAACTATCCTATTTGCTTACTTCTCGGTATGGTGTCTGAGGATTACTTTAAGACTGCAGTGGACCATACCTAAAAATTCTGTCTCGCATCATAATGAAGAAAAAATAAAAACCTTAGTATATTTTTTTCTCTCACTTTCCATTAGAATTCACCATTTTGAATGTCTTGACATACCTATCTCTTCATCCATTCATTCGTATAGCAAACACTGAGTATCTGCTATCTTACTTAGCCAATTATCAGTCATGGACAAAACCCAGTGGAAATATGTGGTCCACATTTTTTATTTCCTATATTCTGCAGGCTTCATTCTCTGAATCTTAAAACATCACCTTCCCTACCCTGCCCTAGTTCAAATATAATTTTAAACTGTTTCTATTAATCATGCCACTATTCTCCTGGAGTATACAAGTTCTTGACCTGCAAGTGTCCTTGATAATTCTTTAGTACAACATATGAAAATGAAGACTGTGTTCAAATAAGGAAGAAAAAAAAAAAAGGTTGGATTCTTGTAAGGAAAGTCTCAAGAAAAAAAAAAAAAAGTCTTCTGTGTTCATTTAGCTTTCTAGAAATCCTCCAAATGTCCAGAGAAGTAATTTGGGGAATTTCCTAAACATATACTATGAGGTTTTTACAAAATTAACAATGTAGAGCTATGTTCTCTTTTTATATTGAAAGCTCCATTATTTGCTGAGGAAACTGATTTTTCTTTCACTTTGCATTTCTCTTCTACCAGTGGTTATAAGGGAAGAAAAAAACTCATATAAAACAAACTCAATATACAAGTACTAATGGACTCAGTAACATTTAGTATTGGCAAATTGCTGAAAATTTGTCAGGTAATGTGATTTTGTTTCCAATTTATGCCACTGAAAAGTAATGTAATGTCTAATGATAAGAAGAGGAAAAAAAAACCCTATACTCCATAAAACTATATTACTGTATATGGGTTTGGCATTTGAGAAGCAAATGAGAGCAAGTTGCCCTTTTCTCTATTTCTTAAACAGTGTGTAAAGTTGTTAGATTATACTGTAACATTTTAAGAAATCCTTTGTGCAATAAGAAAATTGCTTTCAAGAGCATGGTGATGTGCACCAAATGTAAAGCATGTGAGTGAGGACTCAAATGGCAATGCAGGGAGGAAAGACTTGGAGCCGAGTTCAGAGATCAGAACATCCCAGGGATCAGTAATGATGACAACCTGAGATTTTAGTTTCTTGAGGAAGAAAAAGAATAATGGTTAAATTCCAGTTATATAAGGGCAATCCTTAGTAATGCAGATTTAAATCAGATATCTACTTAGGGGAATTCTGCATTCTTTTAAAATACTGCCAATGCAAATTCTTTAGACTAGGATGTTAACTCTTTTGTTATAAAGACCATAATATGCTGTTTTGAGAGAGAGAAATGAGTAAATTATTTTGGGGTAGTTCGTTTAGAAGTTCTAGAGAAAGTCTAGGTTTTAATTTTTATTGCCATGGACATTACTAATATGAATAGCTTTCTTACATTCCTGAAACTGTTTCCTTATTACAGATAATTGGGATAATAAGATCTTCTCTATATATCTCATAAGATTGTTACAAAGATCAAAATAAATGTATGTGAGAATGCTTTAAAAATAAGTTATTAGAATCATGTGTCTCTAAAATCTCATTTCCTTATATAGACCACTGTCTAGACCTAGGGCTTCAAGGGACGATGTCCCATTTGTTGTCTAACTTGATATGTATTAAAGAAGAGTAAGTAATTGGGATGCCTGAGTAGCTCAGACAGTTAAGTGTCTGCCTTTGGCTTAGGTCATGATTCCAGGATCCTGGAATGGAGTCCTGCATTGGGTCCTCTCCCTCTGCCTGCCACTCCTCCTGCCTGTGCTTGCTATCTCTCTGTCTCTTTCACACACACACAAATAAAATCTTTAAAAATATGACTTTGGTATTTTCTAGTCTATGTCCAAAGAACTGTGCCTTGAATTTAATAAATTTGTTAACAATTTTGAATTAAAAAAAAAAAATTAACATGGTGCGAAGGGTATGCTTTCCTATTCTGCTCTTTTTCTGTTTTTTCCCCCACGAAATTATCTCTTGGGTTTATTTTCTACTCTTACTAATACTTTTTTCATGAATAGTTCATCAAATAAAAAGAAATTGTTCGTTTCTGTAGATTCCCTGGGTCCTTTTTTAGGTTGTCCACTTTGGTTTACTATATAAATTTTCTATGTTTTACTATCTCTAGATCACCTTAAAATACAGTTACAACAATATAGGAATTTGAAGTCCAGTTATGTATACATATATACAGGGTGGGATGTATACAGGATGGGAAGCTCCATGTTCAGTAGTACCAACAATTGATTGTGTTTTAGATTTTACATATTCAGTGTATTCTAGAAGTACCAGGCACTGCTAATTCCTAGTTGATCCAAATTTCTACTTGTCTATAATTGCGAAGCTTAATAATATTTCACTCATCCACATTTGTAGAATTTTATTCTCTTTAGAGCATCTGATGCTCTTTAAATCTACTTACTGCTCATATTTTAAAAATCTTTAAACTTTTTAATCATGTTTTATATTGTTTCCAATTTAGTAGTATTCTTTGTACCAGCATCTCATAACAATTTATTTCAGAAGGCAGATAAATAATTGAGAAAGGTGCCCTTTTCAGCAGTTTCTTCTCTTAGTAAGCTTTTTTTTTTTTTCCCTGTTCCTTTCAGCTTTCTGTTGGCCTTTTATCTTTTCAAAAGCATTTCTGCAATTTCTCTATTGCTCTTTGACTTACCATTAAAGCAAGCATTTGTTTCCATGTGTTTCTTTTTGGTTTTTGAATGAGATGTATATCTCACCTTATTCAGCTTAAAAAAAAAAAAAAAAAAAAGTCTTCCTGAAGCTTTTCATTATTCATTTTCTTTGTAGAGTTCAATCATTTGTTCTCATTTGTGTGTTCCAACTTATAACAGTGAATTGTTAATTTAATTCTTCAGAATCACCCAAAATCGTTTCATCTTTGCCTTGTTTTTTAACCATTTTGGGGGTTTTGTACTTTTGTCATTTGCCTTTTCAGAATTTCATATTATCCTTTTGCCATGTTTCAATTTCATGCTACACTGAAGTTGTGACTCTTCTCAAGTCCCTTTTCTTTTTGTCATTATTTACTTTCCTTTATCTATTCCCGTTCTATTTCAGCTTTTCATCTTACACCATTCCAAAATTGCATGGACATTTTCACCATTGTACAAGTTTTTGTTACCTTTTTCACCTTCTTTGTTCTTGGTATGAATTCTACTGCCACTTTACATACTACAATTACAATTTAGAATTTTTATGGAATCATACTTAAGACTTAGTCATTATAACTTCACTTACTTGTACTTTAATTCCCCACTTATATGTTAAAATCAAATTTTATCTCCCTATATTTCATTTCTATTTTAATTTACTATTTCATATTCTTTTGATTTTTTTCTGACTATTTTAAACTAATTTTACTATCCTGACAATTCTCATTTCATTTATATTTTATTTATGTCTTTTCTTTTGTTTAACATGTAGCACTTAGCCCCTGATCTTAATGTTTCAAATTTTCCTGCCTTGATTCCATCTGTTACTGCCTCTCAAAGGACAAATGATATCAACAAGAATAGACATATTTTAAGTTTGAATCTGTCTAGATCTTTTATATCTACAATATAGAACAGTTAAGACATATGAACTATTTACCCTACCAGTGTCATTTAAAATGCTATTAACTATCTCGTACCATTGCAAGTCCCATTATGTTTTATAGGTATCTTCTGATCCCTTTGCCTCTAACAAGAAGTTACAATAACCATTTAGCATTTCTGCAACAAGGTAGCAAAGTAAACCTGTTGAGGAAGAATTAACATTTGTAGCATCAGTAGATGTTTTTCTCATGAAGTATTTTAAAACAATAATAAATATTTTAAAAGGGAGGGTGGTCTCCTTTACCTGAAACCTTGAGATGATGAGGTGGTTTTCAAAACCACATTATTGAGTGCATATGTCATGTCAGTGCTATAATGTCATTTATGAAAGAGGAGTCAGAAGTTCAAGAAATGCCGGTGTTTCTTTATTTGTATCCTAAAGCTTAGCTGTGTAGCTAGGGCTTCCTTGAGTATCTTTTCTTCTCTTAGATTTTAATTATCTTCAGTGTTGTTTTTAATGATATTTTGCTTTCATTTATAATTTTTCTATCTAGTTATTCTTAACTAATATATTGTTTGGTTTTGCCTGCTTTTGAATTTTACAGAGAAATGAATCACCCTGTGTGTGTTCTTCTCTGATTTGCTTCTTTCTCGGAATAGTACATCCAAGATTCATCCATGTTCAGGTATGTAGCAATAATTGGTTTATCTTCACTGCTGTATAGTATTCCACTTGGTGGAAATATGTATGTGTTTGGATGCTTTTCTGATGATTTTTTTTTTTTTTCCAGGTTAAATTTCTAGAAGTTAGTTTCCTAGGTCAAAGATAGGCTTTTCTTTTTAAAATACTTTTGATATGTATTGAAAATTTGTCCACTAGTTAAACTTCTAATTGTTTCTGAGAACACTTGTTTCTCTCTCATCTCACCAACATTGTGATTTTTCGAAAAATCTTTCTAATTCTTTCATGTTAAATTCCAAACTCATTCCCTTAATTAGTTCATTACAATGTGGATGAAATTTCCCACAAGAAAATGGTGCATTTAAGCATGAAGATACAATGTTAAGGTTGTTTCATAATTCCTCCCTCTGGGGAATACTCTTTAGATGTGACCAATGAATCTATAGTTCTTGGACATTATCCTCAAAAGGAGAATATCAGACCTTGGTCTTTTACTGAAAGGAAATTGTTTCCATAAATGTAGTTTTGAGAGACAGCAATTTTGTTCAATTTTAAATCTGTGTATATAAAACTCAATTGCAGTGTGTGACTGGCATCTATTTTCTGGCTAGATCTGCCTTCTGCTTTCCTCTATCACACTTTGACCCTTGTTAAGTAAGTGGCATCTTTCCAGAGGAAATGATTAAATCAAACAGCTGGTTTGCAATCAGGATCATTCAAAATAAAAGCTTAGCATTCCTGTTAAAGCTAGGAGAAAGGGGGAAAATTCTATTGATGATAAACTAATGTTTTGGGAGTACTGATAGAATTTTTTCTTCAAAAACTTTTTTTTTTGGTATGTATTGCTCTATCTTAGATTTCAAATCTTAAATGTATTTCCGCTTCAATTTCTCTTCCTCCAGGTAAGATTAAATTATAACCTAGGGGTGCCTGGGTGGCTCAGTGGGTTAAGCCTCTGTCTTTGGCTCAGGTCATGATCTCAGGGTCCTGGGATCGAGCCCCACATCAGGCTCTCTGCTCAGCAGGGAGCCTGCTTCCCCCTCTCTCTCTGCCTGCCTCTCTGCCTACTTGTGTGATCTCTTTCTCTCTCTGTCAAATAAATAAATAAATAAATCTTTAAATTATATCCTACATTTTGCATTTATTAATCCTTTTCCTGTAACTTTGAAACTAATTTTCAAAGTTAGTTTTGGGTCCAGCTAGTAAGTTATCTGAGGAAAGAGAATCTGAGAAGACATTGATTCTTTTTCTTGGCCATCTTAGAAATCGTAGGGAGAAAGAAAGGGAGTGTGACAGAAGCAATCAGCCTAGACCTTTCCCCAGGTAAGGATCAAAGTGATGTTATAGATCTTGATCTTTTGCTTTGACTATTAGATTGAAATTTGCTCTTAATCTATGGTTGACATGACTGAAATGCCTCCTCCACAGATAACTCTAGCATTTGACTCCTTTCGGCAGGTAGGAAAGGAAAATAGCAAATGATTCTATCTCTAATCTTTGTGAATTTCTTCTCCAAAATCACTGTAATGAATGTTTACATAAAACTGCCCCTTATTTATTGATATTTCTGTTTTAGCCAAATAATAAGGTACCTCAAAATCAAAAAAATATAATCACATTTAAAGTACTTTGTTATCTTCGATGTACTAGCTTTTCATGTGTAGAGAAATCTCTAACAGCCTTGCCTTCACTGATCAAATGTATGTTGAAATATATCATATTTATTGTTGTTAATATATATTATATATATATTTATGATATATTGAAGCACCTAGAATGCCACATAAAAGACAATGAATACATATTTACTTAATAAAGAATGATGGGAGTTCAGACTATATTTTCCTGTTACAACAGTTAACATAGTTGCAGTAATGAACTTCCTCTCTTGAAGTTTCAGTTATTTAAAGTAGGCTTAGTTAACAAACAGAGGACTGCATAAATCTAAACATTATTTTGCACCAGCTTTTGGAGTAAATGGACAAATTCAGCGACATCTGGCATTTCTTATCCTACTGGAAACCTTGACCCTTGATTCTAATTGTGGTTTCTTTGCTTGCAAACTTTGTGATTTTTATGTAGGATACTTACCTGAGTCCTAGTTTCTTGATTTGTAAAATAAGGATAAGAATTACAAGTCTGTGAAGAAAATTCATATTCAAGTATGTAAAACCTTGCAACATAGTGCCAAACACATAGATGTCCAAAGCATGTTAATTTCTTAGCATCAGTAGTTAATCAGATAAATACACTAGTACTGTATTTTTCCTTAACTATGTACCTAAAACATCTGGTTTGATTAAAGTCCGTAAGATTACTGAATGTAAACCTTGTCCTTGTTATAGTGGAAACACAAAAACCAGCATGGTGTCAGCTCTACCCATACGTGACTGACAGTTTGCAGGTGGGGAGAAAGGCAGATGGAGAGAAATACAAATCATTATATTTTTGGCATAATTCAAGAGTTTATTAAAAGATTTACAAGTGGGGATATACTTGAGCTAGAATTGCAAGAATAAGTAGAATAAAGGAGGAAAGCATTTTTGATGCAGGGAAATATTTCTAAAAGCACACAGAGGCAACAATGTGCGGAAGGTCTTTGGGGATTGACAAGCTGCTAAGTATAACTGGACCATGATGTTTATGAAGGTTTTAATAGGAGATTATGTGAGAAAACTGGTGCACATATGAGTTCACAATGTTTTCAAGTAACAGAATATGCAAGTGAACTAAAAGAAATGTATTGGTTAATTTCGCTACAGGTAAGTGTTGATCTAATGACTCAACAGTATCAACTAAAATAATAATAATAATAACAAAACCAGTTTCTTTCAGTTTATATCTCTGTGTTCCGCCTTCTAGAGTATCAGTTTGCTATGGTAGGTTCTCTTTTTGTTAACAAATGGCTGTCAAGAACAACAAGTTTCCATGCTTTCTTGTTTTTGCTTCCTAAGAAAGAGAGCGATCTTTTGAATTCAATGATCAAACAAAGTTATGCGTTTTATCTTGATTTAGCTGACATATCACATACTCATCCCTGAAACTAGCACTGTAACTTGGGAATTCCATTCTTGCAGGCTTAGACCTGATTGACACTCCCATCCTTCACCCAAAGCTGTGTTAAGGGAGGCAGAATTACACTAACCATCCAAGGCCTCTCCACTTGAGTTGTGGGTGAAGTCAGCTTGCCACATGGCCAGGGTGCTATACAGTTGGGAAGATGAACTAAGATGCTGCTCTAGCAAGAATCATGTGCTCTCCAGAGTCTTAGCAATAAGGGACTCCAATGCCATATTAAGAGTTGAGAATTTATTTCATTGTGAAGAAACTGTCATTTCAAGTAAGCATTTTATCTACTGTATTTAGCCTATTTATGGTGGGCTGTAGAACTAGACATAAATGAGTTTTTCTCCTTCCAAGGAAACCATATCCTCATGTTACTCATGTGACCCAAACTATGTTTTTGACCTGATATTGAGTCCAAACTATAGATCAAGTGTACGCATTCATCCAGTTTTTAATATGTTGACATTAATGCAGTTATGATCCTGACATTTTTGGAAATGATAAGAATAATAGCTGATACTTCTAGCTCTGTTCCAGATGCTAAGTTTTGTATATAGATATGTCATTCAATCTTCCTAACAACCTTATACGTTGGTATTTTTTCTCATTTTGCAAACAAGAGAACTGAGGCTTGGGGAAATTCAGTAATTTCCCCAAGCATTAGCAGATCCAGGATTCAAAGAGAAGCTCTCTGATGATCTAAAATCTACACACTAAATATGGTGACATTTGTTAAAAAATAATATATATTAGGTGAAGCATCACATTTGGAAGAAAAAAAAAAAAAAGATAAAGTGAGCCATAAACCTGGCACAGTACGCATTTGAAGGCTCATGCAGAAGACTTAACAGAACATATCTATAATCTGTATGAAATTTTCCAATGTATGGGTGAGTGCTGGTTAGATTAGTTCTTAAGCATAAAGGAATTTCTAATATTTTCTCTATAAATATTTAAAAGTAAATTATTTGGATTGAATACATCCTGAAGAGGTGGGGGGAGGAGGAAAGAGCGGGGCTGAGTGAGGACATAGGAAGTAGTTTTCTCTTTATTAGTTATTGCTTTCTCGAAAGAGGCCAAGGGGAGCTAGCATGTGATATTGGCATACTCTACTAAATTATTTTGGTTGATGGAAACTTGGAATTCTGGATAAACTCCAAGTGGATGTAAGCACTTTAGGGAATTGGATAGTACATGAAATATAACCTAGAATAATGTGAAAAATAATGGAAATCGGCAAAAATAGTCTTGAAACCCTTCTGTGCCCTGATGGGCTCTGATTCTGAAAGCTCCTTTGAGGAAAAATGTTTAGGAGTTGTCCTGTCTATCATGGGCTCTTTGGACTTTATGCCCAGTATATGTCAGCAGTTAAAGCCAGAAATAAGATGCCAGGTACATTAAAAAAGGGATATCAAATATTTAAAATATTATAAGTTAGTGATATGATTGAACAGTGGCAAACTGCAGTATCTGGAATAGGGTATCCCATTCCAGTTACTTTAGCTTATACTCGTCTAAGATGCGTATTTAGTTTTTATAAGCACATAATCTTTTAGACAAAAGAAAAACTTTGGAATTTACCTCTGGTATTTAAACAAAGTATAATATATTGGTCAAATTCTCTTAGCTTGTAGAAAGAGTACTATTTCATATAAAAAACTTGTATGCTTACATTAAAAAAATAGATTTACATTTTCTGAGGCTTTGATATTTCTGGCCAGAAATTCCAAGTTTACATATTAAAGGGGTCCATTGATGTTCATCTTTGTTTCACTTTTCAGGCCAGAAATACTATTAGAATGATTATCCTTATTTTGTATAACATCTATCTTAGCAAAAGGTTTCTTTCATTATTATTATTTTATTTTTTACTTCTTACGGGTTGCATTATTTTTCCTTTTCTTTTTAAGATTTATGTTAATTTAGTCACCATTTTGGGTGATTTCAACTCTGTATTCCCAAATTTGAGTGTGTCTGTGAGCATAGTCTCTTAGTCCTTAGTCCAAATTAGAATCTACTTCATCAGTATTTTCATAGTCATTTTTTTAAATTGTGATATGTTAGTCACCACACAGTACATCATTAGTTTTTGATATAGTGTTCCAAGATTCATTGTTTACGCATAACACCCAGTGCTCCATGCAATACATGCCCTCCTTAATTCATAGTCATTTAAAGGTTTAAAGGTTTTGGATTTCATTTTGAACAATTATTAGTCTCAGATATATCCCTAAATGGTGTGCAAGTATCAAGACAAACTGGTAAAAATTTGTTATACATCGAAAGATTCTGTCATTATCTGACATTCAGATAATTGAATGAATTTCTCTAACTTCATCTGCATGCTTGACATTGAGCACCCACAGCCTTGCCTTATTATTGAAGGAAATGACTTCACCATTACCATGTGTCATGCTGGGGCTTTTTCATGAGTAATAAATTATGTATTGTTAGAGGTCAACATGATAAATTATGTTGTTTTATTTTTAACAAGGATATGATTTTAAGACCAGTAATAAGACTAATAATTATGCAAGTCGATGTAATGCTAAGTGTAATCAAATGTTACATTTATGGTAGATGCTAGTAGCTCTGATGTCTCAGTTTATATTCTTGCTTCCATGTATAGCCATTATGGCAACAGGAAACTTAAAATACTCAACGGTATAACAGACCTATGTTATAGAGTTGGATTTTTTTTTAATTGAGATTTTCAAACTCATTAATGGATGCTGGCATGGACTAAAGATACCGATGTCTATTGGCAGTAACCCCAAATGTGTCTTTTAAGAGGAGGCCACAGCACCAAAGTTCATAAACCCACTGAGTTAGGAATTCCCCACTTTAGACGTTTATTTAGTTAATAGTTTCTTAGTCTGGAAATCATTCAAAAGGATGCAGCAGTCTGGTATACATGTATATCGCCAGAGACAAAGCAGGATCTTTCTTTCATTTAGTTTTATTGCCCTTTGGTGTATATATATATTTTTACTCTTAGGTTTGAGGTCATACCCCAATAATAATAATAAAAATAACAAGAACAAATATCTTTCACATATTTGCACCCAGTTTATGTGGAGAAACAAAAAATTACATAGCATAGTGGTTGAGAGTGTTGGCTAGTTTTGTTATCTAAAGAGTGTCTCATAACGTCTCTGTGCCTCAGTTTCCTCAACTTTAAATGGGAATATTAACAGTTTGGATTTTGGGGTAATAAATGATAATGTGTAAAGTGTGTGGCACATGCTAAATTCTTGAAAAATATTATTATGCCAAGGTAATATTTTTAATTGCCACAAAAACATTGCAAGGTAGATATTGTTAAAAAGATGATTAGATGACTTAAGACCTGTAGCAGGGCTGCAACTCAAATCCAGACCTAGCTTATGCCTGAGCACATCTTTTGCTCCCCCATAGCATGCAAACAAAGCCTAGAAAACAGGACACCTTTCAGCGTTCCACAAATGGACATTTAGGGGCTTAATGGAGAAAATAGTTACTAGCTTGATTTTCTCCTTTTTTTTTTTTTTGTAAGCAAATACGTAATTTTATTCTAATGTAAAATTTAAAGGGACTTTCATACAGTATTTACAATGTGCTAGGCATTTTCCTAAAAGCTTTATATGGACTAAATTATTGAATCCTTACTCCACAGAGTACTTAACTAAATTTCTCAAAATCACACAGGGAGAAAGAGACAGAACTTGCATTCTTCACCACTATATTTTAAATCAAAGAAAAAACATTATATTCCTGGTTATGAAGACTCAGTATTAACAGAAATCTATAATTCAATGCATTCCCAGTCTATATGCCAATTTTATGAATATTTCAATGGAACTTGATAAAATGATTTTAGAATTTATCAAAAAAGATGTGCAAGGATAGAAAACAAGGAAGGAAATGGTGAAGTTTGATTTTCAAAAAGCAAAACATGCTACAAAAACTATAGTAATTAAAACATAATTAAAACATTGCGGATGGGCGTGATAACAGACAAATAGATAACAGTGACAGGAGATAGAAATCAGAAATAGTCCTGTATGATTTTGACAATCTAACATTTCATTAATGTGGCATTTTAAACTATTAGGAAAAGGGACTAGCATTTAGGTAAATAGCTATAATATTGGAGGAAGATATTCATTTTCTCACTCACAAGATGTTAAATCAAACTCCTTATGGATAAAAAAATAACTAATAAAAAATGAAAACCATGAACATAATTAGAAGAAAATGTGGAATAATATTTTTATAATTTTGGCATATGAAAGACTACTTTGCATGAAGTATAGAGACTATTAAAGAAAAACTAATAAATTTGGCTGTATATTCCCATGATATGATTTATTTTTAACAAAGTATCATTATTATGCATACTACTATATATTTACAGTGCTCACATTGATTTCATTATGCTAATTTTTTAAACTACCTCATATAGAAATGAGTTTAACATTTATCCTGTTTGATCAACTATCATTATATCCGTAGTAAAAAAGAAAAGTAGCTAATTGTTGACATGAAACATAGAAATTTCCACTTTTTATAGTTAACTGATAAACAACCTAATGAGCTTGATTGTCTACCACAGGGTGCACAGACTTAAACTTGTCAGAAAAATAGTTATGAGAACCATAATATGTTGGGTATCTTCATGATCATCCACTCTAGTTGTTTTTCCAAGAAGTTTGGGTTCTAGTACCTTTATCAGTTCTTTATTTCTTCATATGGCTTTGTGTTACTGTCTAGTGTCCTTTCATTTCAGCCTGAAGAACTTACTTTAGCATTTCTTGTAGAGCAAGTTTAGTAGCAGTGATTGTCCTTCAGTATTTGTTTATCTGGGAATGTTTTCATTTCTCCTTCATTTTTTGAAAGATAGTTTTGCTGGATACAGTATTTTTGGCTGACAGGTTTTTGTTTCTTTTTTCTTTAGAAATATCATATTCTCATCTGGCCTCCATAGTTGCTGATAAGAATTCTGCTGCTGTCAGTGGTGTTGGAGATACTTTGTATATGATGAGTTGCTTCTCGTTTGGTGTTTTCAAGACTCTTTGTCCTTTGCTTTTAATAAATTGACTGTAATGTGTCTTTACATGGAGGTCTCTGCATTTATCCTTCTTGAAACTCATGGAATATCTTGAATGTATAGATTTGTACTTTAATTTGGGGCCATCATTTCTTCAAATAGTCTTTCTGTATCCTTTTCTCTCTTCTCTTCTGGGGTTCCTATTAAAAGTATGTTATAGTATTCTTAATGGCATCCTACAGGTTTCTTAGGCTTTGTTCATTCTGTTCTTTCAGTTTTCTTTCTGGTCTTCAGATTGGATGATTTCCATTGACCTATCATCAATTTTGTAGATCCTTTCTTTTGCCTGCTCACTTCTGCTGTTTGAATCCCTCTCATCAGTTTTTGACTTTGGTTATTTTGCTTTTCAGATCCAGAATTTCTGTTTGGCTCCACTTTATAATTTTTACCTCTTTATTGGTATTTTCTATTTGTTCATGCATTATTTTCCCATTTTTAAATTCTTTTTTTCTTTTTCTTGAATATTTCTTTCCAGTCACAGTCAAAAATATTTCCAAAATATTCTTAGTAAGAGCAAACAATTGACCAAAATTTACAAATATATGTAATTTATTTATGTATTTACAAATACATGTAATATACATATAAACCTGGGCAATATTCACAGAGTAATACTCACTTGCATCTCCACCTGACAAAATTCATTTGCAGCTCTGTGAATGAAAATCATTTGCATTACTACGAGTTTTCTACAATTTACAGAGTTGCAGAATAGTTGAAAACAACAAAAGAATCAGATAAGCCTAGCCAGGACACCTAGGCAAAGCGCAGCCTACCAGTGAAAAGACACCCAGTAATTCTATTCTCATTTCAAAATCTTTCACATTTTTTCCCTGAGAATTTTTATTCCAAAATAAAAGATTTAACAACATCCTCATAGGTTATTTCTCAACAAAACTAGTAACAACAAAAGTATTCCCAACTCTGCATACCTATTTCTCTTCCCTTCACCATTACTAAATTTAGGTTAACTTTGAAGAGTTTTGTTCATTTAAACTTTAAATTTGGTGTAATAATTTAAGCGTTAGGGTTATCAGTTTTTAAAATGATTCTACTTGGATTCAGCATCACCAAAAAGCAATTTATAATTATTCTATTGATAGCTTAAGATCTTGAACAAATCTGTACCTCCTTCCAGTAGTTTTCAATAGGCAGAAAAGAATCATTACAAAGACTAGTGTAAGGTAAAATTAGTCCTTTTCTACTAATCACTCTATTATAGGCCTATTCCTTCCTAGTCTTCCATCTTTTTTTTCTTTTCTGTTTCCTTAGCTCATTAAACATATTTGAGACAATTGAATTGAATTAAAATCTTTGTCTGGTAATTCCAGTGTCTGTGCTTCTTCAAAAACTGTTAACGTTTCTTAGCATGCTTTCTTTCTTCTTTTTTATTCCTCTGAAAACTGGGCATTGTGAATATTATAATGTCATAACTCCAGAAATCACATTTTTCTCCCTTGCCAGGGTTTGTTTCTGTTTCTACAGATGTAGGCTTGTAGCTGTTTGATGACTTTTGTAAAAAATTTTGTTAAATCTGTATTTGTTATGTATAATCTCTCAGATATTTTATGAAGCTTATATTGTTTATATAAAACATTTGTTCCTTTTTTTAAATTGAAGAATGCTCGATGTACAATGTTATATTAGTTTCATGTGTACAATATAAAGATTTAACAATACTATACATTATGCTGTGTTCACCATGATAAGTGTAGTAACCATCTTTCACTATAAACATTCCTTTAGCTTGTTGTCAGGTAGGTTTGACAGAGATTTTCTTGGAGGCCAGAAGGTGAAAGAGAGAGAATAAAAGGAAAGGAAAAACTCTTCCAGTCTTTGCAGGTTGGCTCTGTGCTGGCATTCTTTAATATTTAGTTATGCCATTTCTAACTCTGTCTTAGCTCTAACTTCCTGCTTGCACTGAGCCTAGATATCAGACAGAGCTGAAAGCTTAGGATCTTCTCTGGTCTTTTCTGAATATGCCTTTTGCTGTGGCATGTATCTGGCTTTCTAAATTCCAAAGTATACACAGGAATCTTGTGAATACCCAAATTTCTCAAAGAAACTCTCTTCCAGATTTTCCTCCCAGGTTTTCATTGCTCTGTTATATACTTCAACCAGTCTTTTACATCAGGGGATTATGGCTTATTTCATTTGCTTTACAATGTTTTGGAAGAATGACTGCTACTTTGCAACCCTGAATGAGTTATGATTTGGATGACATAAAAACAAGCACCATGAGTCAGTCCTTTTAGTAGTCTACTGAAAGAACCAATACAGTTCTTTCTGAATAAGATCTGCTCTGCTTCCTCTGGAACCAGAGACAGGGTCCCACACTGGGAATTCTGGCTGCCATCTTCAGTACCACCAACATGAAGGAGGTGGGACAGGGTCAGATGAAAATTCCACAAAGCTTTTCTACTGATTTTTACTTGATGTTTTCTTGATTAGGCATTCATTTGGCTGCTATAAACTTTTGACTTCTTTACAGGCTTCTGACAGAGTAGATCCTGACAATTTTTGCTTGATTTGTTGGTTTTTCTATGGGAGATGGAGTCTTAGATCTGCCTGCAATGCCATTTTTACTGACATCACTCTGGCTGTATAGATTATTAAAACTTATTTATGATGGAATATAGTATAAGGAACATTACAAGGTGAGAAACACACTGAAGATATTTGAGAAATATGTAATAGACAAAAGATTAATATCCAGAATTCATAAATTAGTTCCAGTAAGAAAAAGGCAAACCAATAAAAGGAAATTAGGCAAAGGATGTGAACATGCAATTTACAGAAAAAGAAATACAAAAGGTTAAAAGCACATAAAGTCTTAATGGATCAGAGGATAATTGAATAGTTGATGGGACATACATACTCTAGAATCTTCTGCTGTTGTTAAAAAGAATGGCTACTACATACTGACAAGGAATAGCAGAAAGCAATACATACACATGTGTCCCCATCTTTGTTTAAAAATGAAAAGTAATAGCAGTGGTACCAGGACAACTCTCTATTCATATTCACCTACATGTATATGGAGGTATAGAAAATGCTCTAGAAGGGTATATATATATATATACCCTGAGGTATATATATATATATATATGAGGGTAGTAGTTACCTTTTACCCAAAGGAGTAAGACTTGGCAATTGAAAGGAAACTTTCTGAATGCTTTTTTACAAAAATAAAGAAAACTTTATAAAATAGAGAATGTATTATTTGTGGGGCACCTGGGTGGCTCAGTCATTTAAGTGTCATTTAAGTGTCCAACTCGTAATTTCGGCTCAGGTCATGATCTCATGGCTTATGGGATCAAGCTTCCTCTGCCCCTCCCCACCTCAAATAAATAAATAAATCTTTAAAAAAAGAGACTGTATTATTTGTGATATAAAAACATTCTAAAAATTTACTGAAACTTACTAAGAGTAAAAATATGACTCACTATCCTTCCATTCCAAGTATTTATTTTCAGAGTTTCATGTTCCTTTCCAATCTTTTTCTAACTGATTAACCAATATTGTATAATTGCACTCAACATACATGTATAATTTTATTCTGCCTATATTGTTAGTATTCCTATATTGTTTATTATTCTTAACTGTTTTTACATAACCTAAAACGTATTTGGAACTAGACTAGAAATAAATAATAACAACCAAAATTAGATTTGAACAGCTCTCCACTGAGTGAAAGTAGTATACTCCTTTAACCCATCTACTTATTCTTGGACAATTGGGCATATGGCCCAAACTTCCCCCCTTTTTTTTCTAATATATGTAATAGCACTGGGATCCAGAAAGGCTATGTCTCTTGTCTAATATTACACACTCTAGGCATGTCAGAGGCCAGGACCCAGATCTCTTCATTCTCTTTTTTTATATATTCTATCATGAGTTAATTCTTTTTTTTTTTTTTTTTTTTTTTAGATTTTATTTATTTGAGAGAGACAGAGTGAGTGAGAGGGAATAGACAGGCAGAAGGAGAAGCAGGCTGTGTGCTGAGTAGGGAGTCTGATGCAGGACTTGATCCCAGGAAGCTGGGATCATGACCTGAGCCAAAACAGACTCTTAACAGAGCCACCCGGGCACCCCACATTAGTTAAATCTTAAGAAAATAGAGACTGTTGAGAAAGGAAGAACTTCTAAAGCACAGTGTAGGTGAAAAATAGAATCTTGGCTTTCAGTAATGGAAAGGGTTTCTGTCACTGGGTTTGAAGTCCAAAATTCTAGGAGGATTCTTTGAACACTTAGAAAAGGTAGTGAGGGGAGCCTGGGTGGCTCAGTTGATTGAGTGTCCAACTCTTGGTTTTAGCTCAGGTCATAATCTCAGGGTCACGGAATAGAGCCCCATGTTAGGCCCTGCACTCAGCACACAGTCTGCTGGAGGTTATCTTCTCCTCCCTCTGCTCCTCCCCTTGCTCACTTCTCTTTGTCCCAAATAAATAAATAAATAAATAAATAAAATATTTTTAAAAAATGTAGTGAGAATAACTTAACCTCAGTATTGTCTCACTAACAGCTTTTAACATCAAACTAAAACTTCTTTCTTGGAATAATTGGAATGATAGTGTAAATTCCCTTTGATGTTGTTGAGGACTGGATAGAGGAATAAGGATCAGGTATAAGATGGATTAAAATACGGCTTCATCAGAAAAAAAGTGTTAATAAAGTAAATATCTATAGTAAGTTAATAAAAAAAAAACATTGGGGAGGGGGAGGAAGATGTGGATATCTATCACACATACATCAACTGGGGAAGCATCCAGGAAGACCTGGCTGGGAAGTGAACAAATGGGCTAAGAAGGGAAGAAGGTCAACACAGATAAGATATCAAGCAAAGTTCCTTGGAGAACTTTGGCTCACTTTTACAAAGGACCTCTGTAGACAGTGTAGATCACATTCAGAATTGTTCCTATCAGGGCAGAGGAGCCATTCTATACCTCTGGTCTAATCAGTCCTTGGTTAAGCCACCTGGTGTAGTTGGGGGTGGAAGCGGGATGTGAATTTCCAGGTACTTTCTATAAGAGATATAGTTATTGATTGTTGGGAGTAAAAGCACATTCTGAATGTTTTTGCAGGAATATGGCAAAGGGAGGAGATACACATAGAGCACAGACAGTGTCTATGACACCAACTCAATATTTTTGTGTCCCAAAGAAGAAAATGTTAACTGTCTTAAACACAAAGTACAATAGTATAAAGAATCTGACCATCCATGTAAATTATAAAACATAGATCAGTCAACAATTTCTTTTGCAACAACTCAAGAAATGTTTAAAAATTAGCAATCCAAGAAACAAAAAGAAAGTCATCTTTGCAAGAGATCTGGAATACTGTGCTTAACTTCTCTGGTGCTCCTAAGGAAGAACTGGCTTATATTAGATATTCATTAAGTATTTGCTAAACTGAACTAGAACATTATATATCTTCAATTCCTGATGGAATTAATTTTAAATTTTTTAAAGATGTATTTATATTAGAGACTGTGTTCTCCAGTGGGGGGATGGGCAGAGGGAGAGAATCTTCAAGCAGACTCTCCACTGAGTGTGGAGCCTGATGTGGGACTCAGTCCCATGAGCCATGAGATCATGACCTGAGCCAAAACCAAGGGTCAGATGCTTAACCAACTGAGCTACTCCGGTGCCTCTTGATGATATTATTAAATAAGATAAGCTTGATAAAGGTAAATACAAGCTTCTTTACTTGTATACTGCCTAGGCCAAATTGCTCAAGAATAGGACTCTACAGAAGAAGTACTCATTAACTATAATATGAATACATCAGTAGTGTCTTTTGTCTGCTAAAAAAAAAAATCTATGGAATTTATTGATTGAAATATCATACACATAGATCTTCACTTTTCTTATCAGATTAAACTGGGGTGCCTTTGTCTGGTTCTCGATTATGGCAATTAAAGAGGGACATAGACTAAAATGTGCTCTGTGAATGGTATTTAGGTTGGCCCAATGGCCTTGATAATGGTAATCATTTAACTGATGTTTATGAGCCCCTTGATGGGATAGTTGTACAGGAAAGCTGTTGAAGGTAATAAGACACCACACCTGTTCCTACAGTCTAGTCTTAACACTTCTCTGCACAGCCTTCTTTTGAATTCTAAACATTCAAATTCCATACCATGGCTACAAGAGCCTGCAGGAGCTCTCCCATGACTCCTCTCTGATCTCATGGCCTTTCTTTCTCTTTTTCCCCCTTCATACTAGTCACATAGGGTTCCTAGAAATTCCTTGAGTACCTCAACTATTTTCTAACCTCAGGACCCCCACACTCTTCCTTCTGCCTGGGATATTCTTGCTCCAGATATCAAAGAGCTTGCTCCTCTCCTTTCCTTCAGATATCTATGCAAGAGTCACCTTATCAGAGAGGCCTTCTCTGATCACCATATATAAAATCCCAATATCCACCTGCACTGACATGCATACTTCCTAAACTCATTATCCTGCTTTATTATTTTTATAACCATCTGACATACTCTCTCTCTCTCTCTCTCTCTCTCTCTATATATATATATATATATATATATATATACACACACACACACACACTATAAGCTTCTTGAGGACAGGGATTTTGTCTGTCTTGTTAACTGCTATATTGTCAAAATCTATAGTAGTCATTGTCATATAGTAGAGAAATTAGTAAATAATTTTGAATAGCTGCATGATTGAATAAATCTAAATATGAATAAGACATGTACTCTCTAGGAAATCAGAGATTAGTAGAGTATACGTGCATAAACAAACACAATATAAAACATGGTAAGATCTCTAAAGAGTTATAGAGTAGAAATAATGCAGAGGAGAGGGAAACAGGGAAGGCTTTACTTTGAAGGCAAGTTTTAAAGAATCACTATGCCTTTTCTTTTAGGTGGTAGAAGAGCCCAGGGGGTAGGGAGTAAGTGTGAGAAAAAGCCACTCAAAGCATAGAGAATAGCATATGCAAAGACCCTAGCATATGAAACAGCTAGCAGATAGTTCAGTATGACTGGGGTGAGTTATGGAAAGTAATAGAAAAGGCTGGCACTGGCCAGATTATAAAGTCTTTGATTGTCATGCTTATAAGTTTAGATCTATCCTGAAGGCAGTAGAGAATTTAAAAGGAATCTTAAGCAAGAGAGTGATGTATTCCAAATTCTCTGTTACAAAGAGGAGCATAAGGTATGTTGGTTTTATGATTTAGAAATTTGGAAGCATAGCAGGAATCCTTGCAGGTATTTAGGCAAGATAGACCAAGCAATTTAGAGAACAAATTTGGATGAAAATGTTAAATGAGGTGTTTAATTCTGATCTTGTGAGTTTGAGGTACTTTAGGCCTTTGTGAGGGGGTGGGGTTTGAACTAGAGGGAATCAGAAATACCTGTGTATAGTGTGTACGAATTGAGGGTATTAGAGGGTGTGAGTGAGATGACCCAGAAAGAAGATCTAGAGTGAGAAATTTGAGCAGAGAACCAAAGTACTGAAGAATGGTTTACCCAGGGAAGATGAGAATCAAAGATTTATGATCATCTGGAATTTGCTATCATATGAAAAGAGATTTCACTGATTTTTTAAGCCTTCAGTGGATGAACTAGGAATAATAAAAAGACTTTGATACAATTTACGTTAGTCATTTACATATTCTATATAAAAAAGTCCCAAACTAAATACCTTTAAAAAAAGTACACATTTGTTATTTCCGTTTCTGTGAATCATGGAGTCAGGTGTGGCTTAGCTGGGTGGTTCTGGCTTGAGGTCTCTCACAAAGTTGTCAATTTGTTGACCAAGGCTGTAGTTTTCTTAGGGCTTAACTAAGGGTCAGTGACCTACCAACATGGCTGGCAAGTGGTTGCTGGTTGTTGGCAGGAATCTTCATTGTTTCTTCACAGATGTCTCCCCACCTGTGGACCTCTCCCTAGGGCTGTTTGAGTGTCCTCAGGCTGTGGAGGCTGGATTCTCCACAAATTGGAGATAGCAATTTGGTACAGTTGTATCTCTCCCAACTGACTCAATCCTGGAAGTCACATACCATCTCTTCCACAATATCCTGTAGTTATAGAGGTAGGCCTAATTCAGTGTCAGGAGGTGGCAACTAATAGGCAAGAGCCGAAATTCCAGGAGGGGAGCATCACTGGGGGCCACCTTGGAATTCAGCCACCCTATAGAACTGACTGATAAAATAATAAGATGCTTCATGAGATGGTAAGTTTCCAGTCACTGGAGGTACACAAACAGAGCCTGGGCTGGAACTGGGCAAATGAAGAAGAGGAGGTTATAGAGCATGTGATAATTAGACAAGCTTCCTCCTTTTATCACTGTCCCCCTGTGGGTATTTAAACTGACTGGAAAAAGGAAGAGAGAGAGAAATAGAGTTTAAAACACCAAAACAGTTTTAGTTTTATAGCAAAAATATTGGATAAGCTATTTGAAGGTTACATTTATTAAGTGAGTCTGGACGTGAGGGCAGACCAGAGCAATCCCCCAAGATGACATGATTGGCAGTATACCTTGGAGAAGGTAGCAAGAATTTAAACACTGAGAATTGTTTAATTAGCCTAACTCCATGCAAGACCTCTCAGCCTAATTTTCATTGTTTGTATTACATACCATAACATCTTTCAGTATCAGCCCATCTTTTTGCAGCATCAAGCCCCAAGACTCTGAAACAGTGTTTTAGATAGCCTACCAGGCATTTCATTCTCTAAAGAAACCAATTATATATGAAATTAATAATTAAAAATTATAAATAGAAAGAACAAGAAAACATGCATACCCCATGTCCTGCGGGTAGATTTTTGCATGGTGTGTAGGGAATTAGGTGCAAAAAAATCCATTTATGTTAATGGGTAATGGGCATTGCATGTCTAATTTCTCATGCACCACGCTGCCGATTTCCCCCCTGTGTCTTTGTCAGTACGTGGGACCAATGGAGAAGGGAAGAAAAGTGAATGATTTATTTGATGGTCTGTCAATCATAATGGCAAACAGAGAAATTCCAAAGCTGTTTTTAACCTCTATAGAAAGAGTTAGTTAGACCATATGCTTTTTTCTTCCTGCCAGATGCTGTCATTCATCAATTTCCTATTAAGAAAATGGGATTCTGCAAAAACCACTGAGGTTTTTTCTCATTTGTAATAGATATTCCACAAAGTCAGATTGCAAACGTATTCCGCAGCTTCTGCAAAATAACTTTTAACACCTGATAATCTCCATATTAATTTTGACTGACCTATAATGATGTTTCTTATGTGTGATCAGTCCACCATCCAAAAATATTATTTTAAAATTACTTTTTCCTTGAGTTTAAGCCTAGAGGTTAAACAGGTTTGTTTATGACTATCCAGCCCATAAAAAAGGTGGAAATTAAATTTTTAAATTAGAAAAAAAAATATCAGTAACCTAATAAAACACCCTTTAGAGGTAAAGAGAGAAAATAAAATGTTTGAGAATTAAAGTAAGCAGCCAAACATTGATTACCCAAAGATGTCAAAGAAAGTGAAAACAGAAAAAAAAAAAAATTGTGTTCTTCCCAGTCCACCAAGTAGAAAGATCACTTTTTTAGAGCAAAAGAAATAATTACTTAATCCTAGGAGGATTTGTTTCCTTGTTTGTTTGTTTGTTTGTTTTTAAGAATGAAGACACTGAGGATACCTTAGGGCTCCTTTTCTTGGGGACAATAAAATTCTTTCATCCTATACTAGCAACACTGTCTTCAGGCTTCAGCACACCGCTCTAACAATAATCATATTTTGGTTTTTAAATTTGAATGCTCTAGGTAGTTGGAATATATCGACACTTGCCATCATTTCTAACACAGATTTTCTTGAAGTATTCTTATGATAACACAGGTGGCTTCAAATGTTACTTGTCATGCTGAATTCACTTAGCAAACCAACACGGAAGTTTAGTGGAAAAGAATATCGTCGCCTAACTTTGAATCTGCAGCATTTTGCATTGCCTTATTAATAGGAACTGACTCTTTGACAAACCCTGCAAATAGCTTATAGAAGAGAGGAATGCTCTGAAATTCAAGGCAAATTTCTTTCAATAGTTAAGCACTGATCAAAATTCTGAATTTTCTCTGGCTGTCAGCCAGCAAGAAACATGCAGGGTCTGCTTATTGTTTAAGATTTTGGTAGAAAGCCACTCAGGAAAAAAAAAAAAAAAATCTATAACTTTACAGCTGTCAGACTTTGTTGTACCCACTCCAGCCTAATATTCTCTTCTCATTTTTTTTAAAGGTCACAAATGAGCTATAATATAGTTTTTAACATTTTAATTTTCCCTCTTCTGCCCCTGCTGTTTTTTTCCCCTGCTGGGACAGCTTCACTCATGAAGGTCAGGGGAATGATAATGCTGAGGTAGCTCTGTCTTTTTATTCATGAACCAGGTAGAGAGTGCATATAGCCATAAACGTGTACCTCCATCACACAGCATTGCTGTTGACCCCTGCCCCGAGCTGAAGATTGTACCTTCTCAGGGTATAACAAATGATTGACTTTGCAGGTAGGCAGAGGCCTGGAGCTCGTTCAGCCAGACACTGCCAATTTTCCTGAATGATCTCTTGTGATTGGTTTTCTCATATGAATAGACTATTTGTGAGTACACCACTGAACTCTGTTTATTTAGGAATATGTCTTTGACAAGAACAGCTGTCCTAAAGTTGAGATGATTAGTACTTTATCTGCTAATGCAACTTCCCATTCAGCTGTTGTCTAAAAACACATTTTTATCCTGGGAAAACAGTGCTGTCACTCTTGGCACCAAAACAAACTTTTGGTGTTTGATCAAGTTGAGCCGTTAAAAAAATAATCCTTATTTAAGGTGGCTTGGCCTCTAACTGCTAACTAAGGTTCCAGTTCTGTAAGGTGACCTAGAAAAATGAGCCGATTTTATACATATAAATAGTAGCCACATTTCCTCTTTCTTATCCATTCTCAATTGGGTGTGTGGTTAAAAGAAGGATAGAAGTGAGCCCAAAGAGCGACAACACCCTGATTTTCTCAGTTTGACTTGGGGAGAAAGGTCTTTAACAGGTCCATGCTGGGTGAGGGTAGATGGAGCCCGAGGCCCACGGCCAGAGAATTATTTAACTGGAGCTAACTTTTTTTTTTTTAAGATTTTATTTATATATTTATTTGAGAGAGAGACAGAGGGAGAGCAAAAGCAGAGGGAGTGGCAGGCAGAGTGAGAGGGAGAAGTAGTCTCCCCACTGAGTAGGGACCCCAGAGTGGGGCTAGATCCCAGGACCCTGGGATCATGACCTGAGTCGAAGGGAGACACTTAACCAACTGAGCCACCCTAACCTGGAGCTAACATTTTTAAAAACTTACTTAGAAGTATGATGTTATCTTCAAATGCAGTGGTACAAATACACAGTCTGTTAAGTAAAATATTAAAAAGTAAACACTATTTTAAAAATTACTATTTTTGGTACGCCTGGGTGGCTCAGTTGGTTGAGCGGCTGCCTTCGGCTCGGGTCATGATCCTAGGGTCCTGGGATTGAGTCCCGCATCGGGCTCTCTGCTCGGCAGGGAGCCTGCTTCCCCCTCTCTCCTTCTGCCTGCCTCTCTGCCTACTTGTGATCTCTCTCTCGGACAAATAAATAAATAAAATCTTAAAATAAAATAAAATAAAATAAAAATTACTATTTTTTTAATTTTTTTAATTTTAGTATACTTGAGTGCTTTAAAAAATATTGAACCTCAAATCTCAGAATGAGCCCATCTCTCTGTTACTCAATGTACTCCATCTCCATTCTGTCTCAAAGGAGGTCCACATCTTTAGAGGGACTTTTTAATTCTCACCTCAGAATTCTCCATCCCAGTCCCCATTCATTATGTTTTTACTTTTTCCTTCTCTCAATATCTAATGTCATCAGTCTTTTAATTTTTTTAAATTAAAAATGCATTGATTCTGCCTGAATTTAGCCCCTTTATTTCCATTTCTGCTATAGTGTCCAAATCCCCATATATTGGACCTGAAGCATCTTTAGCTGAGAACTCATTTTTCTTGGGAGTGTCCAGGCCAATCCTTTCTACACCTTTGTTTTGGTTTCCTAAGGCTGCAGTAACAAATGTAACACATTATCACAACTGGATTGCTTAAAATGGCAGAAGTGTATGCTCTCACCGTTCTGTAGACTAGAGGTTTGAAGTCAGCATCAACAGGGCCATATTCCCTATGAGGGCTCTAGGAAACAGTTCTTCCTTGCCTTTTTGTTTCTTTTGGTGCCTCCCAGCATTCCTTGGTGTTCCTTGGTTTGTGGATGTGTCACTCCATTACCTGCTTCCATCTTCACATGTTTGTGTCTCTGCCTTTCCTGTATCTATGTGTCTGTCTCTGTGTCTTCTGTGTCTTCTTAGACATCAGTCATTGGATTCAGACTCTACCTTAATCCATTATGACCTCATCTTAACTAATAACATTTGCAAAGATCTTATTGTCCCATCAGGTCACATTCTGACGTTCTGAGTAGACTTGAATTCTGGGAGAGCACTTCAGTCCACTGTACCATCTCAGTGTTTCTTTCTTCAGATGTCCTACTAAGATCACTAGCATTAACCAGGAGAACAGCAGGAGCCGTGGCCTACCTTTACTGTTAAAGGAATCTGATGAACTGACATTTGTGGAGATTACAGCAAAGGCATTAGAATAAACAATGTGAAAGACTGAGAGACATAGAGATAAAGTGGTCTCTTCCTGCTTCCTTTATAGAGGCTGCATATTTCCTAAACAAAAGGCTTGCATGCACTTCATACTTGAACCCAACATAGAAATTGGCCCCATTGTGACCCAGGGCACAGGAAAATGTGCCCAGTAGGGACTGGAAGCCACTGTAAAAACATGACTTATCTTGTAGCATCAGTAGTTATTAAAAATAATATTTTAGGTTAAAATCATGACTACTTTTTAAACACTTAATTTTAATTTTTAATTATTAGAGCTTTAAAATTTTTAATTACTCAGAATATTTACTCACCATCTTCTGACATGAGGATGATTTTATTGGAGAAGTCTCTATCCATTCTGTATGACCACAATCAAATTAATCTCAACATGCTTGCCATGTAGTAAAACTTCAATAAAGATTTGTTAGATTAATAAACCACTCTAAGAAATTGCTCTGATCCTGCCAGTCCTATACCAAGAAACTATCCTAGAGCTTTTCATTTTTTATAGAGGCCCAAGTCCCTTTTTTGACATCCACATTGCTTTGCAAGCTTGTCCCCTATCATTTCCCCTGAGTTCTTTAACCATTATTTCACTGCTCAAACCAAACAGGAATGAAATGCTTCTGTTTGTAAGAAATCCTTTTTACTCAGAATTTGAAGACTGCATTGTAGAATCTGATTGTAGCAGTACCTTAGAGGACTACCTGGTAAGAATGATTTTATCATCTACTGTTTGGTCCAGAATCTAGTAATTCCCCCACTGCAAACTCAGACTATAAACATAGTAGATTGTACACAGAGGTCTTCAAAATAATTCTTTATCACCCCGACCTTCTCCTCCTCCTATTCGTCTTCCTTCTCTTTTCTCCTTCTTCACTTTCTCCTGTTTCGTATTCTCTGTCTTGCTTTTTCTTCTTCCAAGACAGAAGTCCATAGGTCCTCTGACCAATTATTTGTCTTATTGAATAGCTTCTTAGGTTATAGGGTTTGTATCTTACTTAGCTTGAGTAATCCTAACTCCTGACATGAATTCACTCTACTAACTCCTTCTTTACTTATCTAAATACAAACCAATGAACATTAGCTGTCTGACTCATCTCCTTGTCCCTTTATCAGTTATGGTACAGCCTGAGTCAATATAAACCAAAAGAATACAAATGCAGGGACTCTAACAATATAAAAGTTGCATTAATTCTCCTTTAGCTATCTGGAGGTAAGTGGATAGTTCAGGAAGTTGGGATTCTATAAGGTCATTCATTCAGGGACCTGATTACTCCTATTTGACTGTAACATCGCCTTCTAGAGGTGTTGTGTTTTTCTGCATAGTCAAAGGAGCTTATCAGCTTACCATGACCACATTCCAGCTTTTTGGATGGAGAAAGAGAGGAGGTAGGAGGCAAATATCATCCTGTAAAAGCTCGATATGAAAGTTATACACATCTCAGTGACCAAAATACAGTCACATGGCCTAACTTGCAGGGAAATACTGTCTCTAACTGGAGTTTTATTTTTCTCTCAGAAGAGAGAGAGATTGGATCCAGCTTGCAGTTCGTAGTGCCTGCCTATTCCCATCCACCTCGGCAATCCCAATCTGGTCTCAGCTCCATCAGGAGTTCCCCTTCATGATTTCAGTAATGGTTTATACCCTTCATTTGGCATTTACTGTACAATGCATTTAATTACCAATTAAAATATGTATCCTAATTCTTAACTCTAAATTCTTAAAAATTAAAAATATACTTCATAGTGATTAGCATACAGTAGGCACTCAGTAATACTTCCTGGTTCAAATGATGTGTCAGAATAAAGTTGAGGATATTATGCAGCCTCAATTGCTTTTTATGATACTTACCCTAATGTATTTTAACTTGAGCTTCTTCATTAATATTCAAGAGAGAGAACTATTATCTTAAAGCAAACTAAACTTTGCTGGCTTCAAAGAAGAGATAATAAACTATGGAACCCACTAAGGGCGAGTGTCTTTGAAGTGAGTATATAGGAAAGGGGAATTAATCACCAGCATTAACTGTTTCTTGGAGGCTTAGAGAAAGCACTGTACTTGCAGAAAAGAATCATTCACTTAGGAGAATGAAAGAGAGATTGGTTATGAGAACCATAGAGGTCAATAGCTTGTGCAGCCAGCTCTGGATACTAAGGTTTAAAAGGGTATAACCCAGAAGACCTAGAGGCTGGGAAGTTGAAGGACCACTGCACAGGAAATGAAGAATGTGAATATGAATATGAAAATGAAGAAAATGAATCGAGAGCCTTCATCAGTGTAAATGATAAGAGTTGGGTCATGTGATTTTTTTCAGACGTAATTCATTTCTTTCTCCTACACAGAAGACTCTTCAGAGTTAGCTATATTCAACTTTCTCTGTAGTTGTGGTATATCTACAGTACCCTGCATTCTACTTGTGATAATGGACAATGTATATAAAGAACAAATACATCTGCTGACCTAAAAGATTGGGCTACACTTTGTCTCTGATTAAGAGAAACTTCTGTGAGAGGAGAATAAATAAGAAAAGCTATTTCTGTACACTTGAAATTGTTTTAGGTTTGAATTATTAATCAGTAAATGGAGATAATGTTCTATTAGTACTGTTAACTTCTATTACCTGGTATATGCAAAAACTTCTACTGTGGCCACACTCTACTTTCTTTGGCTTGATGGGATACTCTGTACAAAGGGAATCCAGGGAGCAGAAATGGCTCTCTCCTTTTCCACTATGGGAGACAGTATAATATGTAAGAATGTGGGTTCTGGAGTCAGACAGACCAGGTTGTGATCTTAGTCCTCAAACCTGTACCTGTGGAACGTTGGGCAAATCACTGAATCACTCAAAGTCTCAATTTCCTCTCTTATGAGGTGGGAGAATAATAATACCTACTTTCAAGGTACTACCCACGAACAGGTTATCACCATCTCATGGAAATGCATACCTCTGTGCCCCCTCCTCTACCCTGTCTTCATATTTGCAGACCCCCTTGCCCTCTCTAGCACTGGTAGCTGCTGAATAGACAGATGATCTTTGAAATGGTAAATCAGATAATGTTACTGATCTACACAGGACTGTCTAATGATTTCCCATTTACTCAGAATAAACTAAATCCCCATCCAGGTCTGTAATGCTACAGATTTAGCCTTGTCCTTTCCCTGACCCAGCTCCAACTGTACTAGGTTTCCTTCTGTTTTCGATCATGGGAAACTTACTTTCCCATATGGCTTTGTGCCTGAAGCCCTCTTTTCTCTTCTTCCTGTGGCTGGTTCCCTGTAACTTTCAGATTTGAGCTCGGCGGCCACCACACCTTTGTCAAACCAATAAAACAGTTCTCTCACATTTACCGTCTGGTACGTCACCTTGTTTAATTTTTCCCAGAGCATGTATTACTAGCTTAAATTATTTGGTTCACTTATCTGTCTCCTTGTTTATTTTGTCTCCTTCACATGGAAGGTAAGCAAGGACCTTCCCTGGCTTGTTTAGTTATGTTTACCTAGTCCTTAGAGGAGTACCTAGAACATACTAAGCACTTAATAAATATTTGTTCAGTTAGAGAATAAGTGAAGGAAGGAATTGACATCTCATAAATGTACATTACAAATTAATTGAAATAGTGTGTAGAAAGCATTTATATTGATATTGGACACACAGGAAGTTCTCAAGAAATTCTAGTGACTGTTGTTATTATGAATCATCAGAATTGTACTGCCTACCCAGCTCCCACCTGCAGGCACTTCTTATCCATTCTTCTTTCCAGTCCTGACAACATTCTTTCCCTGAGCCTAGGGATTCACAAAGTGAAACCTAGTTTAAAGTGTACTGGCTTATAGGAATTAAGTAGCAGTGATAGTCACCCATGCTTATTAAATCAGTCATGTGGTGGTGGGGGTGTATCTATAGAAATAACTGCTATTGGAGGTGAAGCGCTGGTGTGAAGTAGGAAGAGATAGAAGCATTGGAGTCATTCAGACATAGGTTCTAATCCATGTTCTCTTGACACAGACACTTTCTCTCTGTGTGGTCTCTGGAAATGTACTTAACTTCCCTACTCTTTATAATATTCCCTCTTAACCTTGTTTTAAAGGATTAAATTAGAAGAGCTATTACATACATAGTATCAGTGACACACAGTAGGAGCCCAATATCTAGGGCTATAAATAATGTTGAATAATGACATTCATGCATTTAACCAAATTTCTGAACTTCCAGGCATGGATACTGTTCCAAGTATCTTTCCAGCTGCAAATAGCTTCAAGGTCCTTCTCCCCAGAGTAAGTTCTAGGTGGAGTTAAGTAAAGTTAGGAAGGTAATGCTCACTTCTGACAATTTCACTGACTGTGAGGCTAAACCACCAAGCTGGTAAAGAATGAGAATTTATTTGCAAAGCAAAGAGTTGATGCAAACCAGCATTATGGTCACACGGGTTTCAAATCATGGGAAGTACAGACATTGCCATTTTCACTTCAGAGAACTGTACCCCTGACTGTGTGGGGAAGATAGTAATTGGGGAAAGCGCATAAAATGAAATAATCACCTCTTTAGGTCTCCTTTGTGGACAATTTACTAGAGGCTTAGTTTTGACTCAGTGATGTAGAATGTGCTGAATGGGAATTAGAAGCTAAGATACCCCCTAGACCATATTGTAGGGGGTGTGAACTGATTTTAAACAATATTTTTGGCTGCACTGATGATACTTTAGAATATTTTAAGACTAGCTCTGTACTGAGGGAGCAAGTGCTAAATTCAGACCAGTATTTACATGATCCAGGATTAAAAAATATCAACACTACTCTTGAGGAGGGTAGTTTGGAATTTTAAAACTCACTTTTAAGGACCCATAAAGAACATTTAGAGTCCATCTATGCAATGTGAAGAATCGTCATTCATGCCATATTTATAAGCATTTACCATGGGCCAGGGTAAAAGATAAGTGAGATATGGAGAATACACTCACCGGTGGTGATGGTGATAGGGAGAAGAGAGTTAAAAGTTAAACAGAAGTTTCAATAAAAAAAAGCAGGAGGAAGCAGATGCTGTGTAAGTGTCTGTTATGATGATTCACAACATTCACTGAACAGATAGATATTTGAGTGCCTTCTTTATTCGAGCTTACAGTAGTGAGACATGTATCCCATCTGGAAACAGATGGATTAACAATTAATTATGTCATGGAAATTGTGTTAAGTAAGTTCTGTGAAGGAAAAGTAGGGGTGCTGTGAGAACCTAAGCTAGTCACACAGTATTCAGCTGCTTACCTATCCTGTTAGTAATGACAATAGAGGTATCCAAGTAAAGAGTATTAGTTCTGGAGGCAGAGGAAAAGAAGAGTGAGTGATGGACTGGCTCTGACAGGAAAGCCTACCTCCTACATACTGCCTCCAGCCCTCCTATTTTGCATAAGAAAGGAAGAATCTGCCCCAAGGCAGAATTTTTTCTCTTGATGCCAAAAATTGATAAGCGTTTTTTTTCTTCTTTTTTCATAAAAGTTCATGCTTAATACAATTAGACACACTTATATTTTTAAAAAAGATTTTTAAAAGATATTCAGTATCACCTACATATTTAAGTATTCTCCAGCTATTCAATTTTAAATTTATCTTTTTTTTTTTCCAATTGAATCTTTTCTTAGATAGGCAATTAAGGAATGGTTCAGAAGTGGCATTTGAAACCCACTGTACTTTTTTTCAAAATGGAATTCATCATTCCCTCAGCTAATGTGTGTGAGACATTTAAATTTTAGAAGATGGGCTTGCCAGTTGTACACGACACCAAGAGCAGGCCAAAAATGAAATCCTGAAAGGTAGTGCACCATGTTATCAAATGCTTTTTTTCCCTTCTGGGTAGTATTACTTACATCGTGCAAATGTGTTATGCAAAATAATCTTAAAACTGATTCTGTTATCTTCTCCTCAGTTTCATACAATATTCATTGAAAGTTTTACAAAAAAAGAAATTAATTTAGTATAAAAATCAAGCATTTTAAAATGCCCATGTATATCAGTGCAACAACATTCCAAATGGAAGCTAAGAAAAAGGAAGAAGCAGCTTAAGTCAGAATTTCATACATCTTATTTAAGTACCTGTGCATATATGTCTGCATTTATGTTTCCAGCACAGTAAAAGCACATGAAAACCTGACATGAGAAATTCTGGCTCTTCCTAATTTCATGGGCTTGGACAAGTCACCGTGTATCAACCAACTTCATTTCTCTCTGTCATTTAAATGGTGCTGCTAATGCTGATGCCAGCTATTTCATAAGATTGTTTTAAATATGGAATGAAACTGTATGGAAAATTAAACATTTTTTGCAAACTGAGAAAGTGCTATGTAAATCTGACTCAACTAAATCATCATGAGTCAACTTCTCTGACCTGATGATAGAGGTTTGGAGAATCTGATAAACATACTTATGTTTATACATTTAGCGGCAAGAGCAAGTCATGGAGAATTTTGGCCTCTCTGTGTATGTGGAGTATATGATTTTTGTCATTTGGCTAGGTCAGAGAAATAAGTTAATATTTTCATTTGCACACAACAATGTATGTTTTCTAAAGTTTTTGTAATTTCAGGATTTTTCTGCTCTAATTTATTAGATATATAGTGGGCTCCTGAATCTTCCACAATTTTAATATTTGAGACTTGTAAGCTTAATATGTCCAATGTTGGAATTATATGAGTCGGAAAGGATTACATGATTGCGAATCACCTTATGTAAGCAAATTTTTAGATGAATTTTCATTGTGTATTTTATCTTATAATCCTGAGATACAAAATTACATCAGATGCCTCATCTTTTGGAAAGAGATTTTTTTATTATTAATCTCCTCATGCAAATCATAAAATCTTTTTTTTTTTTTTTTTTTCATTTTCAACTAAAGCTGCTTTGCTCGTTGACTTTTGTGCTTTACAAGTTCGTTTCTATACAGTTTATTTTTATCAGTTTGGGGATTCACATTCTTTGTCCATAGTATCATTCAGTTACCAATTCCACTGGGACGTCTTGCAGGTTCTGTCAGTTCTTTCTTCAAACCTGATTTTATACTAATGGATTATTCTGCCCTTTGGCAATTAGATATATTTTGATTTGAAAGCAAAATTGTCACCTAATAAGTAAATATTACTAACAAACCACCATTAATTTACATCAAAATGTTTCGTGACAGCCCATGACTTTGCTAACACAAGTACTTCACAGTAGGTCTCTTGTTTCTCCCATGTATTAATAGCAGAATAAAGCAGATTTAATTTACACAATGAGGAGAGAGGAAAATTACATGGAGAAAATTAACTATGTTGGATTTTTCATAAGACTGCTGGAATCTAAGTTAAAAAGTTATTCATCCATATAATTTGCTTTCTTGAAGACCACACTTTTCTGTTTATTTGTCATTAATTGATACTCACATGCACATGATTCAACAGTTGTAGGATTCACTGGCAAAAGGAAATCGAGTAATCCTTATGCCCCAGGTAGCGAAGTACCTAATTGAAATGCACTACAAGGAAAAGTCAAGTTTATTACCCTTGCCTACAACTTGCAGTGTGACATTTTGCTTTATAGCATTTGGAATCTTTTACCTCCCAAGAACAATGAACTTCAAAAACATAATACAAGTGGGAAAATTGCCTTAAAAATGTAATTTTAAAAATGATTATTTGAAAATACTGTTAAATGAGAAAGTTTGGTGAAAAGATGAAACTAATATTTCATTCATCTTCTATTGATTCATATTTAAACCCAATGTAAAGTTCAGATGTTTAGGGGAAAGAGAAAAAACTAAGATGATTGAATAAAATAAGTCAGGATGATTCCTCAAAGTTCAACTCAGATATTGTCATTTGAAAGTCTTTGGTATATGGCTTCTGGTTTTTGTTATTGTTGTTTCTTTGAGTAAAACATCTTTTCAAGGAAAATGGCACAATTATTAAATCTGTAAATTCTTTGAGGGATTCCATTTTCATTTAATATGGGATAATTTTTTACCCATATGCAACACAAAAAATAAAGAAATTTTATCATGAAGGAGGGGTAATCTAATTGAGCATATGAGCAGGAGTAATCCTAAATGTTAGTCTGTGGGTTGCAGATGGGTCTTTCATAATACAGTGATTATAATAGGTAATAGTTTTTAACTGTGCCAGGCACTAAGGACTTTGCATATATTAAGTCATTTCATCCTCACATCAATATTAGAAGATGAATATATCTATTATCCTCATTTTATACATAAAGGAATTGAGGTTTGCACTGTGCCTCTGATCTACATTTTAGCACAGACTTCTTCCCCTTCGAGTCTATCACTTCAGACCCCAAAGAAGCCTGTAACAAACCACTGCAAACAAATATATAATCCAAGTAAAAGCAGCCTGTTCTCTATGCATGCACTAGTTTCAAACTCCCACACTCCTTGTGGCTCCCACCTACCCCCTCCTCCACCTTAGAGTCAACTTCCTTTTATTCCATTCCCATATTCAAAGTATAGAGCCAACATTGAAGAGTAGCTGGTCTAACATTTCTCATTAGCAAGGCAATTTAACAAGTTCCGTATCTTCCACAGGGTCAGCTTCTAAGTCTTTTGTTTTTGTTTTTGTCTTTTAACAACTGGTAGGAATATTAGTCTTTTTTTTTCTTCTACTGAGAATGAAAGAAAGAAAAATAAAAATTCTGAAAGTCACCTCTTAACACCATAGCAAAGATTGGCCCGAATTGTGGCATTCTGTCTGAGTTCTAAGGAGCACAGGGATTAAGAGAGCGCCACTCCACAACTCCAAAACCCCTAACAATCTTTATAAATTGATTATGTAAAAACAAAACAAAACAAATAAATGTTCAGGGAATCTGTCACATTTCTTCAAACAGCATTTATAGCTTCCTGCCTTATCCCACTATTCTATTTTTGTATGTGCATTTGAAAAGTAAACCAAATTCCAAAAACACCTAAGGGACAAAGATTCAAAATGGAACTTTTTCAGAGAGGCCACCCCCTCCAGTCCTGCTGTTTAAGGAAGTTGCTGATGGTGCTGCTACTTGGGAAAAAGAGCTACCTGAAAGTTTCATGAGATGAAAGACCAAAGAAGTGTTATAAATAAATCAAGAAATCAAGATTGAATAATCTAACCATTCTCACTGTTAACAACTTAAAAAAATATAAACTATAAGTTATTATCAAGTCCATAAAGCAGCTTATGAATTATAGGGAAATCGTGTGGAATTTGAGTTTAACTGTTATGCTTATACCCAGGAGACAGAATTGCCTGGGACTATCTGATAATTAAAAGGACCCTTCACTTCTGTAAAGATTGGGAATATCAAGCTCTATACATTTGAAGTAAATAATACTATTTATATTTCCCCAATCCAGAATTTTAACTATTCTTTGTATAAAACCCATGTAAGTATCTCCACAATTCATGGGGTATATGGATACCATTTCAGGGCAAAAACTGTTTTACCTGAGATATATTTCAAGGAGAATGTTATATTTAGTTAAGAACTGACACAGTGAATCTATGGGAATGTTAGAATTGAGAATAAAAACATCATCTGTAGGTTACAATGCACTGTAAGAATTTTGGTTGCCAATGCTAACACTCCTTTCTTAGGCAAGATGTAGTGAAGTGGTCAACAGGGAGATCTTAGAAAGTTAGAAGAGCTATAGAATTTTTTAACAGGGACTGTAAAAATCTACTCTGAGCCAGGCATACATTTCTGTAAAGAAATGGGACTGTCCGAATAATGTGGCCCAGCACAGTCTTGCTGCTTAAAGCACCAGATGCCACGTTGCAAAGAGGATGAAAATCATCCACTAAATTGGGCCCATAGACACAACTTGGCCATGCATGTTCTGTAGGAAGGATTGGTTCTGTTTCAGAGTCTACAGTCCTAAAAGTGTATGAAATGTACATATAACTATCACATACCAACTACTTCCTAGGCACAGTATTAGACTGTGGGGACAGAATGTTGTGGAAGATAGCTGACGGCCTCTGCTCTTAAGGAGTTTATATAGTAATGTGGGAACAACAAGACATAATAATTCAGATATTAAGTGTTATGAAGAGAACCAAATAAGGCCTATTCCCTAGGAATCTACTTGAGGTAGATTGCTAACTTTCTGAGAGGGGATATTTGACCTGAGACCTGGATGGCAGGATGTGAGGCCTAGAAAGACCTTGGAAGAGCCTGAGAAGCAGTGATCTGCAGTAAAATATTTACATGGGAAGATACTTGCATTTAAAAACTGGAGATACAGACATCTCTCCCTGCTACTCTCATCTTTGACCAACAAGCAAATGTGAGTGCATATTTAGGGATAATATGAAAAGAAAGACCAGCTCTTCATTCAGCCTGGAAGGGGTTTGCTTTCTTTCGCTTTGAAAACGTGGGTTAACAATGATAATGCCCTTCTCAACTTTCTCTGGAGCGTTGCTAGGGTGACACTGTAATTCAAAGAACAGAATATCAATAAAGCCAGGATGTACAGGAATGTAAACAAGCTTTAAAAAAATAGTCCAAGTGTTTGTTAAATAGACCACAACGGGACAGGTCCATTATCATTGCAGAAAGCTCTGTACTTAGTATGTCCAATTATCTAAATAGCTCGAAAACATAATCAATCCATCAGTAGTATTCAGCTTTCTAGCTCTGATATCTGATTGTGAATTCTCTGTGTTTATTCATATTTCTGCCAAATGTCGATCCAGAAATGTATTAGCATCTGCCAGTGATGAATAAACATAAGACTGTGCTCCTCCTGCAATTCTTAGGCTGGTGAACAAGGGCTAGTCCAATCCATACCTCATAGACGTTTCTTCACATCACAGACTGTGTTCTTTTCTTTAATAAAGTCAGCATGGTCAAGGATGACTCTACCCTTGAATCCTAGGCCTTTAGCAACAGTCCCTCTCTTTTTTCCCCTACACTCAGCCTACTCAGAGTTACGCATTTTAAAAGACCAGCTCTGGTTGCTTTCTTGTCCATCAGTTTTCTTAACAGGCTAATACTCGTGGGATTCCAAAGATGTTGGCTCTGAAAAACCTCTGGGAGCTGAGATCATCCAGCAGTGCTTGGGTCAAGAGGAGTGTGAAAGTGAGGTGTGAGGCCAGCAGCAATGCTTAGCCACTCGGGCTTCTGATTGTGAATGTGCACAACAGCTCTAGGGGTCTTTCTTTGCTCCCGTGACATGCACTGTGGTATGCCAAATGCCTGTTGATTAGTCCCTTCTGTGTGTGAGTGGTGGGATCTCATTGTTCTGGTGACAGTGAAAGAAGAAGTAGGCAACTGTGGTAGAGATGAATGAGTCACACAGCGTGCTGCGTGAACATACCAATGTCATTCATGTTCTTGAAGCCCTTTGCGTGGGGAATACCAGCAAGTCTTCACAGATTCCCCAGCCCATGATGTTTGCCCTCCTAGAGTGAGCCACGCACCATCTTTCATCTCGGTACTATTGTTTTTTGGTGTGTCTTCTGCAGTCCAGATTCAAATGTAGTAGAAGAGAATCGAATTAATTCAGTTAATTAAGTTCCATCTATCAGCCTGTGTTTTGCCAGTCTGAGTATACAAAGGAACTTTCAAAATAGGTGCCAAAATTGGTGCTTCTGGAGACACTAGATGCCCTTACTAAATATGAGGTCTCTAGTTTATGTAGAAAGACCTGACAAGCTTACTTGGCCATCCAGAATATTTGAGAGGAGTGTATTCTTAGTAGGAGTTCCTTGTTCATGGGTGTATGTACAGGCCTATTTGTTAGGAGGCAGGTGTTTGCACTTCAATGTTGTTGCTTATCTGTTAGTGTCTGTTGAACTGAACTACCTGCTTCTAGCTGTTAACAGAGCATTAGAAAATAAGTCATTTTAATAATAACCCTATCACTCTGGTCATAGGTCAGTAGTGAATTCTTACTCTTTCCTGAGCATTCTGACGCTTTTTGCTTCTTTTTATTTTGCCATTCCATCTGCTGGTTATCACTTTTCCAAATAATGAACTTCTACTTCTCCTTCAAGGACAGTTTAAATGTTATGACTTCCAAAAAGCCTTCCAGATCCACAAAGATGATCGCCTTTTTCTTGGAGTCCACAGTTTTTATCTACCACTGCTAAAGTGCTTAACACTGAATTTCATAACTATTTGTTCACATATCTTCTTCATTTATAGACAGTGAGCTCCAAAGTCAGCTAGCAGGCAAGTTAGTGAAAGGGTCAGGCAGTAACATTCTAAAATTGTCTGTTATTTAGCAAGAAAGCTAGTTTATAAAGAATTGGAAATTATTTTCTGGCTAAATTGTTTTCCATTAGACTTTTTGTATCCTCAGATGTAAGCATTGTATCTTTTTCATCTCACGTCCTTGGAAACTTAGCACCATATCTGAAACAGTGTTCCATAACTGTTTGTTGGCTCAGTAAATGAATGGATGAGCGAATGGTTGTCACTTTCTTTCTTTTTTTTTTTTTTTTAAAGATTTTATTTATTTATTTGGCAGAGAAGAGAGAGATCACAAGTAGGCAGAGAGGCAGGGAGAGAGAGAGGGAAGCAGGCTCCCCGCCGAGCACAGAGCCCGATGTGGGGCTCGATCCCAGGACCCTGAGATCATGACCCGAGCCGAAGGTAGAGGCCCAACCCGCTGAGCCACCCAGGCACCCCTGGTTGTCACTTTCTAGCTGAAAATACTTCAATGACACATTACTGCCTGCTGGAAAATACTCAAATGCCTTAGGCTTCTTATAATCAGAGGTTAAAGAAACTAGGCGTGGGTTAACCTGGAGCGGATAATGCATTCTTTTGCACTTTCACATATTTGCAGAGCTCTGTCTTCTGAAAATGATAGTCTGTTCTTTCTCTAAACCTCAGCACAGGAATGCTCTCTCTATACCCTTATTAAATTCCTGGAGGCAGAAGTATTCAGGAGCTTGAGTTCTCTCTGTCTCTCTCTCTTGCTCTGTGTCTCCCCTTCCCCTCCTTTGCCCCCCTTCCCTTTCTCTTTGTTCCCTGGCTCCCTCACTGTCACTTTGTGTCTCTCCATTGTGTTGTCATCATTTGTTTAATATTTCTTAATTATCAGGATTTTTAGTCTGTATTTCAGATATTTGTGAACACATTTGTCGCCTCTGCTAAACCAGTGATTTTTAACCAGGATTGTTTTTCCACCCAGGGACATTTAACAGTGTCTGGGGACATTTTTGATTGTTACAACTGGGGAGGAGGTAGGGATCCTTCTGTAATCTAATGAGTAGATCCTGGGGTGAACATGGCTGCAATATACAAGACAGCTTCTCACAACTAAGAATTACTAATCTTGTGCTGTCAGCAGTTCTAAGTTTGAAAAACTCTGCACTAGACTACAAACTCTTTGAAGGCAGGGAATGTGTCTCTATTCACTGACAATTTTTTGAATTATCAGAGTTCAGCATAAGGCTTAGCCTACCTATGTTCAGATAATGTTTGATAAATGAATAATTTAATGAATGAATTACTGGTTGGTGGATGGATGGGCAGGCAGATCGATGAATCATCTGATCACTCTGGGACCATTTTCCAGCCCTTTAAATTCTTGGCAGCATTTCCTTTCCAAGTCAGAATTGCTATTTATTATCCGAATTACAGAGTAATCAAGGCACCAACCAAGATGTTGACCTGACCAGCTCTCATTTTGAGCATGTACTTGACCACAGATCTTGAGACATTCATTCTCAGCAAATATTACTAGCCCTTTTCTGGTTGTTTGGTAACTGGGTCATTTGTATGCTCTCCCTTTGTGCTGATCATGTGTTTCTCGTATTTGATCATCTGTATTCCTGGTGTAATACTTCTTATAACTGTGTTAATCTCTGAGGCTCTTGAAGAATCTGATGTGACTCTCACTTAAAAAATCCTCTGAAGGGGGGGACCTGGGTGGCTTAGTGGGTTAAAGCCTCTGCCTTCGGCTCAGGTCATGATCTCAGGGTCCTGGGATCGAGCCCCGCATCGGGCTCTCTGCTCAGTGGGGAGCCTGCTTCCCCCTCTCTCTCTGCCTGCCTCTCTGCCTGCTTGTGATCTCTCTCTCTCTCTCTCTGTCAAATAAATAAATAAAATCTTAAAAAAAAAAATCCTCTGAAGGGTCTCCTTTCTGGATTTCTCCTAGGCAATAGGACTTGGTCATGACTTCTGAGGTAGAAAAGAAATTCATTTTCTTTTGGTCAGTCTCATCAACTTACCTTTCAGTCATCTGCCTTATGTTTTTGTTTGTGATTTTTTTTTTTTTTTTTAAATAATTGGGCACGGTGGGATGAGAAGATATTACTCCACTTATTCTGAGAAGGTCCCTGAAACAAAAGCTATCCACATTTTGTCAGGTCTCTATACATTTTTTTTCTCACTTGTATTTATTTCTGCATTTGATACAGCAAGTGCCCTATGGATTTTAGGTAAAAGAGTGTGTGAGTTGCATGCGATTTCTCTGACAGGCTTCTGAAGTGGTTTCCATCTGTGCACATCTTCACTACATTATGAACTGGCTCTGTTCAATGAATACCGCGACACTATATAATATGTGAGTTGCTACCCTTCCTTTTAGGTTGGTTCTGCTATTTAAAACGATAAAAATATCTCTATTTATTTTTAGATTTAAATGTTAAATTAAAAAATTATTTACACACACACACACACACACACACACACACACACGTACACACCTTCCCTGGAATTAAAGAAACCACCAGGAATGATGTGGATAGATTGAAATTTTTGCTACTAAGTAAAAATGCTGAGGAAATTCTCCTTCAAGTGACACTCTGTCTTTATTGACAAAACTTAAATTAATTGCATTGACAATTAATACTTAGAAATACGATGAAGGGAAATATTGGTGTTTAGATGTCTTAGAAAATTTACAGTCCCTTCATCCAGCAAGATTTACCCCCGTTTTTTTATTGTGAGATATCTTATACATGAATTGTATAATGTATATGTATATTATTTAAAGAACAAAATAAAATGATCACTATGTACCTACACAAGGTTAAGAAATAGGACATTATCATATCTGAGAGTTGTTTTATGTTTCTTAAATTCACCTCTTTTTTCTTCTGTCTCTCATAGTAATTGCTATCCTGAATTCTGTGTTCATTCTTTGCTTTTATTTATAATTTTTACCCCATGTATGCTTTAATAAACAATATATTGTTTAGTTTTACCTCTTTTTTAAAAATATGAAACTATACGGTATATTCTCTTCTGTCTTAATTCTTTCTCTTGATGTGTTATCTTCGAGACTTGTCATTGTTGAAGTGTGTAGCTGTAGATCATTTATCCCATTGTGTGACTGTACCACAACTTATTTATTCATTTCAGTCTTGATGAACATTCAAGTTGTTCCTTCCTCCCTCCCCCCCTTCTTTCTTTCCTTCCTTCCTACCTTCCTTTCTTCCTTTCTCTCGCTGTCTCTCTCCCCCTTCCTCCCTTTCTTCCTTTCTTTTATTTTACAAACAGTGCAGCTATCAATATGTTGAAAAATATGTCCTGGTGTACATTTGCAAATTTCTTTAGCATACATGTTTGTTAATAGCATTGTGGGGTTGTAGAGTATATGTAAGTTTAAGTCACAATCTGCTAGATATGTAATTAAGTAACAATAATACCAGATCTCAGTGGCTATGGTAATGGAGATTTATTGCTCTGTCCTGTTACACACCCATTATTTGTGGGCTGGGGATCTGCTCGCTGTCTTCTTTGATCCAGAACCAATCTGAAAAAGATGCCCCAAATGATACTGTCACCATGATTGTGCCAGAGGGAAAAGAATGGAGCATACAATAACTTGCAAGTAAAAGCTTTACTTTTAGACGACACGATACACAAAACTTCCATTCATATTTTATATGCTAAAGTAAGTCACATGGCCAAGTCTGAACTTAACAAGGTGGGATGTAAAATTCAGGGAAGGCCACTGCTGACAAATATGATGGTACATTTGGTGACAGTAGTATAATCTACCAGTACAATCTGTATTTAACTTGGTATTTTACTAGTGATGTCAAGCTGTAGTCAAAGTAGTTGCATCAAATTTCACTTCCACCAAAAAGATCAGAATTCTGTTGTTCACATCTTCACCAGTGCTCCCTATTATCTCATTTTTAAATTTTTATCAGTCTTAATGGGGATGAGTGATGTCCCATTGTCGTTCTAATTTGCATTTCTCTGATTATTAATGAGGTTGAACATCTTTTCAAATGTCATAGGCCATTTAAAAAATTATGTGAAATTAATGATCATTTTGTCTATTTTTCTATTAAATTGGATAATTTTTTTTTTACTAACTCATAGGAATTCTTTCTCTGCCTGTTAATCTCAGTTTTGTGCTGCAAATATCTTCTTCCAAATTATAGCTGCAGTTATGTCTTATAAGAGAACTTAATGCTTTTCAATTATTTTGAAGTAAGTTTAGATTTATTTTTAAAGTTGTACAACTATATGCAGAGATCAAATATACTCTTCACTTAGAATTCATTTTTCTAAACCATTTGATAGTTAAGTTGGGACATGATGCCCCACTACCTCTTAATACTTCAGTGTGTATTTCTTATGTAAAAAAATAATCATAGTACATCCGTCAAGATCAAGAAGTTAACAATGATCTAATATCACCTTTAGTCCAGAGATACCATTCAAGCTTTGATATAATTAAGTGCTCCTTACAGACCTAGGATCTAGTCCAGGAGCACGTTTGGTTCTCATGTCTCTTCAGTCTTCTGCAGTCCAGAACAGTTCCTCTGTCTTTGTTTCTCTTAATACCTGGACATTTCTAAGGAGTACAGGCAAGTTACTTTGTAGACTGTCCCTTAATTTGGAATGTGATGTTTTCTTGTCATTCATGCTTTTTGCTTTGAATTCCACAGAAGTCGTATTGTGCTGTTCTCAATGCATATCGGGAGGCACACCACATTGATTTGTCCCAGTACTGGTGATGTTAACTTTTGTCTTTTGGTTAGGATGTTGAATGGTAAAACTGTACCCTCTAAAATTAATTAATTTGGATATTAATTGTTATCCAAATTAATTAATTTGGATAATAATTAAATTGATAAGTCATTTAGGAGTATGTTATGAGGACATTGTTTGAAATTATATACTAATCCTGCTCCTCATTCACCTGACCAGATTTAGAACCCATTAATAATTCTTTTCCTGACTTACTTATGACTCTGGTGCTTGCCAAATGGTGATTTTCTAATTCTATCTAGCCGTTAGCGTGCTACTGCAAGGTAGAGCTTTTCCTTCCCTTGTATTTAATTAATTAATTAATTTGTATTTGTTTGCTTATATCAGTATAGACTTGTGTATTCCTGTTTTATTCAGAGGTTTACAGTCCCTTACTACCACTATTTATTTTCATGGTAAAATTATCCAAGACATGACTGATGGAGGCCCCTTCAAAATGGCTTCTGTGACCTTCGACATGTCCTTGTCATTCTTTGAGCATTTCCTTATGTTCTGGCTCAAGTAGTTGTTGTAGGCTCATATTTTCCCTGTCAAGGCAGCCATTTCTTTATGGAGTCTAAGTTCTTTTAGTGAAGAATGGTATTTAGAAACCAAGATCTGAGTATTCAGTAGGTTCACTGCTACTGAGGTATCATTGCTTCTAGGTTCTTTTATTAAACACGGATAGAAAATACAGGTCTATATGTGTAAGTGCATACTCGTGCATGCGCATACACACATACACACCCCTATATATGTAGGTAGACAAGTTAAAAATCTTGAGTTTATACTGATATTTTTTGACGCTAATCAAACACACAGAGTTTAATCTAGTCTTTCCTATTCCATGTTCCTAACTCTCTTCTCCAATAGTGAGAAATCTGGCTCCCATTGCCTTTAGTCTATTTACTTATTAGATCAATCTCCTCTGTATGTAGTCAAACTTACGGATTTGTCAGCCCAAAGGTGAGTCCTAACACACTGACCGTTCTCTTCCACTGGTCCTTACTCCTTTTAGGCATGCAAACCAAAAGTTCCACAAAGAAGGATAAGCAATAAGAAGGGAAAACAAATCAGAAAGCTCAGCTCTGGACATGAACCCTGCCTATTTGGGGTACTCCAAGACCAATCCCCTGGCATTCATAGGTACTATTTAAAATTTCAGATCCCAGCAAAGAAGGAGTACATGGATAAGTAGTACTTAATTTTAATGTAGATGAAGTTATCAAAAAAAATTTTTTATGGTTTCTGTTTTTTTGCAACTCATTCAAGAAGTCTCTTATACCCAGGAATATGGGGATATTCTCTCAAATATTATCTTCTCAGTGGTATCTGTATTCACATTTAGGTCTTTTATTGTCCTTGGAATTGAATTTTTTTACTCTGGTATGAATTTCAGTTCCAAATTATTTCTGTTATTCCATTTGGATAACCATCTCAGCAACATTTATGGAAATATCCATTCTTTCCCCACTGATCTGAAATACTATCTCTGTAGTATTTTAGGCTCCATACACTGTTTTATTAATGTATTCAATAATCCCTGTACAATACCAATACTCCTTTCTTACTCAAGCCTGGACTAGCTACCTTATTTGAAGGCCCAGAGTGAAATGAACATGTGGAGACCTTGTTCAAAAACTATGAAGAATTTCATGACACTGAGAGCAGACCATTAGACCAAGCACAGGGCTATTCCAAGAACAGATTACACACCCATAATGCTAGCCTTCACTAGAACTGAATATGTCTTGTGTCTGTTAGGTAATTGTGCTGTCAGAATGTCTTTCTTCTTCCAAATCACTGCAAATTCATTTTCTTTCTGTAGGAATCCACTAAATATCACATGCGAAAATTTCGTTCCTAAAATAAGTCTACCTTTTGGATTGTGCTTTTCTCGATCTAGATCTAGATATCTTTTTTTTTTTTTTTTTTTGTCCTTTTCCAAGGGGCTACTTCAAAAATGTACCACAAACTCATGGCTTAAAATAACAGAAATATGTTGTCTCACAGTTCTGGAGGCTGGAAATTTAAAATCAGGATGTCAGCAGGGCCATACTCCTTCTGAAATCTGCAGAGAAAAAGAATATCCTTGCATTTTTTGAACCTCCAGTGGTGGCCATCTATTTCTTGGCATTCCTTGACCCCAAGATGCATCACTCCAGTCTCTGTGTCCATCTTTGCACAGTGCTCTCTCTGCGTGTCTCCTGTCTTCACATAGCTATCTGCTTATAAGGACACTAGTCAGATTAGGCGCTCACCCTACTCCAGTATGATTTCATCTTAACTAATTATATCTGCAAAGACATTATTTCAAAAAAGCTCACATTTTGAGGTACAGGGAGTTAGAATTTCAACATATCTTTTTCTGTAGGGGAGAAACAATTCACCCCGTATCAGATACCATGAAGTACAGAGCTAAATAACCAGGTCAGTGATAACACCTATGATTTCCATAGCTGTATTTTTTCTTAATCCTTATTTACTAGTTCTTAGTCATATTTTACCTAGACCTAATTATTCACTTCTACTTCTGTTAAATATATATTTTGTGTGTGTGTATCTTTGTTAGGACTATCTTCATTTTTTTGTGGAATAATGTGAGTAGTGAGTGAGTTTTTAAATTTTTACAGATAAATCTTATGGTATCATTCAGTTGCCACACAAACCTGCCAGTCTATCCATAGGTTTTGTTATGAGGAAGGAGAATATGTGATGGTTACCCTTTCAGGTGTGATGTTACACTATCTGTACTCGTGCACACATTTAACCTTTTTAAAGTTATATAACCACCTTAGTTCTCACATTTCGTAAGTTTAAAAATGAGAATAAAAGTGGTAAGTATTTCAGGTGCCTGCCACATGATAAGTACCTAATGAATATTAGCTTCGATTAGATATTTTTGTAACTTACTATGCTTAACAATAAAGGATATGTACAGTTTATCAATTGTCAACCATAATGCTGTTCCAAGTGGCTTAAATGGGAATTCATGCATTTATTTATTCAACAGATATTCATTGAATGCCTAGTTAATGATAGCCATTTTCCTAAGTAAGCTCATGTGTCCTCTAATACAAAAATAGTACTCAGCACACTGTAGATGCTCAATAAATCAATGTTGAATGAATGAAAACAAAGTCCCTGATATCACAGAACTTATAATATAGTTGGAGGAAAGATGCATTGAATAAATACATAATGTAAAGTACTGTTAAGTTCAATGAAGAAAGATAAAGCAAGATGAGATAAGAGTGATGGAGTGGGGGTGGAAAGCAGTTTTCAAAAGTGAGGTCAGAGTATCCATTGCTTGCTGAAGGGGAGACGTTTTAAAGAAAACCAGGAGTGACCTAACTGCCTGCCAGGCAGCAGAAACCGGATGTAAGAGCTCTGAGGTGACAATGTGCTTGGCAGGCTTGGGAAACTGCAAGAAGCCATTGAGTTAATAAAATAGAAAGTTCTTTCCAATTGTGTTATCTACTAAGGCCAAATACTATTATATAAATGTAAAATGAGCCCCGTTTGTTGTATAAGAGCTCAAAGAAGGGAGAGAGTGTTTGTCCTGGCTGGATTGGTGATTGAAAATATTTCAAAGGAGGAAGGATTTAAACATGGGTGGAAGAGAGTTCCCTAAGTGTGACAGGTAAGAGCAGTGTCAGCATCTCTGGGGAGCTTATTAGCAATGCAGATTTTCAGGCCTCACCCCAATCTACTTCCTGGGGGTGAAACCCAGAAATTGGTACTTCAGTAAACTCTTAGGGTGATTCTTATGCACCCCAGAGTTGCAAAGCACTCCTCCAGCACTGCTTCTTGAACTTGAAGGAACAACTACATCACCTGGGAACTCAGTTAAAATGTAGATTATCGTTCTGTGGGTCTGGGGTAAAGCCTGAGATTCTACATTTCTAACCATCTCCCAGAGGAAGCAGTCAACGGACGACACACCAAGGCCTGAGAATTGATATTAGCCAACTTTTTCTGTAAAGGACTAGATAGTAAATATTTTAGGCTTTGCCAGCCTTTTGGTCTCTGTTGAAACATGAAAGGAGCCATAGACAATACATAAATGGATGGGCACATTCTTGTAAAGCCTTTTTTATTAACACTGAATAAGAAATTCATAAAATTATTATGTATTTCAAAATTTTCTTTTGGTTTCTTCCAACCATTTAAAAAATGGGGGAACCATCCTCAGCTTGCAGGCCATAGTGTGCTGACCCTTGGCCTAGGATAATGTTGTATAGGGCAGGGTGATTCCATTTTCTTGTCCCCCAGTTGTATCATAAGTGCCTAGAACTTGTACAGGAGAAAGTTAAACAAGGTAAATTTTTGCAAATGAGAAAAAAGCCTTCAGGAAAAATAAATTGTTATTGTTAATAGCATGTAAAGAATCATTCCATGTTAATTATTTATGAAAATACAATACACATCTTACATAACCATATAAAATACTGGGCAGAGAAATTGGAGGAGGGCTAACCTAGATATGACAGAAGATAAACATGATAGTTGGTTTCATATATATGAAAGTTTGACGTATTGTAAAAGAAGGCTGTACAATCTGCTTTCCTACAGAAGGTAAAACTAGCATCAGTGAATCTTACAGGGAAGCAGATTCCAGTTCAACCTGAGAAAGAACTTAAATAGTTGTAGTTGTGCAACCACACAACTGGTTTTCCCAGGAGGTGATGTTTTCATAGTCACTAGAAGTAGTATAGTCTGATGAGCATGATGGAAGAAGAAATTATGCATTAGATCTAGGGCAGATTCCATGTCTAATATTTTTTTCAAGTATATTTTCTTTTACATTCTCTCCAGTTGTCTCTGGCTTAATTCTTTTTTTTTTTAATTTTAATTTTATTTATTTATTTGTCAGAGAGAGAGAGAAAGAGCGAGTGAGCACAAGCAGGGAGAGCAGCAGGCAGAGGGAGAAGCAGGCTCCCTGCTAAGCTGGGAGCCCAATGTGGGACTCGATCCCAGGACCCTGGGATCATGACCTGAGCCAAAGGCATCCGCTTAACCTACTGAGCCACCCAGACGTCCTTCTGGCTTAATTCTTAAGTTCATTCCGAATAGCTGTATAAAAAGCCTCCTATCTAGACTCTTCACCACCAGCCTTACCAACTCAATCCAATTCAACGGTGAAGTGTCAGAGAAATCCTTTGAAATCTCACCTCCGATTGTTATTTCCCTGTGCTCAAATCTTTAATGATTTAACCTTCTAGAGTAATTCAATAGTTTTCTTATTCTGACATTCAGTCCCCTTCATAGCCTTTACAAGTTTTGTATTCCCCAGTTCTTGCTCATCCATTTGCAATGGACCACTTGTTAGTCACAGAGAACACCCTTCTATACCCCTACCTATTTTCCCTTGCACAGGCTCTTCCCACAAGCTGCTGCACCCTTTTATCTACTTCCACTCCTATTTTTCATTTGCCTAAATCTTACTTATCTTTTATTTTTTAAATTAATTTTTTTTTTAAGTAAACTCCATCATGGGACTTGAACTCACAACCCTGAGATCAAGACCTGAGCTGAGATCAAGAGTTGGATACTTAACTGACTGAACCACCCAGGTACCCCCCCACTCATCTTTTAAAGCACATCTCCGTTATGACCTCTTCCATGAAGATAGAGATTATTCATACACACATGTGCACACATACACACGTACAAGCACACACACACTCTTTTGTATCTTCATGGTGTTTTGAATTATCCTCATGGTATTTAATAGCCACTAGTTGTCTGAGCTATTTCTTTGGTAACTTGTCATGATCTGGGTCCTGTCCATCTCAATAGTTTCATACATTCAAATCCCCCCTTATCTAGTATGCTTTTTTACATTCTGGCCTCTATTGGCTTCATACTCTCAGTTCATTTCTATTTCAAGGCTTCTGTGCCTCTAATGCTCTTCCTCATGTCTAGACCTCAGCATGGCTGATTCTTTTCATCACTTAGGTGTTAGTTCAAATTGTTATGTCTTTTGACTATCTGTTTGCTCTCTACCCTATTGTTCTGGTTTTATTTATTTTATTTTTTTAAGAGCATGTATTACTCTCTGGCACTATCATATTTATTTGTTTACTTGTTTATGATCAGCTTTCCTGCAACATTACTAGAAAGTGAGGCTTATAAGAGCAGATGCTTTTTCTGATGTGTAGCTGCAGAAAAATACTAGGAACATGGTAGATACTGAATGAATAAATGGTTAAATAAATTAACTATTAAATTATATGTGCTTTAAGAACAGATATATTACCTGTGCATCTGTTCCTTCCCACTCAGTCAGCATTAGTTGAGGATGGGCCAAGATGGCTAGTGCAATGTCATGAATAAACTTTGTTGTATGGATTATTGCCATCAGAGTTCATTTCTTATCAAAGCAATGAAAATCTATGATAAAGAGCCAAAGAACAATTGAGATGAGAAATACTTAATAATAAGTACTAAAAGCTTGTGAGTAAAGCAAGATACAGAGCAGGCTGTAGAATATCATGTCTTTTTTGTAGGGGTAAGGAATGATTGAAATGTGTTATATAGAAAAATATGGAAAGATGCTTGTCAGGTTACTTTGGCAAGGACAAGGATAGAACATAGTGTGGGAAAACAAGAAAAATGGACAAAACAGTTAAAAAAACACATGAAAACAAAAACACTGTTGAACAGCACTCGTGGAAAAAGATTTTTTTCTATAATGCATGGGTAAAGGTTAAGGAATATGAGGACTGGAATGTTAATGTAAATCTGACTTCAGCAGTATAGGTCAAGCAGAGAGACTGTGGGAATAGGCTTTAATTTTTCCAGTACTCATCTGATTTGATGTTTCCTCAATAATGTATCAGTGACACTTGGGCAGAAATTACACTGCTGGACATCTGCTTATGCTGAGCTTAAATGCCTTGGCAGGGAGAAGAGTTCTCTTTTGGTGTGTGCCTTCTGAAAAGTTATGATGAAAGTCATAGCAAGAGAATAAATAAGGCAAGCTAGTAGGCCACAGTTTCAAGAGTCACTTTCCTGATTACTATGACAATTTTAAGTACAGGAAAGAAGTCCAAAAAAGGAGGAAATACTGTCAGAAGCAGAAAACTATATTTAAAATATAATGAAGACTCCTCCTTGTAGATCTCCATTATAAGTCATCTGAGGGCACATGCCACTGCCAAAATCCTAAGGGCTCTCAAACTTGAGAGGCAAATGAAATGTCCACATCAATTCCTGTGGCATACATATCAAGCACTCTCAGCAAATGCCCAGTGGATGGCACACGCCTGGGAAACAAGGAGCCATCCACATTATCTCTAATTGCATACCATGTGCTTTGAAAACCACCCACAAAAATATCACACTGGAATTACAAAGGAACAGTCCTCATTATCCTTATTATCTTCCTCTTATGGAATTAAAGAAATAACAGTGTGCACAGTAATTTACCATTTTTCTTAGCTTTATAAACACATCAAAAACAAGCTTTGTTGAATCAAGGCAAGATCAGGAAATAGGCAACATAGGTAAACTCTTAGGTATTTGGATTTTAACTCTGCCTTCATATAGTGTGTGGTTAAGAGTGGAGACTCTGGACTTGCAGAATATGTTTGAAACTGTGATCTTGGGCAAATCTGTCAACTCTCTAAACTTCAGAAAACTCACTATAAAATATTCATAATACCAGTAGACACATTAATGATTGGTTGTTAGGAATTTTATGAAAGAGTAGATATAAAGTCTTGGCATATGCTAAGTATATAATAAGCAATGGATGTTAGCTATTTCTAGTGTTTTCTCATTGACAGAATAGCACTCAAGTATGTTTTTGTTGGGTTGGTTTGATGGGTAATGACTCTCAGAAGAAACGAACTGTTGGTTCAGGATAATCTCAGTTTATGCCAAAGGTATATTCCTGAAAAGGTCTCATAATTAAAAGCTGGCATAATTCAACATTAATTTTGCCCAGGTAACAAATAGAAAGTAATTTGAGTGAATTCTTAAGGTGCTTAAATCTGTCATCATGATAGCTAATTCTGTGGCCCTGTCACTGGCATTTTTTCTACCTTATTCACCTTGTTATATAAGACAATTTTTGCAAACTCAAAGTGTAGCTAGATTAGAGTTGCTTATTATTTTGTTAGCATCATCTCTAATAATGTTCGTGGTATCCTGTCCTAAATTCACAGCGTTTATCATGGTAGATGTTTGGCCTTCATAGCTTTCGTCACACCTAAATTCTCTCCACAGTTACTACTTTTCAGCTGGAGCACTGTTACTCCTTTGAAAATGAACATTTCCTTGATGTTATTAAAGCAGATTTGAAGTTACAATAAGAGCAAATGCTGAAATAATAGTGCCATAAGTTGCCAAATCATTCAGAAGTTCCGTTACTTGTAAATAACAGCTTGGTTCACCTGATGTTGAAAAAGAATAGCAGATACTTCCCTTTAACAGTGAAAGTGGAGCCAACACAAGCCAATAGTATTAACATAATTTATAACCCACTTGACCTAAAATTTTAAAATGATGTAATGATTGACAATTTTTTCTTAAAGTGGTGGACAGAATATTAATTTATTATCAAATTTATGTATATAATATACTTAAAATAGGTATTTTGTTCAGTATTTGTAAAAAATGATCAAACTCTAATAGCTCTGCCTAGCCTGGTTAGCACCATGACTACAGAAACCTGTTACATAATTGTAGGCCCACACGGTCTTGTTGCCTGTAATTGATTATCGTAAAGTCTCCAAACTCAATAAATCCTTACCATAATGTTAATGTGCCTGCAACTGCTAGGGCTTAATTATTTTATATTATTTATAACGTTCATAAATGTGTCTGTTGTCCTATGTTCAGAATACAGGCCACATTGCATGAAGTTTCCTGGCCTATGAATTTTCATGAGGTAAAGGAGGTAGAAAAATCTCTCAACTTCTACAGTGACATGCAGGTGAATCTGTGAACCTTCCTTGTGGGGACTGGGTTCTATAGGTCTTCATACTAAAGTTCTGTAGCTCCAATATATTCCTTCCTAGGTATTCTTTCTGTACTCTCTCAAATACTGATGAGAGTTTCCTTTGGTACCATGCTCTTGCCTAAACATCTTCTAACAGGGTAGGCTGCCTGTGTTCTGATAGGTTATAGTAATTTTGAAATGGGGTGGGATTTCCTATAGTTATATAGCCACATTTTTACTAAACTTGTAATGCTATAGTGGGAGGGTGCTTGTTTATCTAATGGATAACCTCTAGCACCTTTCAAGTTTGTTGGTTTCAAATTTCTGTCTTAAATTGGAGTGCCAAAGGCTTAAAATTGGGCAAATTGTTAATTTCAGCGAAGGGCAGGTTTCCACTCTTGTCCTTCTTTCTTCCATGTTAAGTCTCCTTGAGTCATCTAAAAGCCCAGCTTTCTCTCTTCGGGGAATCTAGAAGGACTCCAAAAAATTTCATGCTTTGATTCTCTCCCTTCTCAGTATGAATCATTCTACAGTGTTCTTTCATCTGAACCTTAATTTCTGTTAGTTGACAATGGTTGCTAAAGCAGTTATTCACATAAAATAGCATTTCCCCAAAAAATGTCCTCCAGAACCCTCGTTCTGCAGGATACTCTGCAGAGAAAACAGAAAGGTTTTGTGGTCCTGTCAGTATGGGAAATGCCTTGTATTGAATCTTCTCTTGTGGAGATTAAAATTTGACATTGTCATGTTTAGGATTCTGAGCAGTATAGAAGCTATCCAGCTTTGTTTAAGCTACTATTTCCCAGAATTTCTGGGAATAGAAATTTCTTGCCACTACCCATACCCACCACCATTTGTTGTTGTTGTTGTTGTTGTTGTTACTATGATACCTTTACAGACACTGAGACAAAATAACCCTTGCTGAGGCCCTGGTTGGCCTTCCTGAGGAAGATGGTACTTGCACATAATGGGTAATTCATAACTGTCATTATATTTAGTCCCAAATTAGCAATTATCAGATAAACCCTTGGTGTGAGTGTTTGTATCTACACACATATATTTATCTAAGACAGGTGCCTCACATTCTTTACACATAAGGTTTTATCATTTTAATTGCCTGGTCAGTGTTGAAGCATCATCTCAGTATCTACTAAATAGCAAGTGTTTGTCTTTATGTTTTACCTTTCATGTTATTTTCTT
>CM052895.1:83968543-84009420 GCA_028534135.1 Potos flavus | reverse complement strand
CTGGGTTTGTTCACATCTGGGTAATGATGGCAGCATGCCCCTATTTAAAAGGGCTTTTAAGATATACGTGGTGGATTTTGATTCCCTGTGCATCATTTTTCCTCTTTGCCTGACTTGATTTCTTGTTCTGTTTCGTGCTTCACTCTTGTAAAAATCTCGCTTGCCCAGCCCTTCCTGATTCTCTCTCCTACACACATGCACGTACGCATACACGCATGCACGAACACACACACAAATACACACACACTCAGACAAATCATAAAGAGAAAGCGGAAGGGGGAAAAAGTGAAAGGTCACCTTCACAACGGGTTTTCCAGGATTATTTAGATGTAATGAATAAAATTGCAAATTCTATTGAGGCTTTTAGAACTAATGAAAATTATCAATGTGTTACACAGCTGCATTTCAGTTTTGTTTGTCTGAGCCTGGAACAGAATAGATTTTATAAATAGAACTTAAATGTGACCACAGAGCATGCATACTAATCAGTTCATTTTAAGATATTGTTTTGCAATACTTTTAAGATGCACACATGCTGGGAAAAATTACTTGTCAGAGGAACAATGTGGAGCAATTTCTTACCAAAGTTGCTAATGGAACTACTTTTTTCTCTTTTTTCTTTTTTCTCTCCTTTTTCTTTTTATACTTTTTTTTTTTTTTTTTTAATATGAAGCGTCTATCCTTATCCATCTTTTCTTTTAGGTAAATGGTAAAATGCAAAAGATTTAGAGAGAAGGAAGGCTTTGTTCCAGCAAATTTTTATAGGAAATATGACTTAGTGGTGGGAAAGTGATCATTAATTTGGGAAAGTTAAGATAAAGGTAATCAAAATATATTGGTTAGCACATGCTGTGTTGTATAGTCTATTACACATTTTCTTGGCTCATGTAAACCTAGAGGGGCCTTTTTTCCTGGCTGGCTCTAAAGAGATTGGACGCATATGGAATTGAGTGCTAAGTGGTCCCCCACTGCAAGTATTCTCTATTAGCCACTGATTTCCTCTAAGTAGGCAATCCTATCTGAATAGTTCTGATATCTGGATAACTTCACTCCTCTTTGACAGCACACCCCCCTGCGGGAATGCATTTGTTTCACTTGTTTGAAGGTGGAAATCCCAGGGGTGAGTTTTGATGTGGGATGAAGCACTAAACCCAGAGCTTCCCATAAAGGTGAAATGCAGACTCTTTTAGAAGAGGAAAGGTGACTCAAAGGAAAGCTTCACTTCCCCAGTCATTAGCAGAAATGAATGTGAAATTGTTAAAACTCAAATGTATTTTAAAAGCCAGCTGTGGCCTCTGTAAAGGTGTGTCTCCTCCATATCCCCACTGGGCCTCATGAAGGGATTCTGAACTTCCTGGTGCCAACAGAAGCAATGAACCACAAAGAGTTTTGAGGTACCCGTCATACCGTTGGGGGTGAGATGGGGGAACAGAAATGACCTGGATAATTAAAATTCCTGGAAAACTGCCATTTCATATTAGCCATTCTTCACCCACCAAAACTCTCACTAAAGCCGTTGACAAGGAGAAGAAATTAGGCTTATGAATACCAACACCTTCCCAAATCAAACCAGCAAATATGTATGGAATACCCACTATACCCAAAGTACTATATTTTTACAAAATTCTGCAGGGCAAGCCATTGCAGCTTCTGAGGGGTCAGCAACTATGGCCTGTCGGTCAAATCCAACTCATAACCTCGTTTTGTACAGCTTAGGAGCTGAGAATGGCTTTTACCTTTAAAAAGCTTTGCAGGGGTGCCTGGCGGCTCTGTAGGTTGATGACCCGACTTTTGGTTTTGGCTCAGGTCATGATGTCAGGGTCCTGCGATCCAGCTCCTTGTGGGGCTCTGGCTCAGTGGGGAGTCTACTTGAGATTCTCTTTCTCTCTCTCTCTCTCTGTGCCCCTTCCCCCACTTGCCCTCTCCCTCCCTCTCTCTCTCCCTCTCTGTCTCAAGTATATAAATAATCTTTTAAAAAATTGTGAAAAGCATTGTAGAAGAAGATGAAAACAAAGGAGGGAAAGGAGAAGGGAGTGATAGAAACAGTATATGGCCTCCAAGTTTTAAAGTATTTGCTGTAATGCTACCCCTGCTCTGTGTAATATTCACAAATCAAGAAAATAGTCTGGAAAATTGCACATTCCTGAGTTATTAAATATTACCTGTAAAACTAGGAAACTTAAAGAATAGTGCCATGCAAATCACCAGGGTGGCCAGTGTTTTCTTTCTAGAACCTGTAGAATCTTAGGGTTGAAAAGAGTCTCAGGAGTTCTCTAATCAAATGTTTCTAAAATGCAGCTCCGTAAAAGATGTGCAAAATAATTGCAGCAGTACATGGAAGAACAGGTTTTTATTTTAATATAACTAGCACATCAAAGACATGATTTCCCAGGTTTTATTGCTTGGAATGAAGCTAAAGTATTAAGTAAACAATTGTGCAAATGCTACTAGGTACTTTAGGAAGCATTAAGATGGCTTGTGAATGAGTAGTCTACAAAGCACAGATTCTAGTTCAATCTCTTTGCTTTCTATTTTTCAATTGCAAGGGCTAGACTGAGACTATATCTATCTTAAAACAAAACCAAAAGAAATATACATCACATATACCTTTATCATAAAGCAACGGATGCTCTCTATTTTAAAAGTCAAATATTGTTAAAATCATATAGCATAAAAAATAAAAAATTATATAGCATAGAGAATTAAAGCTTCCAATAATCCCCTTGCAAGAATTACCCACTGTTAATAATTTGGTTTATATCTCTCCAGATCAGATTTTCTAGGCACATAATAACATAGTTAATATCTATTATATCTAAGCATGATTTTTTGGTTTCTGACATTTCTGATCTATAAATTATTATTATTATTGGCATTCAAATCATGTTTAGATTTTTAAGGGAAAATAAAAGGGGCTTTACTTAGAATATTGGTTGCAATCCAAGTAGTTGCATATTGGGAAGCAGGGTGCAAATTGGGAAGGATTGTATCCATTAAATCCAGACACAGAGAAGGTTGGGAAACTAAATGAGTGATTGTGAGTAGCTTATGCAGTTCTTTCCCACATTCTTCATTTCTGCCTAGGCTGCAGGTTAACCTGAAAGGTTAATATAATTGCTGACAGCTTGTGGGCCCCGGGTGATGATAAAATTTACCACCTCTTCCTAAGAGGAGTCCTGCTTCTCTTTCAGCTCTCCTCACTTCATATTCACACTAGCAATTCTCAAACTTTGTAGATCACAGTCCATTTTTAGACAACGCAAAGAACACCAAAAGCCAACTCCCTCCACCCACACCCAAGGGTACTTTTGAATGGAAAATAAAACTGCTGATGAGCAATTAATTTGAAGACACAAACAATGGCAACACAATTGTGCCAGTGATACAGAAGAATTAGGTATCATTTACTTGCTAAAAAAAAAAAAGTGCAACTTTATTTACAAATTCAGTGTCCTAGGAGTTTAAACTTATACTGCAATTATAAACCAATGTCCTATGAATTTAAAATATGCACTCACTCTGACAGTTTTCACAAGCTATTTAAGTGTCACAGAAGTGTTGCAAATACATGGGTGGCACATCATTACTATAACACTACTGCTTCAGCAATAGGAATTTGAGTGGTTCATCTTTGAATGTGTACTTTGAGTCAAATCTGGTTATTGTAAGTGAAAGCCACAGGTAATGTAACCTGTAGACTTTAGGGTTAACCAATTAACACACAAACTTAATCAACAGTGATGAAACTAACAGCAACTTATAATTTTTAAAAAAGAACAACAGTAAGTGAAAATCACAATCAAATCAAGTCATCTCTGCTAATAGATTGCAAGTAAGATGCCCTGCTTAAAAATTCCAACGATAAATAAGCCTTTCGACATGTGTAGTATTTGTCCTTTGCAACATTGGCAAGGCCTCTGTGGTAGCCCAACTTAATACGAGAGTCTTCCATAGAGTATATTAACCTGCTAATTTTAGTTAAGCCTTAAATTAATTTATCATACAAATAAAAGTTGATCCCTCTCTCTCTCTGTGTCTTACTCTTTCTCATGCTCTTTCTCTTTCCCTCTCTCCAGCCTTTCCCTCTCCACCTGGGATTGGTAAAAAATGCAGTCTCCTCAATGGAGGGAGCTCCCCTTGAAGAACTGAGAAATGGGAGGAGCGTCTATTCTTTAGTCTTCAGCTGGCTCCGTCAGCCAGCCTGAAATATATTTTTTCTCTTGTCCACCCACCAATCTGTAGCTTTGCCCAGCTGGCTAATTTCTGCTCACCTTTATTTTTACCTCAGCTGCTTCTATCTCTTGGCTTACTGTCCTTATCCCGCCTTGGCTGGGTTGGCTTCTTTTGTGTTCCCATGATATCCTGGGAATACCTCACTTAGAGTACTTATAAGAGTGTATTTTAATTTTGGGTTTCTTTACTTGCCTTCCTCACAAGACCCTGAGCTCTTAAATGTAGTGGCTATATCTTGTTTATTGCTGTATCTTTCAAATTTAACACAGCCCTGGCATCTAACAGATTAGCAGTTACCATTGTGTTTAACAAATGATTCCCTTTAGCATGGCAGTTTAAAGAAATAGCAGTACTAAAAGTAGTAGATATAGCAATAAAAATCATACTAATATATATTAAGTGTTACACATACTATCTCAGTTAAACCTTACAACCACCTTTCTTTAAAAACCTAGTGTTTCTTAGAAGTGAAGAAATTAGCCCAGTGACAAAGCAGTAAAAACAGGGCTGGGATTTTTACTTAGGTTTACCTGACTCCTAAGCTGTGTTTAACCCCTATACTACCCTGGCCAAATGCTAGAGGTTACTTCTGTGCAGATCATTTTAATCATTAGTTTTGAGGTCTACCACTCTGAAAAACAAATCTGTGGTGCCAGTGGTATTACACTGATGAAGAGAATGAATGCTTTTTTCTAAGAATCCCTTCTGTGGGAAGTTCTTTTACTGAGGACTGTATAATCAAGTCTGGCCCTCAGCTTGGCAAACCCCCAATTACTTGACTACTTCACTTGGAACAGATTCAAACCATGGTATAGTTGTTTTATAGTAGGCAGTGCATTCAACTGAAGAAGCTCTTTAAGAGATGGCTGGATGTTCTAGGAAAGATAACTGTTGATCATTGTTTTTCGTGGCCAAATACTCATTGGAAATAGAACCTTTTCCAGTTTTATTCCGACTTCAAAGCCAGATGAAAAATTTAAATAAATTATGTGTGGGGAAGCACAGTCATTATTTTAGACCATTAGAATCCTTACCTACCCACAGGTGGTTGAAAGCAGTGACCTCACCCCTTAACTTTCAAATTTATACCGAAAGTTCATAAACAGAATAGAAATTTTATTAAAGTTCTGTTTTTCTCAGCATCTTTTCCTAGGGACTACAGCATGGTTGTACATACGATGCTAAAACTTTGTTCCATGTGCTGTTAATCAGTTTTCTGTGATGGAGATGTTCCATGGTAAAATCTAATGTGGAAATGGGGAGTTTAAAAAGTTAAGCAGATTTTTTCTTTTTCTTTCTTTCTCTCTCTCTCTCTTTCTTTTTCTTTCTTTCTTTCTCTCTTTCTCTCTTTCTCTCTCTCTCTCTCTCTCTCTCTCTTTCTTTCTCTCTCTCTCTCCCCTCTTCCTTCCTTCCTTCCTTCCTTTCTTTCTTTCTTTCCTTCTTTCTTTCTCTCTCTCTCTCTCTCTCTTTCTCTTTCTCTTTCTCTCTCTCTCTCCTTTCTTTCTTTCTTTCTTTCTTTCTTTCTTTCTTTCTTTCTTTCTTTCTTTCTTTCTTTCTTTTACTGAAAAGCTTCTTGAACCTTTCATATGCTATGCGTTATGACATTCTGAAAAGATGAGAAAAATCTAATTTAACTGCATGACTTTTATTTTCAGTTTCATTGGTGTTTACTAGATGAGTGTATGAATCATGGAATTAAATCTTTCACTTAACAAAGTACTTCTGTCCTTTGTCGGAACTCCTATAGCACATATCAATATATCATATAAGGATGGTTTTGAATTGCTTAAAATGTTGTTTGTGATTAACTTTATTAGAGGTTCCTTAATGGCCATACCCCTCTATTTTCTCTTCCAGTTGGGAAGATTTTAACAGTCACATTTTATACAACATAAACCATCCATAAATGGTCTATCAATATGTATTGCAGAATTGAGAGAAAGGGAGGATCTCTCCAGATGTGCATAATCAGAGGAATTTGTTGTAGAGCAATTCAGAGTGAGCTTGGACTAAAAGTTATTTGGTCTGGGATTGGTAGCAAGGAGGAAGAGGAGAACCCCTTGGAGGGGATATAGTTTGAGCAAAGGTATTGAATCAAGTGTCAGAAATGTGTAGATAAAGAGAAAACCCAGTTCTGATATGACTCAAGTTGGGATTCAAAGACAAAGAAAGTTGGAAGCTAGATTGGAGCTAAATAGGTGAAGTATTAATGTCAGAATATTTCTAAATATCTGAATGCTAAGTATGGCATTGAAGAGTATCCAGGCATCTTGTTAAGTTTTTAATGCCAGTGCATAACTGACTCCTAGTTTTCATTGCAGTTTTTGAAAGAGACAACCAATACAGACCACCAAAAAATGATGTGAAACAAAGCTGATTTTTTTTTTCCCTAAGTGTCACTCAGTTGTGGGTCTTCAAAGCAGAAATCAAAAGACCTACATAGAGGACAAGAAGGAAGACACGCAGAAAATAAAATGAAGTTTTGAGTGCAGATTGATTCGTGAAGGAGATTATAGATCTTTCTTTGCCATTAATCATCTTCAGCCTTTATGCCACCAATGCTGATTTCAGCCATGCTAAAGCCTGATTCAGAATGGACTGCCTATGATTCCAGCAGGCCCAGGTCACTCAGCAGATACTCTCCAACATGCTCACTCATTGCTTGATGAGCTTTTCCTGAAACTGAATAGTGTACGATTTCAAGTACAGAACTGGGGTTTGATTGCTTAGATTTGGATCCTAGTTTCTCTGATACAAGTTTCTTCACCATGTGCAAGTTACTTGACCTCCTTAAGCCTCAGATCTTTCTTTTGGAAGATGGGTATATTCCACTTTTCACCCTGTAGGGTTGTGGGAGAATTAATGAAGCTCTGAGCATAGCTCCTGGGATAGGGTAGGTGCTCAGTAAATCTTAACTGTTACTTTTGTTGTCACCATGGACTGCTTGAAAGAATGCAGGCATTTTATTCCTGCTCTTAAAAATCCCAAAAAGTAAACTCCTGCAGAAATATGAAGAATGAAACAAATGGAATTGTTTTAATCCTTGGCACATTAGTACTTTTTTTTTCTCTTTTCTTTTCTTTTTAAATATATTTTTGCCATGGCCAGATACCTCAGAAAACAATCATAGCATCAGCACCTTCGAGTCCAGTAAAAAGTTACTATTTCCTTTAAATCTCATGTTGCCTCAATCCTGCTAGTAGCCAGCATATATTTAACATGTTCAAACAAAATACAATCCATAAGGATACTAATATAGTTTAGAGTAATTTTTGGAGTCTGAGCACAAAGTGACAGTTGATATGTATTTTTACTTATCAATATATCTGTTTCCCTCTTTCTACTATATGACTATAGTAGTTATTAATCTCAATATTTCTAATTTTTTTTATTCTTGGCTACTTTTTTGATATATTAGTTCTTAGCAAGAAAAAAACTAGGTAATGGTAGACATGAATTCCACTGTCTCTTCATAGCTCACTATTTCCAGTAATAGATAATGGTATAATTGGGGCGCCTGGGTGGCTCACTCATGTTAAGCCACTGTGTTTGGCTCTGGTCATGATCCCAGTGTCCTGGGATCAAACCCCATATCAGGCTCTCTGCTCAACGGGGAGCCTGCTTCTCCCTCTCCAGCCCCTCCCATGCTTGTGCTTGTGTTCCCTTTCTCGGTATCTCTCAATGTCATAAATAAATAAAATCTTGAAAAAAAATAGATAATGGTGTAATTACTTTTTGAGTTTTAAAAAATTCAGTTGGAATGCCTGCAGGTGTATGTACATTTATTTCATTTGGAAGTTACTTTTTTCACTATAATTCATTTACTGTATTTGGTATGATAGTTCCAAATGAAGCCAAACATCTAAAGAAAATTATTTTTAATACAGACTCATAGCCCTGGTATTAGAATATTTCTTGCTTTGGGGCACCTGCGTGGCTCAGTCGGTTAAGCGTCTGCCTTTGGCTCAGGTCATGATTTCCAGGTCAGGCTCCTTGCTTGGCGGGGCCCTGCTTCTCCCTCTCCCTCTGCCTGCAGCTCCTCCTGCTTGTACTCTTCTCTCTGTCAAATAAATAAATAAAATATTAAAAAAAAAAAAAGTATTTCTTGCCTTTTTCACCCAAAGTCACTAAAGTAGTTTTTCTCCTTAAATTTATCACTATTACCCATCAGGAATATTTTTTTTTCCTTGGTTTCTAGGTGATATACCTGTATTCATCATTCATTGGCTCAGTGAAGATGTACTGAGTAACTACTATGTACCAGGCACTGCTGTAGGCACTGGGGATACAGCAGTGAATATGAAACAGATAAAAATCCCCATGCTCATGGAGCTGTTAGTCTAGTGGCATTACATTAGTACATTATCACCACATTGGTTAAAAACAGAAGCTCACAGCGTCTATCTCATACATAACTTAAAAAAACTGACTCTATGATGCATTTCAACTTGGCTAGATCTTTTCTGGCCACTCAGTGGCCAAAATGTGCCAACTTGTTTCTTATGTGTATAAAATCAGAAAGTGTGAAGAGTCTCAGAAACTAAGATCAGAAACAAAGTTTATGATTCGCAACAAAAGCAGCATTCAGGATGTCATTATAGCCCCAGTTCCCTGAGACCCAGTTCCTCCAGGTAATGCATTGAGGGCCAGTTGGAACCTAAACATGTAGTAGGATACCTTAAAAGAGAGGAGACTCTGATCTAATTAGGAGACTACTCTCAAATAAAGGTTGCTTTCAAATCTGCCCATTCTCCCTGCAAAGAGAGAAATTGTATTTTATTATCGTGGAATGTAAGGAAATATCTTCAAGGAGAGATGTCTTGTGTGTCTATATCTTTCAGAAAATGTATATACACGTTTCCTTGGGGGTTTTGTTTTTTTTCTTTCCAGGGCTGCCTCCTTGTGCAAGCATTCCTAAGAAGATTATGTGAATATAGTAATTATTGAGCATTTAGGAATGCCACACATTCATAGAGAAATATTTCCCAACAGTATTTAGGTTGTTGGGAAATATTATAGTTTAATTGGCTTCAGTTAGATTTTAAGAGAATAGTAATGGTGTTCTATTTCATATACCTACCATAATGTTGTGTATGTGGTGGGTGCTCAATAAATATTTGCTGAATGAATAGGATTGATTTTAAAGATGGCGGTGATAATGATGGTCATTTTTTTTTTTGTCCCATCTCAGTATTCAGAAGGAAATTAGTCTTTTTGATGCCTAAGGCACATTCTGAAGAAACCAGACAGAATAAAGAGGTTATTAGCCATGTCTGCTCAAAAATATGAGCATGATAAATTATGTTATCTTTACTTGAAGGAAACAGTGGTTCCCAAATTTGTGGAGTTGTCCTATTGTTTTTTTTTTTTCTTTTTTTCTACTGAAGATTATACCTATAAAATGTTCAAGTTAAATATAATATATCAGACTAATTAGAAAATACTAAATATTATACTTCCCTCATTGGAGATTACACTGACATTTTCAAAACTCTGAGAATTTCTGCATAAAATAATCAGTAAAATCAACAATAACAAAAAATGGAAAACAAATGATCCATTTAACTTTTTTAACCTACCTTTTCCAAATGTACCTACTTTTTTTTAAAGATTTTATTTATTTTTTTGAGAGAGAGAACATGAGAGAGGAGAAGGTCAGAGGAGAAGCAGACTCCCCATGGAGCTGGGAACCCGATGTGGGACTCGATCCTGGGACTCCAGGATCATGACCTGAGCCGAAAGCAGTCACTTAACCAACTGAGCTACTTAGGTGCCCCCAAATGTACCTATTTTAATCTGTTTAAAATTTATTACCATAAGGGCACCTGAGTAGCTCAGTGGGTTAAATAAAGCCTCTGCCTTCGGCTCAGGTCATGATCTCACGGTCCTGGGATCGAGCTCCGCATCGGGCTCTCTGCTCAGCAGGGAGCCTGCTTCCTGCTCTCTCTCTGCCTGCCTCTCTGCCTACTTGTGATCTCTCTCTCTGTCAAATAAATAAATAAAATCTTAAAAAAAAAGTGTTTAAAATTTATTAACATATCAGGATATGTCTACAATAAAATGTATTTTGAGAACTATAGCTATCCTTCAGATTCTTGAAGTACGAATATTTTACTGATTGGATTTCTAGTGATTGGATTTCTAGTTCCACCTACCAATCTTGGTACTAGAAATATGAACCTTCTGTGAGCTCTCAAGCCAGGAAATATTTTCACTGCACTCTTGGACTTTATTTTTTTGCATATAAGTAATGAAAAAAGGCAAAAAGGGGGTTAGAGTGGCTTTCATCAAAACCATGTCTGATGACCTAGCCCAGTATATGGTCTTAGAAGAAATTGAGAGAGTTTCGTCAGGCATTCAGGATTTTACGGTCCAGGCCAGTAGTATCATTTTCTGGCCCCTCATTGCCATCCCCTCTCCCATGTTCCTAATGGATGCTTTTCTGAGATTTTGAACTTTGGTTATATTTTTTGGATGAGAGGTATAAGGGTAGAGGTGGGATGGGGGTTCGTGGTTTCTTTAAATAGAAATCATATTTATAAATAGTCACCTGCATTTGCTCATGAAATTGCCCAATGGTTTCAGCCAAAGAGCACAAGTTTATGGCAGCCTGTGTTAGCAGGGTGAACACCTGGAACAATGCCAACCCTTCCAGCTAGCAAGCCAGTGTGAAATGAAAGCAGCTCTGTGTTGACAGCTTTGACAGAAGGTGCCACATACAAATTATAGTTAGTTCAAAAATTAGCTGCCAGATTATTAATTTGAAAGGAATGTGCACGATGTAGTTTACCCCTTCTAGATCTCTGGCTGAGCTTTCTCATCTGTTGATGCTGATCTCCCGATTTCCTTTAGCTCCTATCACAACACTGGAGAGTCTGGAATTCCTTGCCAGGAAAGAGTCAGAAGGCAGGAAACAGCCAGGCAGACTTTTGCTCTTTTGAAGTTACCAGTGTGTTTTGGCTATTTATGTGGCTTTCTGAACAATTATCTCGCTTGTAGAATTCAGGACAATTTCTAGACCCTGGATTGCTCATCTGTAAAAAGAGAAAATGAAAGATTGGAATAAATAGGATAGGACTGGTAATCTGTCAGGACCTTTTACAAATTAATTTTTTCTGAGGTTAAAAATAATACATGATTATTAAATAAGATAATATAAAAGTATGAATTTGAATATAAAAATTACCCATAATTCTGCCTTACTCAAACCTAACTCTTATCAATATTTTATCATGTATTCTTTGAGATTTTATTTCCTGTTTACATAATGGTAATTTTACATGTTATGATTTATATACACTGTTCTGCAACTTTTTTTTTTTCTTTTGCTTAGTAATTGGGCATCCTTTCCTGTCAGTAAGCTAGATTTCTTTTTTTTCTTTTTAATGGCTGTATAGTATTCCATCATACGGCTATTTCATAACCTGTTTACCCAACCTTTAACCAATCTGTATTTGCATGGTTTCCAATTATTTACCAGTGCAAATAATACTGTAGTAAACAGACCTCTACATACATTTTTGCACTCTTGTCTGTATAATTTTACAGGATAAATTCTTTGAAAAGGAATTGCTGAGCCAAGGGCCCAAGATCCTCTTCAACACTACTTAAGATGCAGGGTCACCTAGGCAACCACCTCATATCAGATCTTGTCTTCTGGTGAGAACTCCCTCTCTATGTAATGGCCCCCAAATTAGCATATTTCTAGAACTGCACTTCTGTTGGGGCTTTTCACTTCTTATCCAGCATGCAAGCATAAAATGATTCCTTTCTTGCTCATTTTTATGGGTGATAATGTGTTCCTCCCACCCAGCACTTCTTTTTATTTCACTACAGCTGTAACAAGCGCTTATAAAAGCAGCAATCTAGGTTACCTGAAAACCTTTTCCTTGTTAACATGGCTCAAAAAACTAAGACTAGAGATAGAATTGGAAGGCAGTAGCTCAGTCCTGGTTATATAAAGGTGCTTTTGGGTGTATCATTAACTTTTTCTCTTTGGTTTGTTTGTTAAAAAAAAATAGGGGCACAATTCATTTGTTAAGTTTTAGTGGATGGACTCATAGGGCTTGTTAGGGCAGACCCACTCTATCGCCCTCCCTTCACACAAATGAATGCAGTTTACTTTAGAAAAATGCTAAGTGAATGAGATGCTTAATAATAATAAACAAGTATCTTAATACTCTGTGATTAGCAGTCTGTAATGACTAATGTTTAGACCTCCTTGTTTCTGTCAAAAATCCATTTTATCAGACACAGAAATGGCCCCTAAATTATTTGAGATGCATTAGCTATGAAAAAGACCTCTTGCAGAACTAGATATTTAAGTCTGTGACCCTTCTGAGCCGGAGCAGCAATTACATGAGCTATCTGTTCCATTCAGACCCGAAAAAGAAAGTATTCAGTGCCAGCAACCCAAAGCACAGTAGTTTCAAACTCAAGATACTCTCATTTCAGTATTGACATGTATATTCTGCCTCACCACTCCTTACCCCAAAATTGCTCTATTACCCTCCAACCATCTAGTGTTTCTGGAAGACTTCTCAGGACCACCTGCAGAACAATTGCCTACTTGTTAAATTGCAGACTCCTGGGCCATATCCTGCCCTAAAGAAAGGGTTCTTGAAATATGCAATTTAAAGGAGTACCCTCCCCCAGGTAATTTAGATGCACTCTAATATTTGAGGAGCTCTGCTACACTAGACCATGCATCTAAAACATTCACATGCAAGGAGGCACCTGGCAACTAGTTAAGATGTAATTGATTGAGATCTGAGCTGGGCCCTGAGGTTCTGCATCTCAGGATCTCAGATCTGCTCATGCTGCTGGTCTGTGGACCCCACTTTGAGTAGTTAAGCCCTACTGTGGGATACCTGAAGGATAAGGCTCTTTCATTTTTTAACCCCATTGTGGGATTAAGTGTAATGAATGTTTCTTTGACCAAATAAATGAATGGATATCAAATCAGTGGAGCTGAGAACACTGGAAATGTTATCTAGTCTTAACTAATACTGAAAAAATTTCAGTACAGACAGTGTGATGTATATGTTTATGTTCCTTTTAATATATAGGACATGGGGTGGTTAGTTGTCCTAATCGGGTGTACATAGGCTACACAAAAGGCCACATTCCAGAGGTAGCTATCACAGGAACAGCTATCTTTATCTATGAACGACAGTGGGGTTTTGTTTTTTTGTTTTTGTTTTGTTTTTGTTTTTTTCTTTTTAAAGATTTTATTTATTTGACAGAGACAGCGAGAGAGGGAATACAAGCAGGGGGAATGGGAGAGGGAGAAGCAGGCTTCCTGCCAAGCAGGGAGCCCGATGCAGGGCTCAATCCCAGGACCCTGGGATCATGACCTGAGCCGAAGACAGCCACTTAATAATGACCGAGCCACCCAGGCACCCCGGCAGTGGGGTTTTGTTAAATAACAAAAGAAATGGTAGTAGAAAGATGTCATTGGGAAATCTATGATGTTCAAGACATGTGCAGTGGTAAAATATGATAGAGGTATTCTCTGCTTTTGCAGGAAATTGAGAATTGAGAGAAAACAGTAGACTATATTCCCAGATTAGTGGGCTGCTGATTAAACAGGTCTTCTGACTCCGTGGTTAGCCAGATCCTACAGAAAGCACCTGCCTTAATGATACAGTTTATGCAATGTACTCGTGGAACACCTAAAAGGGTGGAGGCCTGACATTCAGGTGTATGATTGTTCTATGCCTGGATGCTAATAAATGCTTGTATTTGTGCTCAATTGCCCTGACATTTGTTTTCATTGTAACCTGTTTGAGCGTGTAAAAAGTAGATCTATATATAGATCATATCTAACCACAGTAAATAACAAAATTGGCTCAGGTCTGCAGGCAACAGGAAATACGTGGGTTCAAGTTCACTGCCATCTTTGTATTTGATCTGTCCACAACATTTAAAATAATTAAAGTGACTTACAAAGAATCACATAACCAACACCGGCCATGTTAATTGGAATCTACCTCCATGTAATGCTTGTCTTCTCTTTAGTAAATCCTTGACACAGAAAGGTAAATGATTTGTAACAGACTGAAAGTTTATATTGAGAATGTCTATACTCAGGAAATTTCAAATATGGACAGGGAAAAGCAGAGAGGGTCAAGAGCTGGCTCTGTCCCAATTATACTAGTTACGTGTCTTCTTAGGGTTGAAGATTTACTGTGGGATGAGCAGCCATGATCCTCATCCAAGCTCCCAGAGAAGAAAGGAGTGAGCTTGGCCCCATCTTGTCCTCTCACCTCCATTAGTTGACAAATAGCAAATTTTTCCTTTAATGAAAACTTTTATCTGGGGAAGTGCATATTGGGAATGTCTCAGGCTGTAGTAGAAGTGTATTCTAAGCAAATCAGTAATAGCAATGATAATGATGATGGTAACTTAAATACTAAAATATAAGGTGAGGCATTATTAACATTTTATTAAATCTTAGGTATTAGATATCCATTTTTCTGATCGAACCTTTAGTGATAAATGGGGTGTATTTGTGATAATATGTACAAAGGTAAGAAATGTGAAATAAATTTTAATTATGTTTTAGGGGACAAAGTTCTTGTATGTCAGTAAAACATTAGAAGTTTTTGCCTTGTGAGATGGTACAAGGTATTTTGAATGACTGTTGAAATATGGAAGTCTAATTTAAGTGAGCTTGAGAGAGAGGTCCCACGGAGAATTTTTCCTTTCCTCTGGAGATTCAGAAGATTTGTAGGCACACATGGGAAGGCAGAACAGTGAGGAGATCAGGGAATTTTAAGGTTCATAGAACAAATTGCATGAGTGCTTTCTCAAAATTTACTCAATTACAAATAGTTTAAATGAGAAGAGGGAGGAGAATGTGTTTTGATCATCAAAGTGCAAGTTAAACTTTGGTCCTAGTCAAAATTGTATTACATGTTCTACGAAAAGGAATCTGGCTTGAAAGACCAGGAAGGAGACTCGGTGCTGGTTGCTTTTGCTTCTCCTAAAAGGCCTTTTCTTTCCTCAAGTAAATCCTGGTCTTGTGCAATTTAGGCCATTCTTGCTGAGTTAACCAGACCAGGGAGGTCAGCAGTGATACCGTAAACGAATGAGTATAGAATGACTTTAAGGATCCAAAGCCCAAATTCTGTCATAAGGTTGTCAAACTTTCTGTAAATGACCAGGCAGTACATATTTTAGTCACTGGGGCCATCCAGTCTCTGTCACAGTTACTCAGATGTATCATGGTAGCACAAAAGCAACTATAGACAATATGTAAACAAATGAGTATGACTGTGTGCCAATAAAACGTTATTTACAGAAGCAGGTGGAGGGCTTAGTTTGCTGCCTCCTGCTCTACATCAATGGAGTGTATGTCTTTGCCTTGCTGTTTCCTGGGAGTTAAAAAAAATATCTTTTATAATAGACTTGTCTTTAATGATTCTTTATTAAAGGTTTAACAAACATTTTTCTTTAGCACCAACACTGTATTAGTACTATGTAATGGGGATTCAGGGGACAGAGGGAATGGGAAGAAGGGAAAATGGATAGCATCAAGTTTCTTCACCCTAAAGTGGCTTAAAATATTTCTAGGGAACACAGGCATGAAAGCCTGTGTTCAGGACAAATCAAGGAGGAGAAGTAGGTTTAGTTTATAAGCAGCTAGGTACAGGTATAAACTATATTTATCTCTTGGTATATTCCATTGCCCTAGGGGTAAATGGATGGTAAAGAATTCCCCCAGAGCTCAGGAGATCTGTAGTTGACTGGAGTGATTATGTATCCGTCTATGAAATTCAACCCATTGTGATTAGACATTACCTGCCTCATCCTCTTCTTTGGAAAGGCAATATTAATAATGTTTTCTCCTATCTGATATATCACCTTTGCTCAATTTTTTTTTCCTATTCTCAAATTTTAATATTCCTAAGAATCATCACCAGGTGTTCTTGTTACAATGCAGATTCTGGTTCAGTAGGAATGATATGGGGGGTGAGATTTTGCATTTCCAGCACTGTCACTGGTCCCGGTTACTAGGACATATTTTTCGGTAGCAAGGTCTAAGGATACTTTAACAAGTCTACAGACAACACTCACATTAGATGAGGGGGCCAGCATTCCAGACTAAAAGTAATTTCTATTAGAGGACTTTCAAAGTGTAAATGTTGAATAGATAAATGATCTTACTTCCTTAAAAAATCTTGCCAACCTTCTTCCCCAAGAGTAAAGTGTCTATAAATTTCCCATTTATGTATTATGCATTTTTATAATGTGACAGCTGCTGTGAAAATACAAATAGATTATCTGAGTTTGTTAACACTTTAAGGTTTATGCTAAACCTTAATATTACACTCTAGGTTGAAATGGTTTCTTAGATAAATGTGAGAGAATGGGGTAAAGGAGAGGGGAAGTTTGGTGAGTAAATAAAGGATCACAAATGTTTAGGTCATAGAAGCTGCCTGAGGCAGCTAAAGGCTGGATTGAAACTGCTGGAGTAGCTATGGACACACAGAGGGATTCCAGACCCAGGACTGAAAGAGCAAGATGCAGAGAAAAGGTCCAGAGGAAATGGCAGGGAAAGACACTGAATTTCATCCACTTCACACTGAAAGGGATATGAGGGATGATCTCACTTGTTGTTTCTCACTTTTCTGGTCCCATCTTCCTAAGGCATACTAACCAGAGCTACTCTGAAACTGTGGACATGTTATGCCTTCTCTCTCCTCCCCAAACCCAGCCCCAGGCTGGTATATCAGACTCCCAGGGAGGAAGTTGGGGATTCTGATCTCCGTTTTGAGGATTCATAAAGCTTACTTATTTTATAGATGGGAAACCCAAGGTGTAGGGAGAGTTGACTTGCCAAAACTTAGCTAAATCATTTTTCCGTAGTTGATCTTCAAAATCAAATCTCTTCACCCTCAAGCTCCTGTTGCTCTACTATAATCTCTATTCTTCAGCTTTTTTTTTTTTTTGAAAACTCAGTGACATTGTGTAGGACATTTATCAATTATTTATAAGCTCATTTTTTTTCAATATTATGTAGCTAGTTATCACAACATTTTGGAAAAGCGCTCACTGATCCTCACAACAATGCCTGAACTATTTAATGTATGCTTTATGTGTAAGATCAGACTCATTAGGACATTATGTTCTTTTTTATTTTGGTAAAGATAATTTATCAGTATAGATATTTTTGCTTCAACACCTAAACCAATGCCTCTCAGACTTCATTGTACAAAATTATGATACCAAATTTTTAAAACTAATGTTGAATATCAAATATTTTGCATGTATACACTATATATCTATCAACACCAATTTATTCCTCCTACAAAGAAGACATACCCTATTATAGCAAGTGATTTACATAAATTACTTCACTTTTATCCTCACAACAACCTTATGAGATAGGAAGGGATTGTTACCGCCATTTTACATACGAGAAAACTAAAGGAAGTTAGCTGAGGTGACAAAGTTATTGAGTGGTAAAAAGAGGCTGTAAGGGACTAAGTCCAGAATCTATTCTTTGAGTCCCCAAGGTACAACCCCAGGGTAAACAAAGTATGTGTCCCTCCCCGGCCAAAACCAGCAACTACTTAGTCTGTAAATAAAGTTGTATTGAAACAGACCCACATCAGTTCCTTGAAGTATTGTCTGTTGCTGCGTGAGAGCTACAACAGCAAAGTTGAATATTTGTGACAGAAACCCTATGTCTGTCTTAATTTAAAATATTTACTGTCTGATCCTTCACAGAAAAAAATTTGTCAGTCCTCTTACATTGTATCAAATATACCATTCAACTTTGTGAATTAAATGAACAGTTGTGTTCTGTAATTTTGAAATGTGTGTTAATATAGTGTATAAAATGCATAGGTGCACCCCCAACTTTTCTCATTTCCAGTATATAAATAAAATCCATCATACTTTTTTATACTTTCTGTCATTTTGATGAATGATTTATAAGCCAAAGTTATAACTATCTTGCATTCACTCTTGGCTAAACATTTAGAATTTAGTTCAGGGTGCATTGCAAATGTATGCCTATTAGGATTAACATTTTAACATGTACTTTCTTAAACAGGTGATAACATAGTTATAGTTCAGAAGTCTAAATGAAGGTTTGGTGATATTTTGGGATAATAACTTCAAAATAGACTTATTTTTAATTATATTTTCTTACCAAGCTCCATTTTAGAAGCTACAGAAAAACATACATTGTAAAATTGCTAATAAATTGTAGAAGGGTTGTGCAGCATATTTTTCTTACTAATTTTAAGGAGGAGTTTTTCAACATTATTGTGAATCATAATTATGTCATTATATGTTATAAATATATTACATGTATTTACACTACATAATTAGACCTAATTCTAATTATGTAGATTCATGGTAATCAGCTAAAATTTGCTTTAAAAAACCAAGATAATTCCTCTAACAGATGCTACCTTAATAGAATATTAATTTTGAGAAAATCTCCTGAAAATAGGAAAATTAATAAGTAATGATTAAACTTCTAACATGCAAGCAGAATAAGATGCCATGTCACCACTCTCCTAAAGCTTTATTATACAAAAAGTGTTCTGAAATACCCTCAAAAATTTCATAAATAATGTTTTGGAGAAATCATTTCTTAACTTGAAAGAGAAGGCAATCCAATAATAAAACCTCAAAGTTTGAGAGATTTGTTTGGGTTATAACATAAATACTTGCTTTTGAAAGCTCCTTATATAAAAACATTTTTAAAGTAACAAAGAGGTAAATAAAAACACTATTTCCCACTGGAATCTTGCTCTGTAGATGTTAAATCTAGCATCATTGCTGTAAATTGCTAGTTGTAGTCTTTGATTGACATGTTTACCCAGATAATGTAACAGTTTTTGTGAAAGAAATCTACTTAGTGTCTGGATGACATGAAACATGTTTCTTGTGGAAGGAAAAGCCCCAAAGTGTTCTTTCAAATGGGAGTCTTTTCTCTCCAAATCTTTCCAAGCTGATAACGAATCATGTAATTTGTTTTACTCCTTCATTTACCCAACTAGTAGTTCAGTTGCACAGTGCATCTAAATATACTTTTAAAATCCCTTTGGTGGCTCTGTCCTTGATTTTATTTCAGATTAATTTTCGACGCTGAGTTTCAGAGGACCCCGTTCTGTACCACAAGATGTTTGACCAGGGAACTCATGTGGTTGTCTTGAGTGAGTTCTGTCTTTTCTATTGGGTTTTAACCCTGGCTCTATATTCAAGATACTTAAGCAACTTGTCAGTATGCTTCAGAATGAAGGAAATTACTCATTATTTCTAATGTTTTTTCCACTAAGTGTAAAGTACATTTTTTCTTTTTCTGTAAAGTATATTCTTTCTTTTGAAGCTACTGCAGATGTCAAATTTACATGGGGATGATAAAGGATATTTCCAAAGCTTCTTGAACGTGTTCAGGAGAATTTGATCTTTATAGGGCCTTAAGCCTTGAGGGTCTAAAATAGCAAGTTGTCAGGACACGACAAGGAGGAAGCAAAACAACCACTTCTCAAAAAACTGGTCAGAGTGGGCAGACAACAGTTTGATTGTACATGTGGACTACTCAGCCAACGAGCTTGAGGCTCAGTAATTGGACTGTACTGAGCTTCTCTATAGCCAATGAACTCTCTAGGCAAGTCAGTTGTCTATAAGCCATCGACTTGTTTAAATGGGCCAGTCACATTTCCTAGTGAACTTTTGTGACCATTGCTTTTAGAAGCCCTATCTTACCTCTAATTTGGGAGGCCACCATCACAAGGGGCTATTCCTGCCCTTTATATCCATACGCAAGTCAGTTCCCAAGGTTTTCCTCTTCCCTGAGTTACTTTAACAGTCTGAAATCCTCAACCCATAAAACCCAATCTGTGTCTTGGGATAGGTTTTCCTAGCCTTGGGCACAGTAAACTCAGGTTTACACTCACTGTGCCTCAGTCATTATTTTACTTGTACTAGGGAAATTAAATTAATGCTAAACAAAAGAAATCAAGTCAACAAAGTCTTATGCCAGCCTTATCTACAGCAGACTTATAGTAGTTGAGAATTTAATATGTGCAGATTCGATTATTTACATGTCATTTGCAACTTTTTGTGCCAAGATACAAATTTGATCGTGCCCTTCAAAGCCTGGTTACCTTAGAGTCATTCCATTCATCAGGGAGCCGGGAACCCTCATTTGAGAAGAGCTAATTAATTCAATTCCCATTATTTGTGCCGCAACTAAGGAAAAGTGAGCAGAACTTTTATTTTTTTTATGAACCCTGGCTACTAACCTAACAACTGCTAGTCCTAACTATGGAAATGGGAAGGTTTAAGAGAAGAGATTGTTCATAACTACAAAATTATGTTGTAAATTAATGTTACTTATTTAACGTATTAGCATTGATCTAAAGAATTATTTACAACTATTTGGTTATAACTTATTTTTGTGGGAGGGATAATAAATATGGTGTCATTTGAAGGGGAGCTTTCCAAAGGATCACTGATGTGTCCTGTATATGACTGGGTATTCTTGTGTATATTCCATAACCATTGTCATCTGTGCAGCCATTTTTAGCCCTAAAGAAACACACAAGTTGCGTTGTCCTCAATCGCTTTTCAAAGTATTTCTATAGACTAAATCCATACCACCTTCTAAATGTAAAGGGAATTGGTCTAATCTCTGTTCTTGGCAATGCAGAAAGAAAGAGAAATACTAGAAAAACACTAGAAAAGAGTTATACAGATTTTAGAAGAAACTATATGTTCTGAGGAAGTCAATGCTTTGTGACTGTTTTTTAAAATAGGAGAATGGCCTGTTTTATTTTCACTGGAGACCAGACCAGTAGGCCATTTATTTTGATATAAAAGAGTGTGTGTTTTGGTTTTTGTTTTAATCTGGTAGCATGTCTCTAAGAGCCTAAAGTAGTGCCTTGGGATGAGGAGATGCTTCAGCAATACTTAGAAATGGCCATTATTTTATGCATTTTTTCTTTTATGTATTTATGCAAAACAGAAAGAAGCATAAGCATAGTTTTATCAGTTGCTTAAAATAATCTGGAGATAAGCCAGTTAAAATGACTTGAAAGGAGTGAGCCAGTGTGTGAAATATGTCCCATTGCTCCCCTTGCCCTGTCTGAGGCAGACATCACTAATCCATCACAGCTCTCTTTTCTGCCGAGCCTGGATGCAGAATCTGTCTCAATACATGGCTCCCACCAGCCACTGTCAATCAGTTGGTAACTATTTCCAAACTACTGTCATTGTTAAACTAGACTGTATTTTACTAAAACCTTAAACAGAAGGTACCATCTTATAATCATAACACTTTCTTGCCCTTCAGACTATCACTGTGATTAATTCCTACTGCCTGTTTCATATAGTTGATTAATCTCATACATTTAAAATGCTGACCCATGGGGCGCCTGAGTGGCTCAGTGGGTTAAGCCTCTGCCTTCGGCTCAGGTCATGATCTCAGGGTCCTGGGATCGAGCCCCACATCAGACTCTCTGCTCAGCAACGAGCCTGCTTCCCCCTCTCCCTCTGCCTGCCTCTCTGCCTACTTGTGATCTCTTTCTCTCTGTCAAATAAATAAATAAAATCTTAAAAAAAACACCACCCGTTTTAAAAAAATAAATAAATAATTAATAAATAAATAAAATGCTGACCCAGATGCAGTTTTGTGGATACAGTACATCTGCATTTTTACAGTGAAATGGAAATTTTCTAGAAAATGATTTGAAATGTGTCATTATCAAAAAAACTAAAGTATCCCCTTATATTAAACTACTGGTTCTCAGTCAGGGGCAGTTTTACCTATCCGGGGACATTTGACAATGTCTGGAGACATTTTCGGATGTTCCAAGTGGGGAAGAAGTACTACTAGCTCTAGTTGGTGGGGGCCAGGAGTGCTGCTAGACATCTTGCAATTTACTAGACAGCCTCCTACAACAAACAATTATCTAGACCCAAATGCCAGTACTGTGAATTGACAAATCCTGCACTGACCTATTAAAACACTTAGTTCTAGCATAGATGGTGAAGGAGATAATTTTATACCTCAAATCTTTAAGCTATTAATTTGATTTATAAGAAAAACTACTTAAATACTCTTTATTTTTTATTTTTATTTTTTGTACTGGTGAAAAATAATGGAAGAGAGGAGAAACTGATGTAAAGATAACTAGAAGACCCCATACTTCCTGATTCGATTGATTGCTTTTTATTTGAGTATGATTAATATACAGTGTTATATTAGTTTCAGCAGTAAAATATAATGATTCAACAATTCTATATATATTTTTAGGGCTCATCAAGATATGTGTACTCTTAATCTCCTTTATTTCCCCCACCCCTGACCCAGCTCCCCTCTAGTAGCCATCAGTTCTCTATTTAAGAGTCTCTTTTTTTGTCTTTCTTTTTTTTTCCTTTATTTGTTTTGTTTCTTAAATTCTATAGATGAGTGAATGCTCTTTTTTTAAGAGAAGTGTAGTTGTATTTGCCATCTACCTTTGGATCTGGTGTTACCAATTTGATGAATAAGACATTCCCCAAAGACATGGATGCTATGGGTTCTACCTAGAGAATGCAGCTTAGCATTGTACTTCTTTTTCTTCATCAGTGAATGAGCAAAGTGTGAGTTCTTCAATGTTTCGCGCTGTGTTTAATCTCACACTGAGAAACTGCTCTTGTAATACAAGATGGATTTCAAGGGTTCTCCATTTTTTTTAAGTGTTAAGTTTAGTCTAGCAAGATTTTTTTTTTCTCTATGAAAACTCAGTGCTATCTCCTAAGCAGACCAGTTCTTTATGACATTTTCTCATTGCCAGATGCAGTTGAGTTTCCCTAATGAAATGATGCGAGTGAGAAGGTTTTTGCTTATACCACCCCAAAACAAATCTTTACTTTATGAGGATTAAATCCACCACCCTGCCTCCTCCCTTTGTCAAGCAGAGATAGTGAATGTCTTTTACACCAAAGATTCTGAAGGCATAGTAGCTGAGAACATTTCATATTAACTCAAATATATAAGCCTTAATAAGCCAATTTCCCATTCAGTTTAATCTATTTTCAGCAGATCAAAATAATTAAAAATGCTAACAGTTATGGTAATTTTCAATACACTGTGAGAGAAGCAATTTAGATAGCACCTTCCCGACGAATCTATATTTGTATAAATGCTGATCAAGAATATTTCTTCAATTTTATACAAATCAAACATGAATAATTTCTTCCACATTACTCCTTCCATTGCTGTGTTTTCCCTCTATCTAGTTATCCATTTGCTGCTGGCATGCTGCTCTAGGAAGATTTGATTAAAATCAATAAGTTATTGGGAAGATGGCAATTAGCAGTCTTTCACCTATAATAGCATTGTCTGTTAAGCTTCCTTTGTGTTAATCACAATATTTTCGCAAGACTCTCCTATCCAGCCATGCAATTTAATGAAATGGAAGGTTTAAAAAGCATCCTTAATTTGGGGACTGGAAATACGTTTCTCTGTTTTTCACTGTTTTGATAGGAATACCCAGCATTTCTGCAGTACATCAGAATCTTTATCTCCTTTGAGAGTTTCCCAATTTTAAGATCTCAGAAATAACTGCACAGAAGTTTATATTACATAAACCTCAAGTCAGTTCAATGTAGCATAAAAAGTTAGCAGCAAATATCAACATATAGATTTGTTTAACTCTTTCACAGTGACTTGATAGTTTGTTTATAATAGATAATTGACATGGAGGAGTTCTTCACTTTTACTATATGATATTGAGTGGTAAACACTTGAATTGTAAATGCCTGGTCTAAAAGCTGAACCTTGACCAATGCCCCTTGACAGCAAGTAATGATTGTCAAAGCCATTAATTAGAATGAAGTCATGGTATCTTTCTTTTTACATTCGTTTCATTTGCTTCTTTGTCTGAAGACTCCTTAGTTCATTTTAGTTACTCTTTCTTTAGAGGGAACACACATATATACAACTAATGTGCTTGCTATTTAACTGTGTTGATTAGAAGGGCCACTGTTATCCAAAATTTTTACATAATGGCATTTGCTGTGAAAACATAGACACTTCAGGTAATAAGCAAGTGTTGTTCCTTCAGACCTGTAATACCCCAATTCATAAATTTACTACTATTATCTAAAGAATTAGTACCAAAAAACACATTAAATTGGAGACATTCAGATAAATAGTAGCCATTTGGAAACATTTGATTTCTTAGAGCTTTGTCTATTCAGTTTTTGCCTAACATTATAAGACTTGTTGTGTTTGTAGCTAGTACCTCTAAAGTGTAAAGTCCCAAGTGAGGATATGTAAATTGTATGAAAGAAATTTTTTTTGTCTCTAAAACAAAAGAAGCAAAGGAAGGGATAATGGGTTATTCATAGCAACTCATTTTTGGAGGAAAAGAGAAACTATAATATTACTTACTACTTACTTAAATTTTTTTTTTTCAATCTGTAGTGTTCAAATTCTCTAAATAACTGTGTATTGGTCCATATTTGCCCTTGTAGACATGGCCTAAAATAAATGAAGCAAGTTAAGTCACTCATCATCGCCTTAGCTCCTTTAAAAAAAATACTAATTTTACCTCTACACCGGCATGATTTTAGGTACTTGGTATCATTTTTATGTTACCTAATAAATTCAGTTGACTATTTTTAATAATAACGAGTCTTTTGTTAGACTCAAAAGAAAGTTGAACAATTTTTTTTCTAGCTGACATCTGAAACTCTTGTTGCAAAATCATTTTGCAGATGTTGACATCTCAAGTAACATTTCTTACAATATGAAAATTCTGCAAAAAGAGTTTGTAGTTAGAGGACCATGGCAGTGAGTTAGGTAACTAGAGAGGTGAAAAGACTCCAAGTAAAATTTTTGTTCAGTTTACGTTTTGCCTTGAGCACTAGCATTGCTCTTAAATTGGCAAACAACAACAGTGACAAAAATAACAAAACAACAGACCAGTTGAGATTTCTGAGTTGTCTCTAGAGACTCTGATAAAGTATCTAATAGGTGGGGCTAAGGAATATGAGTTTTAACAAACATGTTTGTGATTCAAGTGCAGGTGGTCTGAAGTCCATATGTTGAGAAACTCTGGCTCATGGCCAAAGAAAATTCATGTTCACTATCATAATTCCACCCATGTTATAGTTAACCACCATCTCATCAATATTATTGCTACTGAATCAGATGGGATTGGAAGGTTTGCTCAGGTAGGTTTTGCCCATTTCCTCAAAGTTCTTGAATGCACTGTAGGGTATTTTTGATGGGAATCTATTTTTATTCATATTACTTTTTAAAGATTTTGTTCATTTATTTTAGAGAGAGAGAAAGGGGGGAAGAGCAGAGGGAGAGAGACAAGCCAACTCTGCACTGAGCACGGAACCTGACATGGGGCTCGATCCCATGACTCTGGGATCATGATCTGAGCCAAAATAAAGAGTCCATCACTTAATCAGCTGAGCCACCCAGGTGCCCTGTTGGGAATCTATTTTTAAAAGTTTAAGACATTATCAGATTCAGGGTTAACTTCAGGAACTACTACTGAGGCACTTCTCCAGAGCACCTCTCTGTAAAAGGTAGCAAGGTGTACTGAGGCATATTACTACATGTATAATGAGATAGAAGAAATTATATTTTCTAGAACTTTTCTTTAATTGAAAGGAGTAACATGATTAACTATTTGGGGTTTGAGGATGGTGTCAGATGGTATCCCCTAAATAATGCTTGAAAAATGTCAGTTCTATTCCAAGAAAGGAGAATCTGGTTAACTGAAGGGAATTCATTTTGTTGAGTGGGTGATGAGAGTTTATGGCAATGGAGGTGGGCAGAGCTAAGTCTCTTGGGATAACAGATAGAGAATTTCCTGTTTGTTACAAACTTTGCAATAGATCAGAAGTCATTTCCAGAATGCTTTGACTTCTTTAGGGATTTGTACACATTAACTATTTTTGTTCATTCAGCAAATATATTTTATCATCCTTGATATTTTCGTGAATTAAAAAACTAAAGACAGTTTCTTATTCTCAAGGATATATAGCGTATTTGGAAGATAGATATATAGACAAGTGCAAACCATTGCATGAATGTTATATTTAAGGTACGGAGTATGGTAAAAGCCTAGAGAAAGCCAAAGCTTCTTGTGCTGAGGGCATCTAAGGAAGCTTCAGAAAATAATATGTGAAATGAAAAGACATTAGAAGTTTGACGAGAGACGTCAGGGCATTCTGAGCAGTAGGACCAGCATATGCAAAGGCAAGGAGGTACATAAAAAAATGATCATAAATGGCTAAAGTCTTCTAAGAGTAGAAGAGAGTATGAAGAAGGGCTAGGCAGCTGAGCAAGAGCCAAACTAAATCCTAAACTTCATGCTAAGAAATTGAGATTTTTGTATAGACTTATAGAGGAATGCCAATCTGCATTTTAACATGTTTTTCAGTTAAATTTTGCTAAAGTTGAAATATTTTGATGCTCAATGCTAGGAAAACTCAAGGAATTTTGAGCTCGATGCTTACATGGTCATATTGGCACACAAGTTCCTTCTGAGGGAGAGGAGAAGACAAATTGAAGATGGCAAGACTGGAGGGAGAAAGTTAAGAAACAACTGGAATAACCTAGATAAGAGATGATATTGTTCTCAACTAGGATAGTAGTAAAAAGGATTGAAAGAAAGGGATGAAAAAGGGAATAAACTGGAGAGAAAGAAAAGGAAGCATATTTTAAATGACTTGGCAACTAATATGTGAGGAGTGAAAAACAAGGCTAAGGGAACACTTAGGTTGGTAACTGTGTCAGTTAAAGTGCTATTTCCTCAGATAAAGAGGAGAAGTCATTTCTTTTTGGTTGGCAGTACAGCTTCGGAAAAGGATAAGATAATAAGATTGCTTTTGAGAATGTTTAATAGAATAAGCACTTCTAAAATTGATTAGGCCTTTATTAAAGCATTAAACATATACTTAATTAATAGCATCTGAATATTCACTTCTAAATGAAAAAGTAGCTTATCATCATCTACTTTAATTCTGTCCCAAAGAGTACCTGAGCAAGAAAAGATACTGGATAAGGGACAGTTGAGGGAGATCCTGTTTTGGATCACAGAAACAAGTATGTTCAGAGACGAACATGTCTTGTGTCTGTACATGTCTACATGTCTGTACATGTCTACATGTCTGTAGCCCATGTAGCCCAAGACCAATCCTCCAAATAAACTTGCTGTTTCTGGAGGCAAAAGTATGCTGAAGTCAGGGGTCGTTTATGAAAGACATAAAATGGGATCTCAGGGGATCTGGGTAGAATACAGAGAATGCTCTGTAAGCCTTCTGAGAATGTCTCTAGAAGACCCCTGCTTAGAAGATCTCCTGTCACTCCGAATTTTGTTCATAGGACTTTTCATAGATGTGATGAATTAATTGTCATGTAATAGTTTGAAAATATATTTCTCCATATATAAGTTGTAATTTCCGTTAGGGCAAAAATTTAATTATCTTATTTATAGCTGTCAAGGTTGAGAGTTAAATCAGAGAGGCAGAACCACTAGGAGATACATCTATGTAATAACAAAGGATTCGCTATAGACTTTTGACCTTACTCAGTGTGGGAGTTGGTGAAGCAGTCTCTGTGAGGCTGTTCCCTTCATGTCTCATGCTGAAGATTTAAGTCCATAAGCATGTAGACAAGAGTAGAAAATGGATGGAAAGTTGAGATCAAGAGTAGGCTGGAATCCCCAAGCATGGACTGAAACCCATGTCCGTTCTTGTTTCCTCTGACAATAGTGGCATGGATGTCCTGTAGCAACCTTCTATTCTGATGGAAATAAACACAAACTCCTGGCTTATGAGTCAAGCTTAAGGAAGATCCAGGGAAGGCGAAGCTTTAAGAGCCCAGCTGCTAGGGTTACATCAGTGAAGCGAGCCAGCAGATCATCGACAATGTGAAATTCAAAATGGTTCTTGCTTCACTTGTGTCTTAGCAAATCTCTCATAAGAAATGTCTCTTGTGGCCCACTCGAGCCAGAAATAAGAGAAAAAGGAATTCTGGGAACTGTTATTCAGCCTAGCTAAGTGGATATATTACAAAGCCACCACAATAGCTGTATCTTCAGCAACTTCAGAATGCCTACCACATTTACAGAGTAAATAAATAAATGAATGACCTGTGGAAGGAGGAGGGGTTTACCAAAGGCTGACATGAGTGCAAAGAGCAAGGATGAGATAAATGTTTAATCAGTCCTTTATTGTGCTGTGCAATGGAGTTCAAAGCCAAATGAGAACACACACAACTCTGTGTTTCTGTCTCTCAGTCTCTTTCATGCGTTCTCTCTTTTCCTCTTTAAAATGTGTGAAGTATAGGTAATAAATTAGTTGAAACAGCATTGTCCTAGTTTCCAGGCTACGCACTCATCGCTGTAATAACTACAAAGCCTTTACAGTAATGGCACATGAGTAGGAATTTGTGAAATGAAATTTTTGGCAGTTCATTAGTAAATTTGGGTTTTGCCTCAGCCTTAGGGAACAGAAGGGATCCCAGAAGGTATAGCAATCAGCAGATGAACTAACCCTCCCCTCAATAATGTGAAATGCTATTTTGAAAAAATTAAACAATGAGAAATAAAGCCTAGAAAATGAAATAATAGCTCATTAAAAATAATCTTTTTGAGTTATGTGGGATGGGAGAAAATATATTCTAATCACCACCGTAATTCAAATAACTAATGTGGTAGTTTCAAATAAATTTTATTGTGTGTTCCCAAAAAGTCTTTTTACACTGGTTCGCTAAATCTTTCAAGGTCTGTATCATGCTTTAATTCATTTTGTATCCCTGGAACCTATCAGAGTTCCGGCGTGTCTTAATGCTCAGTAATATTTATTGGAAGAATAAGGGAGAAAATGAATTTAGAGCATTTAATAAGAGACCTGGGAAATATTTACTTCACAAACGTGATATGATTGGAAGAAGAGTCTGTGGTTAATGATACAGACTTGTAGGCAAAATACAACTTAGAACACTGAATAATGGGTTCTTGTTGAGGCAACAAACTGGCCTGGGATGTTAATTCCTCCCCCAAGGTCACTCCTAAGGAAACTATAAAAACTAGAGGAAAGCATGGATTTGAGGAATGAAAAATTAAAAACCAGGGGACCTTTGGGGTAGGTGATGATTTAGGTATGAAGCAGAAGTCCAAAGGGGTTAGCCCTAAGGACACAGGTTGTAGGGTCTTATGAAACTTTGATCCTGCTCTTTTAGTGCAGAAATTGGATAAGTACTCTAGGCCTCCAGTGTATAGTAAGAGCAAAGATAAAATCAGAACTATGTCAAAGCCATAGTGGTACGACTGAATAAAAACTTGCAGGCTGGCCAGGCATGCTCAAGCATTCCATTCCTCCAACCCCCAGTAATAAAAGATTAGGACTCAAGGGCCTTTTCTTAGCATTGCTGCTTCCTGAATGTTTAAAGGTGAAACAATGATCAAAAGAGTTGCCTGTTGGATTGGAAATAAATGGGAATGCTTAGCAGTCTTTCTGTTATTTCTGTAGCTCTGTGTTTAGGAACTTTTCCCCTTCCAACTTGTTTTATTCACCTGGATGTATACTATCCAGGCTCTTCAGCCCTTCCTATTATAGGTTCCACACAAAACATCAGGTACTCCATGACATGAGTTAAAATATACTAAGATACATGCAGCAAAATAATAAACACATATTGTACATATTATACCAAACTGTGATTGCTGGACTTGGCAAATAAAATGCGGGAGTGAGGTAAACTGAATTTCAGGTAAACTATGAATAATTTTTTAGTGTAAGTATGTGCCATATATTTAGTATGAGTATGTCCCATATGACATTTGAGATGTACTAAAAAAATTTTTGTAATATATGTGAAATTCAGATCTGACTGGGAGTACTGTATTGTATCTGCCAACCCTATATCAAACAAAAGACATAAACACATTAGAATGGTTGCCTTTTGAGGGTAGGGAGAAGGATGGATTTGGGAAAGTTCGGATAAAAAAGAATAAAATAGGGAAACAACAAAAATATAAAAACAAAAGAGGACATATATAAATCAAGGATGATAAAGTGCCATGTTCTGAGCATAATTAACTAGCAGATTCTGAAAATAAAGAGAAATAAAGCCCAGAAACTCGGGAGGAAAAAGGACTCTTCTTCCATGAGTTATAGGAGCTTTATTATAGAAGAGATATGGAGATCATAGTGTGGGACTGACTTGTGAGATTCCCTGATAAATTAAAAAAATGGATTTTGGAATAACTAATTATATTTAGATAAGCAAAATACCTATTTTCATTCTTTCTGAAATTTTCATCGTTAGTGAATAAAAATGTTTAATGAATGTTCAGTGCTTTAAAATGTTAAGTTCAGGGTTATTGTGTGATAAAAGCATATTTTGAAGTACCACACCAGGTTTTAACCCACACAGGTAAAACACATGTACAAAATAATTACTTGAGCAGCAAAGAGTGAGTTACAGCCTAACGTGTTTTGGTCTCCTGCTACAATTTCACTTAAAGAAAATACCTTTGGCCAAGGTAAACAAGACTCTTGTATCATGAAGCCCAAAACCTGTCATAAGCCCAAGAATTTTAACAGCAAAGCCATTCTTACTATATTATTGGTCCTGAGACAAACAAATAGTTTCCTCAGACTCACTATGGCATTCAAAACACTGATATTTTGTTCCTTGAAAGTCTGAAACAATGTGCAAATCAAAATGTTGGATTAACGAGCTTGTACAAGCAGCGAAATTCAAATAAGTGAGTTCACTCGTGGGGATATCCAGGTGAGCAAATTGCAGAATTCCTTGCTGGGTTCTTCTTTTCTTAATTAAAACAGTATCTGGTATGGAAACTCTCCCCTCATTTGTAGCAATTTGAGATGTCAGCATCAAATAGAAAGGAGAGAAAAATCTATATATAATAATCCAGTCCCTTCCAAATCCCCCACATTCATACACAGGGCAATCACTTTCCTTTCACACTTTATCTTATAAATTGTTCTTCACTCTCTATCCCCTTGCCCTACAAATTCAGATCAAAGTTGCTATACTGTTCCTTTTGGCTTTAGGATACAGTTCGACTGGTTCTTCAGTGTTTACTTGTATTCCCACCTCTGGCAAAGCATGTTTCTAGAACTCTAGTCTCCCCAGTTTATGTTCATGAATTTATCACTAAAGTTCTCAACTGAGCAGCTGACATAAACTAGCAGCTTACTCCTGAGAACAAAGATCTTTGACCCAATCTCAAATTTTCATAATAAACAATTAAATAGCCCTCTGCAATTTGGCTCGTATCATTCACCTATAGCCTAGTAGCTGTAGTGTGGGGTCTGAACTTATTATACTGAGTGCTTGGAAATCCAAACTCTGATGGCCAGTGGCTGTGTAAATATGGCAAGTCTCAGCTTCTCTTAACTGCATTTGCTAATGAACCAACCAAATATAATATTTCTTAATTCTTCTCTAACTTTTCCATTAAAGCTCTTCAAAGAAAAAGCTAAGCAGCAAACCCATTTTTAGCAGAAAATATTTGAGGTGTGTGCCGTTTAATTAACTTGTGGTCTTGGACAGGTAATTTCCTGTTTTTATATATATATATATATATATGAATAATAATTGTACCTACCTTATGATATTATTGTAGACATTAAAAATTCAACAAATATATTTTGACTGTCTATAATGTATATCTTCAGTAAACAAGATGGTCTCGTAGAGATTATATTTTAGTGTGGGGAGACAGAAAAAAGCAAATAGGCAAATGTTAAAAAGTATAAATAGCAAAAATAGGTGATTCATTATGAAATACAATGTATGTACACCTTCAGAAATATTTAGCTTGTTTCTTAGTTCATTTAATCACATATATTAAAGAAATGGAATTATATGTTTACTCTCCTAGGTACTCTACCAGATAAATCAAGATTGGTAAACTTTTTCTGTGAAGGGACAGGTAATATGTATTTTAGCCTCTGTAGGCCATAAGGTCTCTATCTCTGCCATTGCAGTGGAAATGCAGCCATAGATAATACATCAACAAATAGGCATGGCCGTGTTCAATTAAAACTATTTATGGACACTGAACTTTGAATTTCAAATACTTTTCATGTGTCACTAAATATTAATCTTCTTTTGATTTTTTTCAACCATTTAAAACTATGATAATGATTCATATTTGGTGTGTGATTCAAAACAGGCAGCAGACTGGATTTGGCCCCAAAGATCCCTGATTTGGCCAGTTCCTCAGACTTTAATATGTGTACAAATTACTTGAGATCCTGTTAAAATGCAATTCAATTTAGTAGTCTGGAATGAGACCTGAGATTTTGTCCTTCCAACAAGCTACCAGGGAATACTGCTGTTACATGTCTGGAGTAGTGAAAATATAGAAATTATCTTTGTAAACACAGAAAAAGTTCTGCAAGAATACAGAGACAAGTGCTATAGAATATATCTCTGGATAGGACAGCAGGGCAATGAGGAGTAAAAAGAACCTCCCTATTTTTCCTGAAACTTTTGTTTTGCTTGATTTTTTTAAAACTTAGATTTTATTTCTAAAATAATTGTCTTTTAAGAATATGAAATGCAGGGCAGACAAACTTGGCAGAGTCATAGGATGGAATTTTAGGGAGTTATTAAACTCATGATTTTTAAGAATAGTAACACATGAAACTATGTATAATATCACATTAATAGATTAGTAACACATGAAAAATATGTTAATCATTTGTTAATCATGTTAATAGAAAAAATTCAGCATACAACATAGCACATATTGTACCATACACAGGCGTATACATACCCACAAAAAAGAAACAACAGAAAATGTTGCCAATGATTGTATATGGGGAAAGAAATAAGAGGGTTTTTACATTTTTCTTCATACTTTCCATTTTTTAAAAATTTTCCATGGTTAACATGTATTATTTTAAAATCAGAAAAATGAGATACTTTTTATAGAAGATGAAGAAACAAATTAAAAATTGACATACTAAAGTGATCAGTTACTCTTCACTCAGTCAAGGAAATTTAATTTAATAATTTATTTTGTGAATGCTCTCTGAGTCTAGGTCTATGACCTTGAGAAAGTAGTAGTAGTAGCATTTTTGGTCTACAAGGCTGGAAACTTCAGTCAAGGCCCAGTGGCTGATAAGAGGTAAGACCTAAACTCCGATTGAGGCCTTCCAACTCCAAGCCTCATGTTCCTTCTCTTTACTGCTTCTCTCTGAGGAAACATGGAGCCATGCATGGCAGCTCACTATCTAGTCAGATCTCTAGGTAGAACCACCCTAGAGAAAACTGTAAATTTACCAAGCCTTGGCTTAAGCAGTGGTATAAATTAAGATGGTAATTTAATTAACAGATATAGCCAAAGAGGTGTACTTTACATGTTGAAATTGAAGATGCTTATAGTTTGGGAGGGAGGAAGATTTTTCATCTTAAGAACTGGGCAACTACACAAAACAAAGTCTTAATTATTCTTTCTTTGGAGAACAGAAATGCCACATTTTTTTTGTTCTCTCTGAGGCAGATGAAAGGAAATAAAAGTTTATGAAGTAAACCTTAGAAAATAAAAAATAATGTGACTCCTGGATAAATCTTCACCATCTTCCTAGGTAGCCCATGCTTTGTTTTGATAACATCTACTCCTACAGAGTTCTCATATTGTGCTCAAATTGTAGAACTTCCACCTTCTTGTCTTCCTTTTCTTCCCTGGGACCATGTAGAAAAATCGTGAGATTTATAAGGCTCTGTGAGGGACCAGAATCTGAGAACATCCCTACTGTCCTGCTTAGGAAACTGATTTTGGTCTTTTCATTTCAGTACCCTATGTTTGAGTCCAGCTTTAAAGATGTCAAAGCCTTGGGTACTCTATCTCGTTTAATTCTAACAACAACATTTGATGTAGGCTGGACAGGGTCTATTAAGACACAACTCTGAATGGTTGCACGACTTGCCTAAGGACGCAAGAGTTCTCTCTGTAATCGTATTCCTTTTTTCCAGTTTTCCACATAACATTTTTCCACATAACAGAACATAATAAGTTCTACCATCTACGTGGGAGCACGTTGATAGTAGAATTTAAAATAGAAGTTAAAGTCTTCTGATTCTGGGCCCAATTCTCTTTCCACTAAAACTTTCAGTCAATTTTGCAAAGAGGTTAAACTCAGAGCCAGATGATAAACAATTAGGTTTGTTAGGATGTTTTACTTTGTTTCAAGTTAAAGTTCTGTAGTTTTTTGGATTCTACATTGAATCAAATATAAGTGAAACAGGAACTGAAGTAAACTAGGGCACATTTAGCCCTGTTATGTGTCGAAATACCATTGGATTTGTCTATTCGAATACATTCCAGGAATTTTCACAACAAAGAAAATATAAATGCATGCATTCTTGAGTATAATGGTTTATGAATTTGGGAGTTTCATTTTTGTGATTTTCTTGGTGTATCCTGATTACTATTAATATCAAGCTTATCTTTTGATCTAAGATAAATGATATTTTTTTAAAAAAGAAATTGCCGTTGAAGTTGCTACTGCTTTGGCTTTGATATGTTGCTTTATTCACATTTTCTTATTTTTCTTACTATATATTACATTTCAGGATCTTTGAGAAACAACCTTTTCATTTGTAAAATTCCAATTATAGACATAATAAAAAGGGGTGTGGTTGGATTTATTTGTTATTGTAGATTGAGTAAAAATCCATTAGTAAATTAAACTGAAATTACTTCTTTCACAAAGGAAGAAATTTATAAATCAAGAAACTCAAGGTTACCATAGCAATCTGTGGCATCTAAAGATTGGAAACAGAGGACTATATTCTACTTTCTAGAAAACACTTCATTAGAGGAAAGATATATGTCTTTAGGGTGGAATATGACAATAAAAGTAGATCATCACTTAACAAAAATACTTTCATTTTTTTCCCCAACTAAAAATAAGGCAGGGTAATTTAGAATGATTTTTAGAAAAATATGTATAATATTTCTGTCTTTGGCATCGTTTGATATTTATTCAATATCAGGAATGCGAGAGGATTGCATACTTAGCCGACTATATTTATTGAAAATACCCTAACTGTAGCAAAAATGTTATGTGGAAAACTGGAAAAAAGGAATATGATTGGAGAGAGGAAGGCATTTTTTAAAAAGCAAGGAGAGAATCAAAAGGGGAGCCAAGTCAGTCAAATCTGAGGTGGACTTTCTCTAAGAATGAACACAAAATTTGTGTGTATGTGTGTATGTGTGCTGTATGTATCTTTGCGTGGTTTCTGGTCTTTTGGCTCATCAGAGACATACCAAATAGACCTGCTGCAGTGGACATCTGTTGTTTTTGCCTGCCCAGCATCCATCCCCCTTCTTTTGGTAACAGCATTTTAATTTTCCTTTGAAAAACTACACTTTGCCCACCATGTATAATCTTTGTGTGATATTCATTCAAGGTGTCTCGCTTTATTCTGGCCAAAGGGTAGGCACCTGACCCCAGTAGGCCAGCCAGACCCTCCCATGGGTGTCTGAATCCTTCACAAATGATATATGGGCAGGAAATGGCTGGCAGGGATCCATTTCAACTGTAGCACTGTGAAGAGATTTTCCTTTGCTTCCTGCAATTTTGATACTCAGAGCCTCCCAGTTTCCATCTTTTCAGATGCCTGATTGCTCAGGTTTTCCCTGTATTCAGATTTTTAAAAAATTAGCCTGCCAAAGACAATAGATTTTAGCCACAGACTGAGACTCCAGATCATGAAGAAGCCAAATGAGAAAGAAAGCCACTCAGTTCTCTAAGTATTTAACATAAATGGGATGATTCACAAAAGTAGTTTAAAAAGACCTTAGTGGAAAGAAGTAATCAGCTTTTTATGAAGGACATGAGTGCAAGGGCTGTTGTTGTGATTTGGATATACAATGATATACCCTGAGACTCATACTTGTTATTTTTTTATTAATATTAATTTTCAGAACTCATTTCTTTTAATGAGTTAGAGAAAATTAGCCCATTTTTCAGATGAGAAAAATTTGTATCTTTGATAAATAACTTAGTCAAATAACAAAACGAGTAAGTAGAAAAGCCTACTCAGGTTTTTGTCCTTGACAAAGAGAACTTCTGTCCTTTCTATAATTTAAGAAAAAATTTCAAATCCTCTAAGTTTTATATACTACACTATAGCTAATGTGTATGGTATTGTATGGAAGGCATTGTTTATTAGGATTTCTCTCCATGTTGAAAGATTGTTTCACTCTCAGAAGAGTTGTCAGTTTTTCCAAGCCCCAGATGTTCTGAGCCTTTTATGCCCCCTCTAGGAGTAGTAATTAATAGTAATGCTGGTAATAATAATAGTCCAACATTATAGACCACTTGTTATTTCTCAGTCTCTGTATTAGCCTCAACATACAGATTATTTCATTTAATCCTCACAACAGCATTTCAGAGCTACCATTACTATTATTACCATTATCTTCTTTTCACAGAAGAAAGAAGCTTAGGGAAGTGGATGTGAGCTGCCGAAAGTCTCCCAGGACTGAGAGACAGGGAGATGATGCAAACACAGCAAGTTTCACTCCCACGCCTGCCTCCCCTCACACCACAGTCCCATCCCCACAACTCTGACTTTAGTTTTGCTTGGTGGGCTTCATCTTTGAGTTATCGTTCATTAAAGGGTTGTGTTAAAAGTTAATAAGAACAATATCTTCCTTTCTTTCATAACAATAAAAAAAAGTTGATTAAATTTTCCTTTAGCAGTAGGATACAATTCCCTTTTTAAAAAAAATTAATAGTAGTATGCTGAATTGAAGGAAGGTACTGGGGCAAGCCCCCTTCCCACCTTATCTCCCAGGCATCTAGCTCTTCTCTTTGCTCTGTTTTAAGGCCCAACTACAGTCTATCCTTAGTTAAATTTCCTGGGCATTGGTTGCTCCCTCCCATGTCCTCCACCAGTCCTCCCCACCAGTCCTTGGACTGTGACAGTTAAAATATAAATTTTTGGTTATATAGCTATCTTCCTCATTAGACTATGTATTACTCTAAGTTTACAACTCAGATTATTCATTGTTATGATGCTTGCACAGTACCTGGCACATGACAGCACTCTGTAATGTCACTGAATGATCTAGTGAAGTCTTTATTTGAAATCCAAATTGACCTCCACCTCACAAGTACATTTTAAAAACAGAGCTTCCTCATGCTTCATGTCTTCCCCTTCCCTTGATTTTAATTATTTACATTACAATTACTTAATCATGTGGCAGATAATTAAGGGATACATTATTTATGTTAAATAAATTAGCCCGCCATCGCTTCTCTACTTCCCCTTGGCTGCAGAGCTTCAGTCATCCTATGAGGAGTTCTGGCACCTTCTGGGCGGTAGCACCATCATGGTTGCCTGTCCTGCCAGTTTCTTTGACAGGTTTGCCTGTGGGCACTTGTGCTCCCACTCTCTTTTCTCCATTCTGTTGCTTTTCTGCCTTGGTTGTTAGTCCTAGAAGCTGTATGACCATAGGCAGCCCCCTAACTCATTTGGGTCTCAGTTTCCTCATCTCTTAATGGTTCACAGAATTGTGGTAAGGATTTAATGTTCTACTGCCTTGGACTTTTCATAAATAAAATGCCAGCTTAAACAATTTTATGTCTAAAAATGCATTAGTGTCCTATTATATGTCTGTAGGAGGCATCTATATTTACCAGCAATAAATTGGATTTGCAAATCTATGGAATGCTAGAGCTGGAAGCATTTAATCATAATAATCTATTCCAATTTCTCTTTCTGCAGATGAGAAAATAGGCTGAGTGCATAAGTCATTTCCTCAAGATTTACTAACCTATTAATAGCAGTGATGAACATTTATTAATAATAACTAACATTTAATGAGTCTTGGTCTGTACAAGGCATTGTGCTAAGGGTTTCACATACTTTATTGCATTTAGTGATCACAGAGATACCAGAGAAAAAGTATTACTCATTTGACTGATAAAGAAACTGAGGCAGAGAGTTTATATAATATGGCCACAGGTATGGAGATAGTGTGAGTGGCAGTGCAGGGCTCAAGCCCAAGCTCCTCTTAGATCGAGAACCCAAATTCTTGCTCATTATGCTAAATTACTTCTTACAACAGTAACCATTCACGAGTAGGTCTCCAAGTAGGTGAGTTTGAAATTATTGAATCTTTGTGATACTATCTCTTAGCCTACCAAATCCCCAGATATACACCTGATAGGTGTATAGCTCATCTCACAAAGAATGCCTCTTTGTTGCAGAAACAAAGCTACACTAGGTCCCCAATGACCTTGTGCTAGAGTTGCATGACTGGGCTCTGAATGTCAGCATCTGTGCATCTACTTAGGTATCTTCTTGATGTCAGTGTTTATACTTACGGAGTTTCAGCATCTGGAAGAGTGCTCTTTCTTTTACCACCAAGTGCAATGTGCTCTCTGAAATATTTGGAAGATTTTCACACCTAATAGGTCCTTCTGAGCACATTAGTTAATAACATACATTTAATCCGTAGACAGTGGCTATTCCCTGTGATTTAGGTAGGCTTAGTTGTGTGGTATGTGACACTCTAATGTTCTGTCAGCCCCCAAAGAGAGCTTTTTGATTTCACATATTGAATTTAACTGTCGATTCTAGTTCAGCAGTCTTCCATTTCCATCCAGTGTTTATGTGGAAGCAGTTGAACGCTTCAGGGAATTTATGTAACATGCCAGTACTTTAGTTCACATGAAGGGGGACAGTGTGCCCATATTTGCTGCATGAACTATGTGTTTTATTAAATCTGCAACAATGGTTGAACATGCTGTGTTGCACAGAAGACAGTGTTTTCCCCAGAGAAGAGATCCTCTGTCTGATTGACAGGGCAGGTGACCGCAAGGTCAAGGTTGCTTAGTGGTACAGCCATCTGTTATTTTGGCAAGTATTTGACTGTAGGGCATTAATGTGTTTGTAATTTCCCACTTGATATGAGAATAAGGCTAAAAAGACATTGTTGCCATCGGGAGCAGCAGAGCAGACCAGCACCAGCAGTCTACCTCCCAGCTTCCTGTTCAGAGTGGCACAGGCTGTGCTCAACTTTCTTTTCTGAGTCCCCCTCTCTGGCAAATCATTGAGAGGGCAGCTCATTTTGTCATACTGCTTAGAGAGAAAAGTAAAAAGCAACTCTCATCAGGGGGATTATGATAAATAGTTTAAAATCACTCCTAAAGGTCTTGATCATTATAAAGCTTTTTCTAAAGTGAAAGAGCCAACTCTTCAGTTTTGCTAGAAAGCAATGAAATCTCAGTATCTATTCATATGTTCATTCCTCATTGCCCAGTTTGGCTGAGATATCTGTGCTGAAACAGAGGATTTTGATTAAGCACTTAATATGCAAGGAGATATTTACCTATTGTTAAACCGCTAAGCCTGCTGTATGGCTGAGAACAAAAATGATAGCTCTGGAGCTTTTCTGGTAAATGGGCAAGTAAGTTCTTTGAACCTTCATAAATGCCAAATTCTCAACACTCAAAACATTTCAGAGAAAGATCATTTATAAAAATGTCCTCACAACCATCATGAAAGCATAGGTGAGCCATACTGACTAACATGAAACAAGATTTTAACTTCCTAATAAATGCATTAGTGTATGCTGCTATCTATTGATTATCTAAGTTTAGGCAGCTCTTCATTTTGAATTAAAACAGGGAATAAAAGCAGATGGAGAAGAAATTCTTAAGCAGACTATAAGTGAATAAAAAAATAACATTTTCAGACATGGTGTACTTTGAGAAAGAATAAAGTCACCCAAAGAAGTAGGAGGATTTAGCAAGAAGACTGTTCTTGTTGAAGTGTAGTTTTTGGTAGGGCACTTCAACTCTCTAGAAATGTTAGTCTAATGGAGGACCAACATGTATAAGTAAAACTTTCAAAAGATATGTAAAAACTTTGAAATATTATGAAGCTTAATCCACGTCTCTCTTTCCTCATGATTTTTATCTCTGTCAAAATTGCGGCTGAAGACATTCAAGTAAATATGTATACCTTAGTAGACTATAGAGTAGCAATAACTCTGCAAGAAAATCGAGCCTAGCCAAAAAAACATGTAGATTTTCTTATCTCAGAGAGATGAAGGGATTTTGGGTACTCTGGTGTGATTTGGAATGGGGGAATCTAGTTGTTTTTAGCTGTTGTGATAACACTGTTTTCTTTTGATTTATACCAAGAAAATCATTACTCAAAAGTATTGCTTTTCTTATATTCCTCTAAATATATTCAGATCATTTCCTATGATAATTATTCAATAACCTCTATTTTTTATTATTATAGTAAGAAACTCAAAACTGAGTACCATTAAAAAAAAAGACCATTCACTTTTTACATGCTTATATAAAAAGAAAAGGATATAGATTTGTTATCAGCTAAAACTTCCACCTGAGGAATAATTATGTTTTGGAACATGGATTCCTTCCTTCCTTCCTTCCTTCCTTCCTTCCTTCCTTCCTTCCTTCCTTCCTTCCTTCCTTCCTTCCTTCCTTCCTTTCTTCCCTTCCCTTCCCTTCCCTTCCCTTCCCTTCCCTTCCCTTCCCTTCCCTTCCCTTCTCTTCCCTTCATCTATCTTTCTCTTTCTTTCTTACTTTTTTTTTTTTTTTTCCTGTTTGGGATTTGCTGAGCTTCTTGA
>CM052895.1:83933067-83968443 GCA_028534135.1 Potos flavus | reverse complement strand
AAAAATTCCTTTTACCTTTGTTTTTCAGATTGCTATTTCTTTAGGTTCACACTTTCCTTTGTCCTTTCCATTCTGCTACTGAGCCCATCTAAGGAGTTTTAAATTTCATTTATTGTATTTTTTCAGTTCATTAATCCAGTTAATTCTTCTTTTTATCTTTATTTTCTTTGGGGAGCCTCTATTTTCCTTTTGCTTCAAGTCTATTTGTAATTATTTGTTGGAACATTTTTATGCTTTAAATTCTTCATCAAATAATTCCAGTTTCTGTCATCTGGGCATCCAAAGTCCGTTAATTGTCTTTTCCCATATAAAGTTGAGATTTTTCTGGTTCTTGGTATGTCTGATAATTTTGGGGTAAGTCCTGGACGTTTTCAGTATTATGAGATTTTGAGTCTTGTTATTTCCTAAGGAGAATGTGTACATTTTTGTTTGTTCAGTTAAATTCAAGCTACAAGTTACAGTGCATCTTCTTTGGGTGGAGACCTTGATGTCACTTCAGTGTTCAGATTGTCCGTAGGGCTATTCAGATCTGTTCTACCTGTGTGGCACAGAGTGGCCCCTCTGGGTTCTGGATAGTGGTCTGTTTGTTAATTCAGCTCTCAAGTTATGTAATGTGCTGATTAGAAGCAGATACATGCATGCTTGAGTCTTTTTATAAAGAAGTTTATAGTGTTACTGTGTCATACTTTTGTGCAGTCTCCCTAGTGTTTCCCTTTTCCTTGAAGTGCCTCTTTGTAGTGTTCTATTCAGAGTGCTGGAGCTTTGGTAACCCAACACCCAACTCTGCTGTGTACTAGGGTGATCATGTCTGTATCATGGGCCAAGTTGTATGAGGACAGAGAGAGAAAAATGAAACACCAGTATTATCCTCACACTCTTGGAACCATAGCCTCAGCAAGGAGAGAGGAAGGTGCTCCTCCCTCAGATTTTTGGCTCCTGTGGGTTCCCATGTCTGCCACTATGTCTGTAGTCTGTAGCACAGGATTGCTTAGGGACTGGAGTGTGAGACAATGGAGAAGGTAATGAAAGAAGAAAAATGGGGCTATCTGCCCTCTCTCTGAGTGTTGGAAGTTCTTCGTTCTCTTCCAGGCAGAATCAGAGAGAGCTTTCTCTGTGCCGCAGGGCCCCTTTGGGTGTCAGATTACTTTGAGATTAAATTGAGGGAAACAAAAACGTGGGTAAGCTCATTGCCACTTCAGTGGTACTATGAATTCTTGGCTTCTTCCCAAATCTGCTTGCTACTATTTATTTTTCAGAGTCCTTGAAGAGTTGCTTCATTCATTCTGTCCAGGTTTTACAGCTGTTTACAGTGTAAGGGTGGAGTGTGCCTTTTCTATCTAATCTGGCCCTAAAACCAGTTTGCTTTATGTTAAAGTATTAGTAATAATATGGCCAGTCTCACATAAAGCTTTGAAAATATTTAAAGTTCTTGGAATTTATAATGCTAAGTGCCACTAATTTAGTTTTCATATTAATACCAAAACAAAAGCCTACAACTGTATATCAGTAAATTTTAAAAATATTTTGTTTTATTTTTTGAATGTTGTCCATGGAATGAGTAGCAATCACAAAAGATTATCCCTTCTTCGAGCCCACAAATTATCCTAAGTGAAACTTCAAACCTGCCGCAGTAAGTTCTTTTAGTACTGGCTTATCATTTTTTTTGTGAACTGAAAAATAGTATTTTATTTTATTTTATTTTTATTTATTTATTTATTTATTTTTAAAGATTTTATTTATTCACTTGACACAGAGAGAGATCACAAATAGGCAGAGAGAGAGGGGGAAGCAGGCTCCCCGCTGAGCAGAGAGCCCGATGTGGGGCTCAATCCCAGGACCCTGAGATCATGACCCGAGCCGAAGGCAGAGGCTTTAACGCACTCAGCCACCCAGGCGCCCCGAAAAATAGTATTTTAAACAAAGCTATAATATCATCCTTGTTAAAAAAGAGGGAAGGGGAGGACCAATTTGTGGCTCCCCTAAAAATCATTATGTAAAACTCTTTCATATTATTTGGATTCTGCATAAATGCATGTCTAATACAATTTTAAATTGCTTTGTGTCGGGGAATGCAGAGTACCTTTGGACCTCTGGGGACTGTGGTCCATTTTAACAGATGTTTTAGGTAAGATTTCTTCTTAAGGAAAAAAACAAAACAAAACAAAACTGAAGCAAAGGGTTTTGGGTATCCAAGATATATGGCATTTCTGGCAGCCTTCTTATTTTCTCCTAAGTGGAAGGGTGGATGCAATTGAAAATACGGTCCCTTGTAGTATTGCTGGCCTTTTCTGGCACCTCTCTCCTCTTCTTTCCCATTTCTATAATGTCATACCATCTTTTCCTAGACAAGATGATGAGTGATTACTTAGTAAAGTTTTGGCTGAAAATTCTATTATATAATTTATAAGATGAACTATTAAACAATAGATAGAATGAAAGGACGAAATCTAGTGGTAGAATTTTGGTCATGGTAGCTGGCAAGAGAGAACGATTCTGAGTTAAGGGCAGTCCCATTCCTTTAAAATTAAGCCATGTGTATAAATGCTCATTTATAACCTTATGTCCATTCTATGCCTCTTTATTGTCTTTGAAACACATTGTTTTCAGCACTTTCATTCATAGAGCTGGAAAAGGTGAATGGTATGTAGCATCACCATATGAAAGAGTAATTTAATAACCATTATTAGTGTATTAGTAAATGAGGGCAGCAGTTCCTTTAACAAACTGTAAATGATATCTTTGGGTGTCCTTTTTTCCCCAGAGATTTGGTGCTTTTTGTTCTGCTATGACAATATTCTACTTCCAAAAGGCATGACTCAGTCTGTAAAACAATGTTGTCTTACTTGTGGAATCAGACCGCTCATATTGAAAGAATGCATCCCTTCACTTAGAGGTTTGCTATCTCTCAGATTTCCAAGTGACAAAAAATATTTGATGCTACCCATAATATAAGAATGCTAATAGCTAAAATTCTTCAAGTACTTTAATGTGCCCTGCTCTGTGTTAAACACAGTACATGTATTAACTAATCACATATTTACCATGCAGCCTATGCGGGCAGATAATGTTTTGTTCATATTTTACAAATAGATTAAACTGACACTTGGAAAGGTGAAATAAATTATCTCGGGATAATTCAGGTGGCAAATGGCAGAGCTGTCATTTAAACCTAGATTTTTCTAACATCAAAGACAGTATGTTATCCAGTCCACTGTAAATAAATAGGAAACAGCTGTTACTCATAACCTTTTACTTTACTTTTTATTTTTTCTCATCCACTTTTGCAGTCTCATTGCATGTCCCACCAAAGCTATTCCAAGTAATTTTAGAAGTTCCCAGGTATTTCTTCTAGGGCTGCTAAAGTAGTCTTTGTAGCAATTACATACCATCCAGATTTTACCTTTATTTTCTGGCTTCCATGAAGCTACAAGAAAGAGGGTCTCCACTGTCTTTTCTTCAGTGACCCCTCTTGCTACCCTCATGGGATCCCAGAGGTTCCATTGTCCTGACACCGCCACGCCTAAAAATGTATCCTTAGAGAGATTGGTATTGACTCTCCCTTTCCAATCTAACTGTATTAGCTATTGTTTGGAGTCCTGATTTCCAGCTCTTCATGATGCCATCTTCCTCTCATAAGTCTCCTCAGAAAAGTCTTCTTTGGTCATACCATCTAAACTTTACCTGTACTCCCACTCGTGTTCACTTCCAGTGGGTCACTAATCACAATATATCTATATATTTATATATTATAAGTTATATATTGTAAATACATATATATACTTTTTTTCTGCTTAACTTAGTTGTCTTTTTTCCCACTAGATAGTAAATTCCATGAAAAACAGATCCTTCTCTGTTTAACTTTTTGGAGTGTTTCTAATGATTAGTATTATGCCTGGCATGTGCTAAGCATTGAATAAATACTTGTTGAATGCGTGAATGAATTTCGGCCTGGGTTTGAGCCCCTTAAATTAGGCATAGGATTTAATATAACCAACATATAGAGGCAGCTACATATACCCCAAGTCATAGGACAAAAATACTAGAAATTATATTTATACTTATTATTTATATAAATATGTTGAATTGGATTAACTTTAACAACATTTTACATATAACTTAATCTGAAGTATCCTCGGGAAGAGTGGGAGGGCCATGTGTTGGGGGTATGTCTTCATTGAACACATTGAGACATATTGGAATTTACATATGCTCTGCTAAATGGATTTGCAGAATATATTGCCAAGTTTTAACTAAACTAAAATGGGTGAATAGCCTAAATGGATTCTTTTAATGAAACCGTAGATTGGAGATGATAAAATACTGATAATGGAAGCATAAATGAGCAATTGAAAATGAAAGGACACTTCTAGTAATAGAATGAGATCTTCAGAAGCCACAAAACCAGGCATAAAACAAGCAAATAATCACATTTGACTGATCAAAAAGTTAGTGTCAACAGACTTAATTTTTCAAGAAGAATATCTGATGTAAAGATTGATACTTACTGTTGCCAGTGATCAACTTTGCACTGTGTGTTGTGCCTTCAGATATTAGCTAATGTTGGTAGAGTGAAGCCATCACAATTAGTGAGACATTTAAAAATTAACCATCTGGAACGCGAAGGCAAACTTTAGAGTTGCTTGAAGGCATATCCTAGAGCTGCTTCAGGAATAGGATATTAAAAGGTATACAATGCTCATTCTAGCACCTTACAAAATTGTATTGTGCTTAATGATGAATGTTGAGAAGCCTATTTTGAGGTTTCTTAAAAGCAAGAAATAAAAAGCCACATACTGTTCTTCCTGCTACTGTAAAAATAGCTGAAATAATATACAAACAGTAATATAGAGTATAAACTAACATACACTTGTTAATACATATTGTAAGATATCAATAACTATTCGAAGAAACAACCATCATTTCGAATTATGAACTGTGGAACTTACCTATGCAGTATGTATGTACGTATGTATTTATTTATTTTTATTTGAGAGAGAAAAGGAGGGAGCAAGCAAGAAAGCACAAGCAGGGGGAGCTGCAGAAGGAGAGGAAGAAGCAGGCTCCCCACTGAGCAGGGAGACCAACGTGGGGCTGAATCCCAGGGCCCTGGGATCATGACCTGAACAAAGTCAGATGTTTAACCAACTGAGCTACGCAGACACCACTTATCTATGCACTTTAATAACTGTACAGATACTACAATTTGTCCCAAATTATGGTATTTGCTAAATTTTTATTCAGCAGTGTTTTACAAAAATAACTTTTTTTTTTTTGAGCCATTAAGGAATAATGTTCCCAAGAAGTTATTTTCACTCTTGCATGGCTTCTCTAATACAGACTATGTTTTATGGAAAAGTGTGGAGTTATATCAGTAGGTGGAATTACTAATGAAAAAGATTCATTGACTAAAATAAATTGCTCAGGATTAAGGTTATAGAAAAGATACCAGACATAAAGTTCATTCACCACTTCATCCAGGGGTAAACTAAAAATGCACATATTAATACAAGTTATCAACAATGTGGCTTATTTTTTTTTAAAGCAAGACTATTAAAATATAAAAACATCTTCAACATACTGTGTAATGAAATGGAGATTGATCATAAGGACTTTTGTTCCTCAGAGAGATTCTCAGAGTTTTTCTTAGCAAAGTTCTTAAAAGTGTTACTGAATTGAAAGATGAATTATGTGCTACCCTGCAGTTACATATTTTAAAAAGGCACACTTAAAGAATCTCTTTGGTGATATTTTCACAATGATTGTGAAAGAAGTACATGTCTTTAAAAACTCTTACTGTGGAAATGCATTTTGAAATACAATTTTTTTTTAAGTTTATGTTGAAAGTCAGTTTAGTAGCTTTTAAAAACAACGTATGTGACATTTAAAAAAGAGACAACTCAGGTCTGAGCACTTAAAAATTTGGATATCATATCAAATCTATTAAAAATCTTCAAAATAATATTTTAAGTTGGGTTTTGAACTAATCTTTTTACAAATAAAATATTAGTAACACTTTATGAATAGTTTACAAGAATAATTGAGTGACATTAAAGAAGATGAAAATTTATGAGCTACATTTAAGCAAAAAATACCCTTCCATAATTGGTGGATGAGATTGAAAAATGATTATCATGATTTAGTAAGCATAGTCAGTGATTTGTAAGGTTTTCTTTTTATCAATGACAATGATTAAGAACACATGATTTAAAAAAACAAACAAACAAACAAACAAACTTGGAACCAGACCTGTGAGTCACTGTAGCAGAAAGGGAATATTTAGTCACTTCACCTTCATTAAAAATATATTAAAGATGATGATGATGATATTCTCATACTTCTAGACCCTGAAATATAGGAAGGAACAGCAGAAAGAGTAGATGTGGAATTAATCAATCCACAATATGTTTTTGTTTTTCTAATATCCAAATACAACCATTTCCTCATTCTTAAATTTTTACTAATAAAACACAAAAGCAGTACGATGCCTGTTTGTCAAAGTGATGCTACTATCTGTAATATAAATGGCATTAATAAAACTTATTAATATATTTTAGAAAGATCATGTTTTGGATCATTAATAAATAATTACAATTTGGAGAGCCTGGGTGTCTTAGTCGTTAAGTATCTGACTCTTAGTTTTGGCTCAAGTCATGATCTCAGGATCCTGGGATCCAGTTCAGCATCAGGCTCTGCAGAGCCAGGGAATCTACTTGAGGATTTTCTCCCTCTCCCTCCACCCCTCCCCCTGCTTGTGTGCAGGTTCATACTCTCGATCTCTCAAATAAATAAATAAATCTTTAAAAAATTATAATTTAAATGACTTTATTTGCCATAATAATTTAAATAATATAACATTTTACGCTTATTCTTTTAAATTTCTATTTTCATGAGTTTTATGATATAAATTGGTGCAGTGCTAAATGCATATAATGTGCATTTAAATAAGAATTTATTGGATTCATGCTCAACAGATTTCCACTGGGAGGAGTGCTCAGTTTAAAATGTTGATAGGCCAGTGGAATGAATTTTCTGTCTATGGGCAGCAGTAGAAAATGGTGGTTTATTGCATAGATTTTGGGAGTTAGATCTATGTTTGAAGATCAGGGCTGCTCTGTACTTTCCAGTTAATTCAGTTCTCTGGATCCCAGTTTTCTTTTTCTTACAATGGAGTCTACTTCCTTAGAATGAGTGGTATGTTATGTAAAACATAGAGCATGATGGTGGTACCTAATAAGAGTGTGATAGGTTTAAATTTTTTATAACTGACATTGTAGGTTGTCGTAGAATATGTAGGGAGGCGACAATATTATGTATTGGACATATTTGTCCCAAGCAGATAAGAATTTATCTGTATACCTGAACAAGAATGATAACACATATAACTATACCAAAAAGAGAAACTAGGACTTATATATTTAAAAACAATATATAATTAAATTGTGTTATATTTATTCAAGCAGGCAGTATATGAACTGAAAACAAATATGCTAACAGGGATAAATCTCAAAAACACAATTTTAAGTTAAAAAAGCGAGCTGTAGAATAAAATAATTAAGTTGTATAGTACAGCAACACATAAGTTTGAAAACATGAAAAACAATATTGTTTACAGATAGATGCATATAGAATGAAGTTGTAGAAAAATGCTTGAGAATGATATGTACCAAGTTCTGGGAAATGGTTACCTTTAATACCATGAAAAAGAAATGCAATTGAAAGGAAAAGCATGCAATTCAACAGCATTTGTAAGATTTTATTCCTTAACCTGACTTACTGGAAACATGAAAATTCAGTATATTCTTCATTTTACCTTATTGCCATGTTTCTCACCATTAAAAAAAAAAGTAAAAAATATTTGTACAAAAAAGTAGTAAATGGTTGACCATTTGAGGTTGCTGTCTTGGAAGGAGGGAGGGTGCGAGGGAGGGATGGACTGAGGGACAGAGGAAGGAAAAATATTTTGAGTAAGAGTAATTTACTTGACGTTTTCCTTCAAAAGACTTTTTGAACAAGCAAGCAAAAAAAAAAAAAGAGGAAGAAGGTGGGGGGGACACATCTGGTTAATGGGCTGGCATTGAATGCTTAATTATTCCACTTTTGACACAAGGATATGTTTTAACATCTTGAACATCCAGGTAACTTTTCTTGTGTGAAGTCTGAGCGAGAAAAGGAAATGCATTGTTAGTCTCTCTCTACCTTTCTTCTTTTTATTTTAATAAGAGATGGTATCATTGTAGGCAGACAATTTGATGTCACATTTTTCTATGATATTTTCACTGTGTGCACCAGGGCGCCTGTTCTCTGCGGCTACATGACATGCAGGATTTTTTTTCCCCTTCACATCAGAGCCTCAAAAACAAGCTCCACAGCATCAAGCACAAAGACTATCAATAAACATTCTATCTTTTCTTTTTTTTTTTGTTATTTAATAAAGAAAAGGCAGAACCATGATGTTTGGCTGTCAAACAGCAGATATTTCAGAAATTATTTCTCTTCTTATGGGTCTTTGATGACCATGAGATCTCCCTGCCTCCAGCCTCTATGCTTGACCCCAGGGAATGGGCCGGAAGCCGCTGTAGGGAGTGCAATTGAGAAACTTGCTGAGCACAGTCACTGCCCTTCCATTCATCGGACTGCAGGCGACTTGGTAGATTATCCGTGGCTCTTTCTCCCACCTGTGTGTGCCGGTCCCTGATTATACCCCGTCCCTTCCCTGCATGGTTTTGCTATCAGTGGGAGTGGCTTGCTGACATACCTGGCAGAATGCAGGCCACTCAAGTTAGCGTACCAGCAAAGCAGCCGGGTTGCTAGGGAGCTGCCCTCTGAGCATCCCTTGATCTATTTTTAAATTTCCATGCTTGTTTCCTCTCTGAAAGGAAGCAAAGAATAATACCGCTTGGCTTTCTCCTCTCTTAAGAAACAAAGTAACCAACAAGGGTAAGACCTGTTGTGAAGTTAAAAAGCATTTGGTAATTAAGCTTCAGAATGTTACGGTATTTGTGCCCATCTAGTTTCTGCTTAATTAATTTCCAGATAAGGCGGCATCTCAGAAGAGGTAGAAGTGTCTATAAGGAGTGTAGGTGAAATTTGCTAGTGCTTAAAAAAAATCCATTATAAAGCTCTTGAACCACTGTTCTCCCAAGCATTTAACAATAACCCATTATGAGATGCCCAGAATCCCCCACCACAGGGAATAAATGAGAAATTTGGAGGGCTATTGAGCAGTGAGTTTTCACAGCTGATACACAGAAAAGTCTTTAGCACAGGTGTTTCGGTAACTGTGAAATACCGAGGAAATTCAGTCTTCTGTGACACATAGATTCACTGTCTTGTGTGGGATGGAATCTTATGGAACTTGCAAAATATCTGTAATATAAATAAAAGAAGAAGAAGGACAAAATTAGCTTTTACAGAACTCCAGAAATTGTTCCTTGTATGGAAAAGTCTTCCTTTTTGGCCACTGATAACTAGCAGTTTTCTTGGTATTTTTTTTCCAAGTTAGAATGAATCCAATTTCAAATGTTGTTAGTGAATTTTTAAAGTGATGTGTTATATGCATGCAGGTGTGGAGAAATCTGGTGGAATAACAAGTGTGCTAGTCTCCATGTGTCAGGATTTTTTTTTTTTTTTTTTTTTGAGCCTTTAAGAGATATTTTTCTCCTTCTCCATGACCAGACCTTGGTAGCAGCTGATCAACAAGGTGGGGAGCTGATATGCCTTCCATTTACAATTCTAGAAGTAAGTTACACTTTCTAGAATTCCTAGGAATATTCCAGTGCCACCATTTGGGAAATCATGAGCTTAGACATTACAGTTTCTCTGTATATTAATGTAGAGTTCAGGAAAATAGATACACTTAAAGGGGACTATTAGTCTATATAATTTCCATAAAGCTCTTGGTTTCTCTTTTGTAACTTTAAGTCTAATGTATTTTTCCAGATGAGGTATTGTTAAAAAAAACATGCATCCACAGGAGAGTTTACCTAGAATCCATCGGAATTACAGTGAGATTTCTTCATTTAAACCTCACAGTTTAATTACTAGCATGTACGGACGACTTTTGGGGGGTCAGTCATTGTTCTAAACTCTTCTTGCCTTAATATTCACAAAAACTCTAAAAATAAAATACTGTTATTAATTTCCATTTTAGTAGCTGAAATAGAATTTCTTGAGAGGAAGTTACTTCCTCTAGGTCATTCAAACCCAGGGCTGTCAGATCACAGAATCTAAATACTAAGCTACTGTCCTATGTGATCTGCCTTCTGTAGATAAATAGTTCAAGTTTGATGCAACTTGAATTTTTAGAACAATTTCTTAACTAGTTCAAGGCATTTCCCAATATGGACTCCTGAAAAGTTGCACATAAGATGGATCACTCTTAGAAATTAGCCAGGGAGAAGCAGGTTGGCCTTGGGAGGTCAGCAAAATAAAGGTTTTAATCCTGAACTGACCATTTTAACTGGGCCAGTTACCAAAACTCAGTTTCCCCATCTGTAAACTAACAATAATATTATCTCTCTCGTAGGGTGGTTATGAAGATTAAATGAGATGGTCTACACAAAACATCTGCCATGTAGTAACATTCAGTAAATAGCAGCTAAAAATTAAGATTGCCATTGTCAAAGTGCAATTTGGAAACCGTAATCTCAGACTACCTTAGGACTTAAAGGCTCTCTCTCTTACTTGTCCAAGTTTAAGGACAAATGCTTAGTGTTAAGCTCTGAGCACACCAGAGCCCACTTCCATATTTGCAGTAACATACTTAAGGGTGTAGCTCTAGTCTTAGAGGGTAGAAAGCAGGAAGGCTGAGCGTGTAATCCACACAAACTGTCAGGAGAATGTTGAAGTGTTCCCTCTTTTGTCCAGCTCTTCAGTATTTTGGCAGGCAGTGATGTTCTGGGAGAGATAAGAATCGTTGCTTATTGCCATAAGTTTTTTATGACTAAGAAATTATTTGATATCATAAAATGAAATATCGCTGGTAAGAAATTGGTTTTCATTTTTTAGAATATTCTGGCATGGCTTAGAAGCCAATGACTGTTTGACATTCCTAAATCTCATACTGATAACTTGCCATGTGTAGAAGAGGAATATAGAAAAACATCCAGTCTCCCCAGTGAAATGTGATCTTCTTGCTCTGTTTTTGGTACAGATCTATCAAGTATTATATGTTCTCTGGAATGGGGCAAAGATTCAGGTGTTACTGCTACAGTGGCAAACTAAGAAGGTGCTGAGAATCTCTGGAAGTTATTTGCATACTTTTTTTACTACTACATGCTCAATCTGGAGTACTCGATAGAGAGTATGGTGTACTGCGTACCAAAAGCTGCTGGATACCAAAGATACACCAATTGGCTCCAACCCTGGTTCAGTTGTATGGAAAAAAAAACAAAAAACAAAAAACAGACAGGTAAACAGGAAGATGAGTGCCCTAATTGTTCTTTAAGAATATTGCCGAGAGAGGTAAGGGAGGCTGGTGTGCATTTTTTCAGGACATGCCTGTTATTCACTTCCTTCTCTCCTTTGGCTTCCAAAGCAATGGAGAAATGAATAGACAAGTGAGATAGTAGTAAAATAGTCCACTTCATTACAGTAAAGCTGGATTGGAGAATGTGACTAGGTCTAGGGGCCAGTGCGGGTTCTCTCAGCTCCTGAGCCGCCCACCCTAGCCAAAGTGAACTGATTATTCCCTTGGTCTTTGGCAGGGGAGCCAGACCACTGCAGCTCCCTTGGCTAAGGTAGAGCTCCCTCAGTGTCTTACTGTATGGAGAAGGTAAATAGGTGTGGTCCTCCAGGGGGCTAGTTTCAGAGAGAGCCTCAGAGAGGAAAATGAATGTGCAAGAGCACTTTTCCTCTTACCACGAAACTTGTCACTGTGCCTCCCATGAACATAAGTGAGAAATGGGGTTGGAAAGAAGGGTGAACACTTTCCTCACCCAAGAAGCCAAAAGAAGTTGTATTTTGGCTCAAGAAGGAAACATGTTCAGAAGAGAAAATCTGTTCCTCTTAAAATCCTTCTTGAGCTGAATCATGAAGGATGAAGAGGAGCCTGCAGAAGAAGAAAGGGAAAAGCATTACAGGCAGGCAACATGGTAAGTGCAAAGAAGAAGATAAAAGGGCCCAGCATGAGATCCAGGTGAATAAAGAGAAGAAAATAGATTTACTTTCAGATTTATGTTTACAGCCCCCAATGTGCTTTACTATCAATATTTCCTTTTGATCTTTACAATAATGCTACGAGAAAAAATTGTGATAGCAATTGATATTCCTTTTTTCTATGGCATCTGTGATTGAATGAGCTAAGATATTTAAAGTATTGCACATAGTATGTAGAATACAATTGACAAATATTGACTATTATTACAGTTAATGCTATGTTTATTATTATTACTACTATTATGATTTTTATTGCTCTGGCTATTGCCGAATTCCCTTAGCTAGTAAATAGCATAACTAGTAAGTCCCATTGTTAATGACTTCGCTAGTATGTGGTGTAGCTAGTAAGATGTCCAGCTAGTCAGAGGTAGAACTGGGACTCAGTGATGTGGTGTCCAGTAAAGTCCAGGGACTTAATTAGCACTCTGAAGAACTGTAAAGAGTCTGTGATTTTGCTCTATTATATTAACAAGTTTAGTTTGCCACCAAAAAAAGAAAGATATTTTTATTACTTGTGGGAATAAAATACAGCAGGAAGCATGAACTTCATATTCTCACTGGTTCTCCTTGACCCCCAGGGCAATGTGGAGTGGCCCAGGTGGATGTTGCCCACTTAGTGGGCTTGCGCCACGGCTGAGGAATCCAAAGCTTAGAAAACCCCAGTTTTGCGGGGCTTCTGGACGGCTCAGTCAGTTAAGCATCTGACTCTTGATTTCAGCTCTTTTTTTCCCCTCCAGGCCATTTGGTCAATATAACAGCACCCAGAGAAGGCTAAATTGATACAAATAACAGAGGGATCATAGATAGGCTTGGTGAGCAGACTCCATTCACCTCAAAGTTCCTTGCAATTCTTCCTTTAAGGTACTGGCAGAAGAGACAAGAACTTTCCCAGGGAGAAATCCAGCAAAGTCTCAGATCTCTCAGAGCGTGTGTTTCTCAGAAACCCATGGGAACCAGAGTGTTTCTAGTGCTTGGAAAGAAGCATCATCTTGAGGATTGTATGTTCCAGAATGTTAGAAGCTTGTATTACAAGATGGAGGCATGGTCCAGAAAAAAGTCACTGGCTTTAGAGAAAGCAGAAATGAGGTAGTACAGTTTTGTGGACAGAAGTATAGATTCAAGCACTGAATTCTCTCTTTCTTCCTTCAGGTATATATTGTAATGAATTTCTCAACTTTTAGAAATACATATTTCTGGCTCCTCATCCCTAGAGTTTCTCATTCAATATGATCTGTGGAATCTCTTTTGAAAAATTTCCCCAGGTGATTAATGTACAGCAAGGACTGGTGACTGCTCTTCTTGGAGACATTTTTAATATTTGGTTTCATATGTAATTTAAGTGATTTATAAACAACTCTTATTACAGCTTGCAAATATATATATATATATATATATACACACACACACATATTTCTTTTTTTAAAGCTCCCAAACAAAGTAAGGAGAATTAAATAGTAATCCTCTAAAATCCCATCTCAAATTTGGTATTTGGTATGTGTTGTTTCATTAAGTATCTCTTCTTAGAAATTCTAATGTTTCCTCTCATAAGAAAATAGGTTATTATACTAAAGAAGCTATTCTGATAGAATACTTGGGTTTTGCTCTTCAGATTTAGAAAAATTAAGCATCTCTAAATGTGCTCCAAAAGGGAAATTTGTGTCAGTTTTGCTTATTTGTGGTATCACTGTAATGCACAACTTCATGATGCGTCTGGAGTCTGTCAATTCCACCATCTAATGTCTAATCAAAAGTAGGTGCTGGATTACTGTGGCTGATTGTCAGCATAATCACATGCTAATATGACTTTCTGTTTTTCCTGACACCATCCTACAATGTCAAGACCCTTCATAACTCTCTTTCACCGTTCAGTTTTTCCAAAGAACAGGCCTATCAGCTAGAGGCTATGAAATTGTCTTCATGTCTTCCACACTTACAGATCAAAAGCAAAGAAGACTGACTTTTCTTAGGCACCTCTAGTTTCACATTGAACTACATGGAGGGAATTTTCATCCTTCCCCAGATATGAATATTAATAGGAAATGGATAAGTATATATATATATATATAATATAATATATATTATATATATATATATATTCTCAGGAAAAAGCACTCAGAGGCATATTGCAGCATATCATGAAAGAAGACTGGATTTTTTGTGTGGTTAAATTGATATTGTTTATCACATGTTTATTAGGAAATTCATCTTGTGTACTGGAGTTCTTTTGCTATGTTAGAATTGGTTGTTCTAACTAGGATTTCTAAAGAAAAAAATTAGTGGAAACAGTTATATATTTGCAGGTGTGAGTGAGACTGAAATTTTTGGAGAAAGAGTTATGTTTTCTATTAGAATGTTATTTCATTCAACAAATAATTGAATGCCTCTTAGGGTAACAAAGTAATTGGCACTAAAAGTATACAAAATAATAATCCCATATAACACTTACACTTTAAATACCTCTTTGATGCTTATAGTTTCATTTTGAAAAGATGGAGAAAGTATTGCCTTTTTCTTTAAGGATATTATAGAATTTGAGGGTGGGGGAGGTTGAAGGAGTGGCATATAGTAAATAAATTAATGGGCTACAAAATAAAGTTTAATCTCTTAGCAATCAGAGATTATGTAAAATATAGCATGGTGATGGAATTTATTTTGACCGATAATTCACAAAGATCCAATCAATCATAGTTAGTGGGCCCAAATTATGAGCTTAGGCTATGTAAAGTAGTAGGATGAAAATGGCTTTTCTTCAGGATAATATAATTTGATTTGGCAAAATATTTCCTTACCAGTTTCACTTGCATTCTTGAAGCGCCTCTAGATTTATACTTTAAAAAAAATAATTTTTTCTCCTCAATGCTGAATTCATCTGCTCACCAGCAGTTGTAACAATAGGATCCCTAATGTGAAATGTCAGCTTCTTGTGTATCAGATACTGTAAAGACCAGAAGGAGAGGGGAACACCTAGTATTTGGAGGCAGACTCAGTATCTGTAGTTCATTCTACTATCTAAAGGATGAGGAATAAAACCAGGAATAATGAATTTTCCAAAAGGTGATTAAAATTCAAAATCAGAGTAATTTTTTCCTTAAAATATTAAACTTTACTTTGCATTTATAGACAACTGCAAATGTTCATTAAACACCTGTTAAAAGAACTTTAGAAATAAAAGGAAACACTGTCTGTTGTGTGTAGTTATCTGTCACCATGTAAAAAATTACCCCCAAACTGTACTGCTTAAAACAACAAGCATTTATTACGTTAAGTTTTTGTGGGTCAAGAATTCAGGCACATTTAGCTGATCCTCTGCTCACAGTCTCTCACAAGGGCTACAAACTGTTGACTGAGAATTCAGTCATTTCAAAGCTTGACTTTAGGAGGAGTCCTTTCGAAGCTCACTAATGTTGCCATTGGCAGGACTCAAGTTCTTGCTGGCTGTTAGCCAGAAAAATCAGTTCCTTGCCATATGGACCTCTCCTGAGGGCTATGCACAACTTGGAAGGTTCCTTTCAAGAGAGAAAAAGCATGAGAGAGAAAGAGAAAGAATATGAATGAGAGAGAAAGAGAGATCAGAGTCTTTGTACCATAATCTCCAAAGTATCACCTATCATTTTTCATTTCTCTATTCATTACATGTGAGTTGCTAGATCCAGTCCACACTCAAAGAGAGGGAATTAAAGAGAAGGATTTACACAGCACATGAAAACCAAGAAGTAGGTCGTTGGGGGCCATTTCATAGAATGCCTGCCACATATAGAAATAATCTCACTGAGGCTTTCCTCTTATAGCCAAGGAAACTGAGGTGCAAAGTTGTTAATTGCATGTCCAGTGTAACAGAGCCTGTTGCTGTTGTTGCAAGAGCCTAGATATCTTGACATAGCTCAAAACTTTCTGGTAAGAGAAAGGCAGGAAGCAACAGAGGTGGAAATATAGAAGCCGTTTTCTGCCAAAGTGGTTTTCAACCTCTGTTCATAGCGTTAAGTGAGTGGGCTTCTAATGGCACATCCAGCCCTTCAACCAGATAAACTATTATTTCAATTAGTTTTGTATATTAGTCTTTTTCATAGGATGCCTTTAAATGAAATGGTTCTACTGGTCAAACTTAACCTGAAAATAATTGTTCTTCATGAATTTTATTTGAAAAAAATTTTCGGGTTTAATATTGGAACTGAAAGATAGTCTGTTCACATTAATGCATTTTTTCTGACCCTTACATCATTTTATCCAGAAATCATTTTTGTTACTTATAAACGGATAAAGGTTTTAATAGTTTTTTTGGTAAGACTCAGTATGTTTGGAAATGTTATTTTTTAATAATTTTATCAATAACTTAAGCCAGTTCAAAGTACACAGTTTTAAAATTCTTTTGCTCTCATTACAATGAATAGATTAGAGAGACTTCTTGTGATCAGTGACTTACATATTTGAATGAACTTTTGTCATCTAGTAAACTGGTGTATACCAGTTTAAGCACCTATTACATGTAACTAAGTCTTCCATATTTTTTCTGTCAAAATCATTTTATATCCTGTCATATATACACAGTAAAACAGCTACAAACCTTAGACATACAAAGAAAGAGAAAAACCCTCGTTGGAGGTCTATTTTTTTTGTTTTTTGTTTTTTGTTTTGTGAATTTCTGGAACTTTGGCTTAGATACTGAATTTCTTTTAAATACATCATTTCAAGAATCTTTTTTAACCTGCTTTTTTCACTTAAAATTTTATAAACCCTGTCTAATTTGTCTAATAACACAACTAGATCACTGTAATCCTTCATTGTCATTTAGACTGTTTTCCAACTTTAAAAATGTATTCTAAACATCACTGTGAAGACTGTCCACGTATATTTATCTATGTATCCTTCTTGGAGTATCTCCTTTCGATAATCCTCTAGGAGTTAGATTTCTGAGTGAAAGGGTGTGTAAAGACTTTTGGTAAAAATCCCTAAATCACCCTTGAGAAATTTTATATTCCCAGGAGCAGATTAGGAGAAGAGAGGAATCTAAATACAGGTTTCTGCCACAACCTTTCTTTGCAATGGCCCTTTTGTTTAACTTCTCTGTATTTCTTTTTCTGAAAAGAAAGCAGTCACCATTTTCTGAGAGGACGGAAACTTGTAAAGTAGGAAAACATGAATTTAGGTTTGCATTTCAATACCCAAGAGGTCCAAGTGGATTCTTCTCTTGGCCAAATGCACTCTTGCATTCCTAATCATCTATGTGTAACACCAGGAAAAGGTAGTGCTCTATTTTGCTCGCTGTCTATCCCATCTGTATCTATGCCACTTTAGGAAGTATTAAAAAATATATCACAAACATTTAGAGGGGAGCAGGGGAACTCATTGATTTTCTGAAAGCAATTTGTTAATTAACATCAAAGGAATGAAATCTGACTTGCATAGCCTAGTGAGTGGCATTTTTCCATAGTCCTGGTTGCTATGGTGATGAAGGAAACTCGTTTGTTCTGGGTCACTCCTAAATTTGTGCATGAAAGCATAAGAGATTATTTCTGTCTAATCAAGTTATTTGGAAAAGTTGAAGGGGAGGTGCAGTGTTTTACAGCCATCAACCCTCAACAGAATAAAACACAATAGCTGAGAGAAGGGAATTATATCTTCCTTTTCAAAACAGAACTGAGAATTTCTAACTGACCCTGAAGCCTCTTCCAGCAGAATATCTTCCCCCCACTTTGCACTCATATGAGGAATGTGGAATCACATTTCTTAAAGGGAATTAGAGTACATATTGAAAAACTCTACAACCCGACTTTGCATAATGAATAAGGAGTAGGGTGTGCATTCATTAAACAATTTTACTTTTGAACTTAAATTTTACAGTGTGTCAAATGCCTCACTAGGTCCGCATTGCCAGGAAGCTAACTTCTGTTACAATTAACATAATTGGGAGAGCTGGAATAGAGAAGGAATGGCTCACCTATTTTTTCTAACCAGATGTCCTGGCCCCTGTGGTATATAGATTTAAGCATCTCTTGCACATTCCCCTGCCTGTCCAACACCTTAGCTACTCCTTAAGCAGATGATAGTTTTGTATGTCATTATTGGACTTTCTTTATCAGCCCAAACATTATTTTTATAAAAGACTGTCGCTTCAGTTTCATTTTTATTTATAAAAAAATTACTTTTGTTTCTTTCTGAGACACAAAGATATGAATTCAGATCTTTATTCTGACATTTATTAGCTGTGTGGATAAGGAAAAATTCCTTAACATTTTGATACTTCAGCTTTCTTACGTACAGAATGAGTATAGTAAGATTTACCTATACAGGATTGTTGAAGAGTTTCCTCTGTGTCAGTCATACATTTCAGCGTAACAAATTACACCCAACATTTAACAGCTTAAAATAGCAGACATTTATTATCTCATAGTTTCTGAGGGGCAGAAATCCACAGGAACTTAGCTGGGTGTTATGGCTTAGAATTGCTCGTGAGAGCAGTCAAACATTAGCCACTGAGACACTACTGAGGCTAGAGATCCTGCTTCAGAGCTCACTATTAGGTTGTTGGAAAGCTTCAATTTGGTGCTGACTGTTGGCCTTAAGGCTGCTAATTTTCATCATATGGGTCTCCTCATAGCAGCTGGCTTCCCCCAGAATGAGTGATCCGAGAAGAAAGGGTGAGAGCACAAGAATAAGAAAAAACACCCAACACAGAAGGCACAGTCCTTTTTATAACCTAACCTCAGAAGTGACGACCTATTATTCTTGCTGTATTTTTTTTTAAAAGAAATAAGCTGCCTCTTGGTTAAAGACCTCTGTTATTCATTATTTGGACCTCCACTTGGCAGTTGACTTCTCCTTGATTGAAGAGTGTGATGTGTAGAGGATGAGAGTGAGATAGAGCGTGTTCAGTTGAAGTTGCAGCCTTTTTATAACATAATTTTGGAATGAAAAAAAAAAAAAAAGACACGAGCGCCTGGGTGGCTCAGTTGGTTAAGTGTTCTACTTTTGATTTTGGCTCAGGTCATGATCTCAGGGTCCTGAAATTGTGCCTCACATGGGCCTCTGTGCTGGGCATGGAGCCTGCTTAAGATTCTCTCTCTCCCCTTCCCTCTCCCCCTTTTCTCCCCATTCTCTCTCTCAGAAAATTAAATAAATCTGGCCTACACTCAAGGTGAGAGGAACTAAGCTCCACCTCTTGAAAAGATGAGTATCAAAGAATTTTTGGACATATTTGAAAAACCACCATACCCTCCTCTTGTGGACTTTTGTCATCCCAAAAGATATATGTTGAAGCCCTGACCCCCAATACGACTAATTTGGGGATAGAGTCTTTAAAGAAATAATTAAGTTTAAATGAACTCTTAAGGGTGGGGCCTAAATCCTTTAGAACCGACATCTTTATGAGAAGAGGAAAAAACACCAGATCTCTGTGTGTGTGAGTGGGTGTGCACATGCATGCATGCACACAGAAAAGACTACATGAGGACACATCAAGAAGCCTAGGAGAGTGGTCTCACCATAAAGCAATTCTGCTAGTACCTTCATCTTGGCCTCTAATCTTCGGAAATGTGAGAAAATAAATTTCTGTTCTTTAAGCAACCCAATCTGTAGTATTCTGTTATGGCAGCCTAAATGCCAATATATTCACAAAACACCTCTAGTATAAGAGGGAACTCAAATTTCTGAAGGTCAGAAAATCCAGCCACAAATTTACCTGTATATAAAAATTCTATTTGCAGTTTTTATTTGTTAAGTTCATGAGAATATTATACATTGTGTGAGAGCAGTGAAATCAATGTTTTGCAGTAATGTGCTGTGTTTATACTGTGTTGGCTTTAAATAAAAGACCTATTACACAAAGTAGATTTGCAATAAATAGTAATTTTTAAATTAAAGATAGGCATTTATCTATATCAGTTATTCTAATCTGCACTTAAAACTCATGTGGAATCATGTTATTACCCTACTTTATATATGAGAAACTTGGGCTCAGAGAAGTCTGAATTTTTCCCATGTTGGCATTCCCCATAAGTAACAAAACTGAGCATATAGCACCAAAACTGTGTTTTTTCCACTATACGAAATTGCCTTTCTAAAGAGGTCACACTAGTATTTTAGACACTTCAGTTCTTGGAATTGTTTAAATAGGAAAACTTGAGGGTCTTACAGTGACAAGTACCACAAGTAGAAAACCCAGTACAAATTATTTTATCTTATAAATCTTTGATTACATGAGATCCATGTATTTTTATTGCAAGCCTTACATAGCACATTTGGGGAAATAGAAAAGAAGATACACATTTATTCATTCAACAATCTTTGGACACTAGTGCTACATAAGATAGTGTATTAGTTATTTTGGAGGCTTACAAAATGATTTGCAAAGGCTCTGAATAACTCTGGAGTATATAATCTGGTGAAGGCAATTAGATTTGAGCACAAAGAATAATCATTAAGTGTATTAGTTACTGTTGCCACCGCAGTGCTGCATAACAAACCATGCCAAAACTCAGTGACATATACACCAATAATTTATTCCTGCTTACTTATTTGTGGGTTGCCTAGACAGGCATTGTCTGACCTATCTTGCTCTTTGCTTGGCTTAGTACAAAGTGATTAATTGCACCAAGATTTGGTCCAAGTGTCCCTCACTGTCTTTGATTCAGTATGCTAGCCAGAGCATACTGTGCTCATGGTGATGTCAGAATGATATGATGGGCAAATAAAAACCTTCAGTGCTTCTTAAAGATTAAGCTCTGGAAACATTTGTCATTTATCCCATGTTCCATTTGCAAAAGAAGTCGCACAGTCAAGCTCAACATTAATGGGGTGAGAAAATAAGACTCAGCCTTTAAAGGAGGAACTATAAAGTCACATAGCCAAAGACATGGATACAGGGAAGGGTAATGAATTGACAACTATAACACAGTTCACCACAAAGATAAGAGAATAGTACATTCTTTAAGAGACACCTAAGAAAGTGAAAAGCCATGCTCAGAATCATTAAACCTTATTTTAAACCTATCTCCTTCTCTTACCGAATGTGAATTAATTGTTTAACTGCTTGGTACCTAAGTTTCCTCATCTTAAAAATGATTTTTGTAAAGATGAAATCCAATCCCATCATGTAAGTGAATACCAGTGTCTGACAGATAGCAAGAACTCAGTAAAAGAAAGAAATACAGAGTTAGGACTGTGAGAGATCATATTCCACTGAAAGAAGCAAGGCATCCATTTGTGAAACAACTAGAGAATGATTACAGGCAACCTCTAAGTAAGAATAAATAGCATATAAAATTTGATCCATGTGGAGAGGACTTAGGAAAGTCGTCTTTATCCATGTAGAATTTTTGCTCACCAAATGAATAACTTTAGTTCTCTCTCTCTCTCCTTTATTTCTCACCAATTAACTTCGGGAGAGCATGCATATATTTCCATTCATTTTAACTGTTTATAAGATATTCTGGTGGTGAAATAATATGGTTGTCATGGAAGCAATCAAGAATCAGGAATCAGAACTCAGGAGAGTGCAGGCAGCTGACCATGGCTCATTTTTACAATACAAAAGATTTTGTTTTTTTCTTTACAATAAGTCACTCATAAAGGAATATGTCTATCAATATCATTTTGTGATTCCAAACCAAATTCATTAAACAACTGTAGTCCTATAAGTTTCTAAATACAGACACATATATGTATATATACTCAGTATCTGTAGGTATCTTATACATTATTTGTGCATTTTAAGTGTGACTAATTATCATTCCCTCACTGCCTTAGTTAAATTTGGAATTTTCCTATTATCCTGGATGTTGAGACCAAAACCCAACTCAGCAAACCTTTATATTCAACTTTGCTTCCCTAAAATCTCTACTCTCAAGGAGTTTCTAATTCATTTGAAGAAGCAAAAAATATTCAAAAATATATGTTCAAGGAAACAGGTAGGGATATATAGAAGGGATAATTAGGTTTCCCAGGTCCTGTATCTGCCTTTCTATGCATTCTGGCTAAACCCATTCACATTTTTAAATTTAAGTAATTGAACAGATATTTTCAAAGGTATTATCTTCATTCGTCCTACCAAAATCGTTATTTCAATCAGTTTAGCAGTGATCAGGAAAGTTCTCATTGTAGCAGGGTACTGTGTTATGTGCTTCGGAAGGAAAAAAAAAAAAATCTGTATGTACTTTTTTATGTATCTGATGGATACATATGATGGACACCATGTCCATGGGTATCCATACAGATCCTAGCACATGGGAGAATCAAATAATGATCTGTTATTTTGTACATATAAGGAAGAATGAAATTTTGTGTGTTCCTTCCTCTTAAGGGAAGAAAAATTCACAAAGTAGGTACCATTTGAGATGCTCTTAAATAGGATTTCATTAAAGAAACAAGCTGAAGCAATGTACTCTAGAAGTAAAAAAAAAAAATGGAGATGTCTTTCAGGCCTTTGAAAACTCTGCATTTTAGGCCTAGACAGAACACCAATGCTAGACATGTAGCTATGGAGGTTGTAAAAGTAGTTGGTGTTATAAGAAGTTTTTTAGGAGAGAGAGAGCGAGCATGTGAGTACACCATAGAGAAAGACTATGAACAGAAGGAAAGAAAACATAAAGGATCATCAAGAATGAGCAGGAAAAAAAGAAAACACAAACAGCAATGGAGACTAAAAAATTATCACACTGGGCAACAAAGGGAGTGTAGTATCATGGAAAGGGAGGAATATCAAATTAAAAAAAAATCAATTGGAGAATAAATGAGGACCATGAGGAGTAAGTTGGTGAAAATTTTCTTAATATTATAGAGAAGACTATATATATAGACTTCTATAGAAGACTATTATAGAGAAGAATATTTTTATGGGTCATGAGAAAATAAGGAAAGGACGAGTGAACAAATAGTAAAATTTTAAGAATAGGAGAGTAGTTGAAGAGGCTCATCTTAAAGTGTCTTAGTGTTATAATTTTATTGAGTGATCTGGATCTGGGTGAAATCAGGTAATGAGTTTATTCTTTCTCTCGCTGTTCCTTAAACTGGATTCCTAGATTCATTCTTTATTAATCTGGATGAAATCTTAGTCCAGTACCACAGCTAATCTGGTCTCTTTAGTTCCCAAGAACAGCCTTATTTTGCAAATTTAATAGTCCCAACCAGTGTAATATTGCATCTCAAAAGACATTCAATTTTAAATTGTCCCTACTCTCTTAGCTCAGGTTTACTTGAGGTTTAGAAGCTTACAGTGAGGGAAGATGCATGGATTCATTCTTCTCTCTCCCTTATTCACTTGTTCCCCCACTCCCTATTTATTTTTTACTCTTCCAGGATATCCTTAGGTGGGGAGTGGACTAAGGGGGAAATTGTTCATTCTGTGTGACTGAAATAGTTGTCATTATCCTATTGAGATGGATATATAATTTCAGGCTCCATGTCTCTTTTGTTGAGTTTCTCAAAAGAGAATCTTTTGTTGAGTTCCTTCGAGTTACTCCCATTGGGAAGCACTGACTGCGGCTTCTACAATCCAGACCAAGCCTGCTTTCAAGCCTGCTTTAAATCTCACCCTCATCCTTTGGCCTTCTGATTGCGTACCTCTTTTCTAGGTCACTTCATCCCTCCGTGCAGTTCTTAAGATGATCTCAGGCTGACACTCTATCTTGAGGGCCATTTTGTTACCCAGGAAATGTACCTTTTTCACCTGTAGTGGAGAGGCAGTTTATTCTTGGTGCATATCACTCCATGCACCAACTCTTCCCTTCAGACTTTCCTAGCAAAAATTAGATGCCAGATCTTAGGTTGTTTTAACTCCTGGGGCATATGTTAAGGTGTCCTTGAGGTCCTTTTGAAAAGTTTTTCACTTGATGAATGTGACGAACAAGGACAGGATGTAATAGTATTTCAATTATTCTTCCCAGTGTAATTTCCCCATGGCTTCTTAAACCTCATTGTCTTATACATTCAGAAGTAGTGATGGTTCCTACGGTAGCAGAATTGGTTTGCAGCCATCTCTTTTCCAAGTCCTGTGTAGCTGGTTTAGCAACTGTCTTTAGAATGGGGGAGTATTTGGCAACTATTATGTTGTTCTCAGCCAAGGACCTGTGCAGAAAATTCAAGACAACAGGAAGAGTTGAATTTAACATCCTGATACATTAGTAAAATAGGAGATTAGATCATTTATTGAGAATGAACAAGGGTATTTAGGGATTTTTGTGGTTAATAAAAGAGAAATAGGAATTCCAATAAATGAGGTAGACTGTCAATTAGCAATGAGGAAAAGATTCAGTGAATAACATTTGAGAGGTCTGATAACATCAGTATGAACTACAACCCATCAACACAGTTACGAGAATTTTGCTGTTGTAAACATTAAAATGGAAGCTAAAGAGAAAAAGGAATAGAGTTTTACTTCCAGTGACAATCACTGGCAAAATGTTTTGCAGCATAAGATGGTACTAACCACTGGTTAAAATCTACAAGAGAAAGCAGACTAGGTAGATCAGGAATAATAATAATGACCTTAACCATTCATTAAGCACTTCCCATGTGCCAAGGAATTGCTAAGGTCTTTATACATATGTTCATGCGATATTATCCTTGTTTTACAGAAAAGGAAAGGGAGTCTTAGGGTAAGTTAAATAATTTCTTTCCCTAAAGTCCCTCAGCTCTAAGTGGAGGGTGGGGTTTTCGAACTCATATCCGACCTACACAGAGTTTGTACTTAGAGGTGAATTAGAAGAGAAAAAGACTTGGAGATGAATGCTTATATAGATCCAAATGAAAAGAAGAGTATGATTAATGTCAAGTGGAATCCTGGGAACCTGTAAGTCAAGGACAGAAATTCAAAGTTACCGTCGTAGGATACTAATGAAGTATAGTGTGGCTGTGCAAATGGAATGCCCAAGTGGTGTAGAACTAAAGATCATTGGAATAGAAATAAACCAAAGGACTGACATAGTAGAGTGTTGTTTTCTTGATGATTGTGAATAATGTATCTGTTCAAGCTAAAGGTGGAGGATAAGGTACAAAATGGAGAACCAATGATTTAGGGAAAAAAGAAGTCAAAGAATTTAAGGGAAATGTCATGAAAGTAGACAAAATCTGATGGCCGAAAAAAAAAAAAAGTTAATGTGGGCTGCATAAAGACCTGAAATTGTTGAATCAAAGGAATGGTGCTATAATCAGGAAGTGGCAGTGGGAAGTAAATGTGCTTCCAACATAGAATCTTAACTCCAAGGTATAAGAAAAGGATTACCTCTAGAAGGAATTGAGCCGGTTTTCTCATTTTCAAGGAAAGAAAGAAGACTAACCCCACATTGCCCACTTACCCAGAGTGGCCTTTCCCTTCCTCACAATTTAAAGTAATTCCCTTCTCCAGTCATTTTCCATCATATTAACCTCTTTTATTTTTCTCATGGTGCTTATTACTACATGAAACTACTCCTGTTTGTTAATACTTTATCCATCATAATACAAGAGCAACATGAGGGCAGGGACTTTGATTTGTCAACCGCTGTAACCCCATCACGGAAAATAGCATGGCCCATAATAAGTGCTCAATAAATATGTGTTAGATAAACGTATGAGTTGGAGTGGATATTTGAGGAAAATTTTTAGAATATGTATAAGCTTTTTGCCAGTGTTACAGGAATATCAAAGAGAAGAAGCAGGAAATGTGTTTGATGTAGCTTAAGAAGAATAGCTCTGGGGGAGCCTGGGTGGCTCAGTGGGTTAAAGCCTCTGCCTTCGGCTCAGGTCATGATCTCAGGGTCCGGCTCTCTGCTCAGCAGGGAGCCCGCTTCCCCCTCTCTCTCTGCCTGCCTCTCTGCCTGCTTGTGATCTCTCTCTCTGTCAAATAAATAAATAAAATCTTTAAAAGAAAAAAGAAAAAGAATAGCTCTGAACTAGATGTGGAAAATGTTTAGTAAGATTTAAAGTACACCTAACTAGAGAAGCCTAACCTTCATTGCTAAATGGAAATCCCCTGAATGATGGAGGTAGAGAGCTGGGAAGCACTAGGCTCTGGGATCAAGGTCACTATGGGAAGATAATTGAATTATAGGACTCAATATTTTAAAGACCTCTTTGGGACTTGGGTAAACTGTGGATTCTTTACCACCTGTGACTCCACCTGATTTTAGTTGTTGTGATTGCTGAAGAAAATAATAAGGACACTAAATATGATTCCTTTTTTTCCCATTCCTCTTTCATTTATATTTATCTTGAAATCACAGAATGATTCTTTGATTGGTGGTAAACAGCAGACTTTTTTTTTTTCAGGTTAAATGAAGTAGAGTATTGATGTTAACTCCAGTTTTATTTCTTTTTTTTATTTCTTTTTTTTAATTTTAATTTTAATTTTTATTTTTTTTCATAGTTTTATTTCTTAAGTAAGAAAGCTATTATAGAAGAATAATACAGGAGAGAAGAGCCCACAAAATCATTTCATTTGTTAATAGTGTTTCAAGTTGTGGAGGAGAAGAAGAAAATAATCTATTTTAGGGTATGATCATTTCAGTGTTGAAGTTCAGAACAGGCTGGAAAATTAGAGAATGGGGGCAAGGAGAAGAATCAGAAGGCTAGAGTTTTCCCATCCACATTGAAAACAAACTAGAACTCGGACTAAATAAATAGTACAATTATTAGATTATAGCAAGTTCCCTTAGGATTCTACACGGATTAACCAGAAACATCATCCAAAATATCTGCCTGAAAATGGCTATTTGGCCTTTTGTTTCAAGGGAGTGAGGTGGTCTAATGAAGCTTTGTGAACTCTCTGCCATATAGAACTTTCTAAGAGAGTCTGCTCTTATGATAGTCTAAAAAAATCAAGCAAAAGGAGTTTGCATTTGTAGCTTATTTAGACCTGAACTGACTGAAGAAAAGGAAATCACCCAAATGCTTAAAAAAATTGATTCTCTAAATTCTGACCAAATAGTTTGGAATGGTTGTTTATCCTAATATATTAGAGCTCATTAGATAAAACACAGAAATTGCCAGAGAGGATTAGTGGGGGTTCTATTTGTTTGTTTGCATTTCCTTATTGGCATTTATAAATTCAGCCACGGATAAAAGGAGGGATACAGCAGTGTCTGATCTGAAAAGAAATTAATTAAAATATTGGAAAACGAGGGATTTGGTAAACGATCCAGATTAAAACTGAGCAAACATGGGAGAAATTCAGAAAACAAACATAAAATCTAAAAACATGGTGAGGCAGAGTCTCAGTATCTTTATAGTCTCCTTAGGAGAACAAGGAAAGGAACTCTTACAAAGCCTCAGGAGGGCAAGGTGCTATCACTGTATATCTATGACATCAGAGACTGTGTAATATAATGTTAAGGCTGCTGTGCTCTGTACTTACATTGCTGGGTTCAAATCCAGCCAGATCACTTCTTTGCAGATCTTGGTAAGTTACTTCGCATCTCTGAACCTTTGTTTTCTCATTTGTGATGTGGTAATAATAGAATCTACCTCATAGGGCTATTGTGAGGATCAGATGAGAGCATGATTAGAACAGTATCTGGCTTTCTGTAAATAATAATCATTTTTACCATATCAGCATCTTTTCTTGTGTCTGTTACAATGTCTGACACATGGCAGACAGTAAATATGTGGTGAATGACTGACTGACTGCATTGTAGCCAAAATGAAGCTTTCTATCTTTTACACTTACAGTCTAAGACAAGGGGTTAAAGTTGAGCCAGAAATTTAATTTGTACATGGTTCAGTCAAGGAATGTAAATGAATAAAGCACGGTTGATGTAAGAAAAAAGAAACGTTGGGTTGCCTGGGTGTCTCAGTGAGTCAGACTTCCAACTCTTGATTTCGGCTCAGGTTGTGATATTGGGGTCCTGGGATTGAGCCCCGTGATGGGGTTCTACACTCAGTGGGGAGTCCGCGTTAGGATTCTCTCTCTCCCTCTGCCCCTCTCCCACCTGCTTGCTTGCTCTCTCTATAAAATAAATAAGTCCTTTTTAAAAAAAATATTTATTCATTTTAAATGGAGAGAGAGGGAGAAAGGTTGGACAGAAAGAGGGAGAAAGAATCTGAAGCAGACTCCACACTGAGCATAGAGCCTGCCACAGGGCTCAATCCCACAACTGCGAGATCATGACCTGAGCCAAAACCAGGAGTCAGACACTCAACTTACCGAGGTGCCCCAATCAATCAATCAGTCTTTAAAAAAATAAAAGAAAAAAGAAATGTCTTCTTGGTCTACCTTTTATGTTCTCACTTTGGATAGATTATCTGGGCACTGAGAAATATTCCTATGTTCTCAGTAAAATAACAACTTAGACTCTGATAAATGGCATTTGACTACTACTCTGTGTTAAGGATGTGAGAGGGAGTGGTGGGAGCCTGGAGACCTAATAACCTTGTAGAACTGGCAGCCTGTACACACTTCCAGCTGATTGTTACATTTGAGAATGCAAGCCTAGTGTTGCCAACTTTTTTTATTTTTCAAAAGAAAGTGGAAACTTAAAAAAATTCTTTTATATATATTCTCAATAGTTTTTGTAGTTATTACTTGTCTTTTAAACACTGGGCAGGCTAAGCGTTCTGTTCCCTGACTGCACACTGATGATCTAGTGCAAGGCCTGTAGGTGGGAGAGTAACCTATTAAAATGCAAATCCCCCTGGAATGCATAGCTCCTAACAACACTGTTATCACCAAGTGTCACTAGAGAAAGGACTTGGGGTGAGTGGAGAACATCTGGGGGAGGTAAGATAAAAGGAGAGGTGGGAGGAAGCCAGAGGCAAGATCTGCTTACTCTACCATTTTAGCTAAAACTGGTCATAATATAGAAACTAGAGGAAAGTGAGAGGCTATTTTTGAGTGACCATGAAGGGAGAGTTAAGGGGAATATATCAAAGTAAGAGTTCAGAAGGAAAGATAAATAAAAATTAAAAATACTATTTTCCAGTCAACATAAGAAGTATGTGGCAGTTTTAAAACATCCTACTTAGAAGAAGAAGAAAAAAAAGCCCTCCTACTTAGAAATATAGTCCTCCTACTTGTTTTCCACTTACCTCCATCTATCTCATGTTTATTTCTTAGAGACCTGAGTACCTCAGTACTTTTTAATCTGTGAGACATTTAGGGAAATTGAGAATTCTCTGTACCACTGCTGAGCACATTTTTGTTCTGCCTAAGCTTGCTGCTCTTGTCACTGATAATGGCCTTGTTGTATGTTTGCCTTTGATTTTGGCCATGAACTATATTTTTGAAATGTATCCAGTAGCTCCCATCACTGCAGAAGCTGGCTATACCACACGTACTAGTTTCCTGTCATTGTCCACATCAACAATTTAGAACCCATTGCATTTATTTCCCTATTCAAAAAAAAAGTCAAGGAATAAAACAAATAGAAGATACAATTGTGTCCCTTTAGGTGCTCAAAATCTAGTAGAGAAGGCAAAGCATTAAACACTAGAATGTAAGGTAACCCCTATAATATTATAGTATACTATACTGTATATATAGTGTAGTATAGAGCTTATATATGTAGTATTTCATAGATTATATACAGTATAGTATTGCTGAAAAGTATTGCCTTGCAAATGGAAAAACCAGGTCTTGAATCTCACTCCTTTACTGACCAGCTGGTTGACTTTAGGCTTATCTGTGAAAAAGGTGATAAAGATATCTATTTCCCAAGTAGCTGAGAATAGAAAGAAATACTATTTGTTCAGCAATTAGCATGCAATTGCTGTCTTATAGTCAGTACTCCAAAAAGGCGGATAGATGAAGTGTTGCTTCCCGTCAGGTAATTTATAATCTAATTATAGGTAAAATATATATTATACAAAAATTTAAACAGCAATTCCATTGCTACCTAAATGTGGAATAAAATAACAAGATGTCTCAAGTCAGTAACTGATAATTTATAAATGATGGTAAGAGAGACATTGCTCACAATTCCTATGTGGAGTACTAAGGTCTGTCAAATTATATATACTTAAAAATTGTTGATTGAGATATAGCATATGTATGATAAAGTGCATGAACCTTAAGTCTACAGCTCAGTGGATCTTTTTTTCATATGTATATACCCATGTAACTACCACCAATGAAGATACAGAACATTTCTGTCACACTAGAAACTTCCTTTTTTCCCCTTTCCTGTGTGTATCTCGTCCCCTCCATCCCCAATTAACACTCCATCCCCAACTAACTCTACTGATTTCAACCACCATAGGCTAGTTTTACCTATTATTAACTCTTATATAAATGAATTGTGCATTATGTACTCCCTTTTATCTGACTTCCTTCACTCAACATTTTTTCTATGATAGTCATCCATTAGTAATGTAAGAGAGAATTCCTGTTGCTTTACATCCTCACCAATACTTGAGATTCTTAGTTTTCAAATTTAGACATCCTGAGGAGGATATGCTGGTACCCATTTTTGGTTTTGATTTGTTTTACTCCTACATCTAAGAATAGTATGATGGTTGTTTAAGTGCCCTGCCCATTTTTAAAATTGGTTATTTGGTTAATTGTCTTTTTGTTATGGATTTGCTTCCTTAGGTTCTGGATGTATGAGTAGATAGACTTCTTTCAGTCCATGACTTGCCTTTTTACTCTCCCAGTGGTACCTTCAGAAGAAATTTTTAATTTTACTGAGTTCCAATTGAAAAAATTATCTTGTGCCTTTTATGTGTGTGTGTTTGTAAACTTAAATCTTTGCTGATCTAAGTAGTCTGATATTCTGATTGTTTTGAGATGGTATTTTGAAACATGAAGGATTAATACCTGTAAAAGTTTGCACATAGATGTTATACCCAATCAAAAAATTTATTTAAAGTATATCAGATCTTATTACTACTATTTCAACCCCTTTAATTTGCCCCCAGATGGCTACATACTACTTTATTGAGAATCTGTTCTTTAGTTCCATTATCTAAAATTTTCTCAGTGTTCGGAGAAGAACATCTGTGACTAAGAGGGGTCTGCCTCATTTTAATTATTTTCAAGATAGAAATAATAGGTCCATTGTGATTCCAACTCCAACTTCCTTTTAACTTATACGGAATACCAAGGGGCAAATTTTTGCCTAATCTATGGAGGAAGGATCAAAATAGATTGCTTAATAATGAAGTTTGAAATAGTTTATTTAAAGATATTATTCTCCCTTATAGCTTAACTTTCTGTGTTAATAGGGTATTGGGATTTAGATCACTATATTAGTTTGCTAGGGCTACCGTAACATAATACTACAGACTGAGTGCCTTAAACAACAAATTTATTTTCTCACAGTTCTGGAAGCTGAAGGTCCACACCTAGATATCAGCAGGTTTGATTCCTTCTGAGGCCTCTTCCTCGGCTTGCAGATGACTTTCTTCTCACTGCGTCCTCACACGGTCTTTTGTCAGTGCTTGTGTACCCCTGGCGCCTTTCTGTGTATTCAAATATTCTCTTAGAAGGACATCAGTTAGACTGGATTAGGACCCATCCTAACAGCTTCATCTTAACTTAATCACCTTTAAAGACTCTATCTCTAAATATAGTCACATTTGAAGATACCTGTGGTTAGATTTTCAACCTACAAATTTTGAAGGGTACACAGTTAAGCCCATACCAATCACTGTTGTGTATTTTAGAAGAGTATAATAAGGAAAAGTGCCAGATTAGAAAGCGGAGGATATGTTCAACAATGTGCAAATATGCAGTTGTCATGGAAGCTGAAGTTTCAAGAAATGGAGTACACATGGAAACCCCACAAAATGTTACCCAGATGTGCATGTGAGTAGACAGTTGTACAGATGAGAAGACAGTAGATTGAATAGGTCAGTGCTGAGGAGATCCAATTTAAGGTCACATTGTGAGCTAAGAGGAATCATGAAGGAAGGTTTCCTGATTAAGAAGATTTTGTAGCTGATTGTGAAGGAAAAAAGATCATGGATTTTCTGGGAGATGGAGAACATTATCTCAGAGAAGAAAGTTAAGCACTAGACCTAGTATGTCAGTCAGATACAAATGGGTGGGATATAAATGATAAGATAAGAGATTATACTTACTTGATTCTTTTCAGATCTGCCTTCATGGAACTCAGTTTGATGTATAAAATCCTGTCATTGGGATGAGAAATATTTATTAAAGCACCTGTTAAAATCAAATTCTCATGAGATTTAAGCTCTTATTTCCTGAATGCGGAAAAGAAATCCTCTTATTATTCCCTTTAATACCAGTCAAAATCTGTCACTGTGTTCTTCCCAATGTTTCCAAATCCTAGGACTCAGATATCTTGTAGAACATCTTTCATTCCCTGTGGGCATGTCAGACCAATAGTGTAATATAACAGTTCATATCCAAGATCAGTGGGACAGAGAGAAGTGGAAGAATAGCCAGCTCCCTCCTGGTAAGGCCCAGGATCCCACAGGATGTCTCCTGTCTGCAGAAGTCCAAAGCAAGGTAGTCATTGGTCATATCCCAGGAGAAAAACATTTGAGAACTGCTTACCTAATGAGGTACAGATTAAAATTATATTAGACTATCCATGTTCATTGAAAATGGAATTTAAAAAAAAAAAAGTGGAGTTTTCTTCTTTTAAAATGAGAATTGACTAGGGCACCTGGGTGGCTCAGTTGGTTGGGCAGCTGCCTTTGGCTCAGGTCATGATCCTGGAGACCCGGGATCGAGTCCTGCATCGGGCTCCCAGCTCTGCGGGGAGTCCACTTCTCTCTCTGATCTTCTCCCCTCTCATGCTCTCTCTCACTTTCTCTCTCTCTCAAATAAATAAATAAAATCTTTAAAAAAGAGTGAAATCAAAATTGACTAGATTTTAAATTTTTTCTTCCCATTAAACTACGTATACGACTTAAAAGAAATCAAACAACATAGGAGAATATAAAGAAGAAAACAAAATCACTTGAAAATCTCCCACCCTGAATTAACCATTGTTATCTTTATGGTGACTATTATTTTCAAAATCTCTCTGTGATGAAGTATTTGTAAAATTTTACATAATGTTACCATACCAGTTTATTGGCAACCCGCTTTTGTCCTTTAAAGATATGTCATGGAATCCTTTTGATCTCAACATATTTAGATCTACATCATTATTTTTAATGGCTGCATGGTACTCCTTTGTGTGGATAAACCATAAGTTTTTAACCGTAAGTTTTTTAACTTATGGTTTATGATCCCTTTTTGAAGGACCTTGAAAATAGTTTCTAACTTTTTTGCTATTGTAAACAGGCTTTAAAGAACATCATTGTGCACTGGCCTTATTATTTTCTTTCAATAAATTCCTAGAATCTGGAGACATTCTTAAAATGTCAGTTTATGGGTAAGATGTATAATTTTACTGAAATAAGCCAGTACCCTCTTTTATTTTTAATTATTTTGTATGAAGTATTTATGGCTTTTGGTGAAATGCTTTCTTGTTCACCTTCAAAGATTCTATGGTGCAGCCTTTACCCTCAGACCTCCTAGGTTGCTCAGAAGGAAAGAACATGCATTGCTGTTTATGTTTCTATATTCAAGTTGCCATGGACTATTACTAATGGGCGGGGCTGGTAGAAACACATAGTAGTTCTGTAAAATGCAAAATTTCTGTGAGATGGGTGATTTTTGCATGAGCCTTAAAAGGATAGAATTTAGGTAAAGCATTTTAAGAATAAAAAACTAGAAGAATTAGCAAGATATTTATAATGTGCTTGGAAATTGAGGGGAAAAAGGAAGGAAATTGTGATTAAAACATTTTGGATCAAGATCTTTCCCTGTTGACTACTCTGAACACACCTATCTTCATTTTTCTTCTTGATCTCTAACCCACCTAGGGAATGTCTTTCAGTTCCTTGAACACAGCAAGCTCTCTCTTACCTCTGCTTATGTTATTTCCTCTGCTTTGTTCCTGGTACCCCTACACTGCCCATTCCTCTTTCCCTAGAATACACAACCTTTACTTGACTAAGAAATGTCTACTCAGGTTTTCATCTTGGGCTCAATTTTGGGAGTTATTCTAATTAAAAAGCCTCCCCTGAGTCACCCAGGCTGAGTTATTAGTCCCTTTTATTTGCATCCATTCCGCAACTAACATGTATTGAATTCATTAAATAACTTATTTAAATTATGTTTTATCCCATTTAAGGTTGTGTCTGTCATATTCATCACTGATATCATTAAGGCCCAATCCAGTGCTTGGGAAAACATGGGCATGGGTGAATGTTTTCAATGAACAAATGAATAAGTGAATGAATTGCAATTAGCAGAGTAGTTTTAATGGAATGGATCCTGTTGGAAGCTAGGTGATAGTTGGAAACTAGACTGGGGAGTCAGATAGAGCCTCTATTGAAGAGAGTCTTAGAGGCAGACAAAAAAATGCTAAAAATAAAGTAACATTAAAATTTTAATCTGTAGACTCCTATGGAGCTCTAGAATAGAAAACAAGAAATGTGGGGTGCCTGGGTGGCACAGTTGGTTAAGCGACCTACTCTTGGTTTCTACTCTTGGTCGTAAGACCAAGCCTCCTGTCAGGCTCTGCATTGAGTGGGGGGTCTCCTTGAGATTCTCTCTCTCCTCCTCCTCCTCCCTCCTGCTTTCTCTCTCTCTGTCTCAAATGAAAAATAAATAAGTCCTAAAAAACATATATAAAAATATAATTGAGTGGAGGATCTGAAAAGATATTTTTCCAAAGAAGACATGAAGATGGCCAACAGGTATATAAAAAGATGCTCACCATCACTAATCATCAGAGAAATGCAAATCACAACCACAATCAGATATCTCCTCACCTCACGCCAGTCAGAATGGCTATTATCAAAAAAATAAGGGGCTCCTGGGTGGCTCAGTGGGTTAAGCCTCTACCTTCGGCTCAGGTCATGATCTCAGGGTCCTGGGATCGAGCCCCGCATCGGGCTCTCTGCTCAGCGGGGAGCCTGCCTCCCCCTCTCCTTCTGCCTGCCTCTCTGCCTACTTATGATCTCTCTCTGTCAAATAAATAAATAAAATATTAAAAAAAAAGATAATAAATAACAAGTGTTGGCATGGATATGGAGAAGAGAGAACCCTCAGGCATTGTTGGTGAGAATATAAACTGGTGCATTAATAGAAAGCAATATGGAGATTCCTCAAAAAATTAAAAATAGAACTACCATATGATCCAGCAATTCCCCCGCTTCTGGGTACCTATTCAAAGAAAATAAAAATACTAAAATAAAAAGATATATGCATCCCTAGGTTCACTGCAGTGTTATTTACAAGAGCCAAGATATGCAAACAACCTAAGTATCTGTCAGATGAATTGCTAAAGC
>CM052895.1:83891418-83932967 GCA_028534135.1 Potos flavus | reverse complement strand
GTACAGCATAAGGAACAGTGTCAATAATACTGTACTAAGGTTATATGGTGACAGATGGCAATTAGGTTTACTGTGGTGATCAGTTTACAACTAAGAGAATATTGTATGTAAATTATACTTCAATTTAAAAATTAAAAAAAATAAATAATTTAATTAAATCAGGTGCCTAAGGCCATGTAAGTCCTATGAAGTACAGTTGCAAGTGGTATCAGTATTAGCCCTGAGTAGTCTCAGAAATTCTTCCTCTGACTTATTAGGACAATGTTTCCCATGTTGTTTTTCTGCAACAAATAAATAGGTATTCTTTGAAAAGTATTCTGTGTCATAGTTACTTTTGGGCTCAACATCACTGATCATTAGGGAAATACAAATTTAAACTACACCTCTCACACCTGTCAGAATGGCTAAAATCAACAATACAAGAAACGACAGGCCCCGGCGAGGATGTGGAGAAAGGGGAGCCCTCTTGCACTGTTGGTGGGAATGCAAACTGGTACAGCCACTCTGGAAAACTGTATGGAGCTTCCTCAGAAAATTAAAACTAGAACTTCCCTGTAACCCAGAAATTGCACTACTAGGTATTTACCCAAAGAATACAAAAATACTAAATCAAAGAGACGTTGCATCCCGATGTTTATAGCAGCATTATCAATAGTAGTCAAATTATGGAAAGAGCGCAGATGTCCATTGACTGATAAATGGGTAAAGAAGATGTAGTGTGTATATGTACGTGTGTGTGTGCGTGTGTGTAATGGGATATTATTCAGCCATAAAAAAAGAATGAAATCGTGCCATTTGCAATGATTTGAGTGGAGGTAGAATGTATTATGGTAAGTGAAATAAGTTAGTCGGAGAAGGGCAAATACCATATGATTTCACTCATATGTGGAATTAAAGAAGCGAGACAATAAAGAGCAAAGGGGAAAAAGAGAGGAAGGCAAACCAAGAAACAGACTCTTAACTATAGAGAACAAACCGATGGTTACTAGAGGGGAGGTAGATGGAGGTATGGAGGAAATAGGTAACGGGGATTAAGGAGCACCTTGTGATGAGCACCAGGTGATATATGTAGTGTTGCATCACTATGTATGTACACCTGAAACTAATATTATACTGAATTTTAACTCAGTGGAATTAAAAAAAAAAAAAAGGGAAACATGAGAGTAAAAACAGCTAAATAGCTTTTTTTCCTTGTAGGAGTTCTCTAGTCATCCAGCATCCTGATATATGTAGTGAATATCCAATAAGTAGATTTTATAGGCAATATTTTCCAATCTTAAATGTCATTGTGCTCATCTATTCTTATAATTTGAAACTGTTTTCTATAAAATACCATTTTAAAAAAGGTTCTTCTAAGTTAACCATGACTTGAGAGACAATCCTGTCTTGTATGATTTTCCTTTTCTTTTCACTTTTCCCAGCTTTTTGGAGAAGCATATATTTTCCCAAAAAATTACTAGTTGCTTGCAATAACTTCATCTCCAAGTGGCCAGTTTGCAGCTTGCCATTTGTCAACATGGATTTTTTAAGAAAAGATAATTACAACATTTAATCAGGCTTTGAAAACTTTTGGCATTTCTTATTTTATTTTTTATTTTTTTAAAGATTTATTTATGAGTGAGCAGAAGGGGGAGAGAGGGAAGAGAAACTTAAGCAGACTCCACACTAAGCATCGAGCCCAACACGAGGCTTGATCTCACCACCCTGAGATGATGACCTGAGCAGAAACCAAGAGTAGATCACTTTACTGACTGAGCCACCCAGGTGCCCTGTCTTCTGCTCATTTTAAAATTAGACTGTTGGTGGGTTTTGTTTTTGTCATTGTTGTTATTGAGTTGTGTGAGTTCTTTATATATTTTGGATATTGATCTTTTATTGGATATATGAATTGCAAATACCTTTTCCTATTCAGTAGGTTGCCTATTCATTTTGTTAATGGTTTTCTTCACTGTACGGATGCTTTTTAGTTTGGTGTGGTTCCTTTTGTTTATTTTAGCTTTTGTTGCCATGGCCTTTGGAATTAGATCAAAAAAACTTCACTAAAACCGATGTTGAAGAACTCACCACCTATATTTTCTTCTAGGATTTTTATGGTTTCAGGTTTCACATTCAAGTATTTTGTGGTACCATACAAATTTTAGAAATATATATTCTAATTCTATGAAAATGCCATTGGAATTTTGAAAGGAATTTCATTGAATATGTAGATTGCTTTGGGTAGTACGGACATTTTAACAATATTAATTCTTCCAACCTATGAGGGCAGAATATCCTTCCATTTATTTGTGTTTTCTTCAGTTTCTTTCATCAGTGACTTTTAATTTTCAGGGTACAGGTCTTTCACCTCCTTGGCTAAATTTATTCTTAGGTATTTTATTCTTTTTTATACAATTTTAAATGGAATTTTTTCTTGATTTCTCTGTTAGTTCATTATTAGTGTATAGAAATGCAATAGATTTTAAAACACATTAAATTACTTAAAATATATCCAAGATTCACCAGCCTAAGACAAACTTATGGAGACAAAAGTCTACGGTAAAGAAGATTAATGGTGAAATACATGTTTAGCATTCTTGGGTATATGTAAGACCAAATAGAGGAAAAAAATTATCAACTGGTCTACTTTTAATAATGATCCAAAAATCATTCAAGATTGGCATACTGTTTATAAATAGCTACAGGATTTATGTTTTGGTTTTCTTTTTTTTTAAGTGCCCCAAATGTGTTTTCCTAAGGAGGATAAATATTCCCACTGAACTCTTACTTATCCTTCTAATTTGCTCATTTTTAAATTTCTATAAGTCAATGAATTTCAAATTGGCAGAGTTTGAATTAATGTGATTTAGATCATAGATCAAAGACTTAGCATTTTAAATGAAAATACATTTTCTATTGTATTTCTACGGCAGAGATTGGTGAAGTGTATAAAGCACCCTTCATATGAGTAAACAACCCTAAGAATGATCTATTTCTTTCATTTTTATACTTTGAGAAAAGAATTCTACTGTGAACAAGTTTTTCATGTATAAAAAAGCCTAATAAGAGCAGAGAAAAGTGGAGTGTCTTCTTTTGAAGTGTGGGATCATCATCATTAAGCAATGACCGCAATGTAGGACACAGAAATTTTTTTTTTTTTAATTTGATATGCATATGTGTTAAGGATAAAGACTACTGCATATGCAAGGGTACATTACAGTGGTAGAGAATGTGTAACTAGGTTAAAATTACAGCTCTACCAGTTATTAATTCTGTAATCCTGGGCAAGTTTCTGTGTATAAAATCCTATGTATAAAATTACATCCTCTTTATGATTGCTGTGATATTTAAATTAGTTAATTAATATGAAGTTCTAGCATAAGCTTGGTACACAGAAAGTACTCAATACATGTTTCTTATTATAAGATTATTATAATCTAGTAGATCATTTAGTTCTAATTCTTTAATTTTCTTAGCCTTTTTCAACTGTTTCAGGAGGCACCTATCTTATTTACACCCAAGTTTCAATGCTCAGTTATACATTTTGTACATTGTGGCCATTTAATATTGATTTGTTATTTATTAGTTAATGTATTAATATTTTCTGATTTGTTGATTTATTAGTATTTACTGATTAGCTAGTATTTAGCTGCTTATATCCCTAAAATCTGTTCCCTGACTTTTTATCAAGTCTCTATTTTCCAAGTACTAGGAAGAAGTCTGTCCCATCTTTTCTTCTCTCCTCATGTCATCACTAATTTACCTCTCCTAGCCCAAAAGGATTTTTCCTCCCCCCCCACCCTCCAATGCTTCTTGTTTTGATTTTGTTTGAAAGAAAAGAAGAAAGCTTTTTTACCACCTCTACCAAAATGTACTGTCCAATGAAGGGTAATCATAAAAAAATGGACTTTGCACACAAAGAGACCTAAGTTCATATTACCCACCCTTTCCCTTACTAACTCTGTGGGCAGGTTACTTCACCGTGGGGAGCCACAGCTTCCTCATTTGTATAATGAGCATACTGCTAACTTAGTAGAATGGTTAAGGATGAGAAAATATATATGTCTATGATGGAGGGAATCTGTAAATGTTGACTCTGATCATTATCATTTCCTGTTTTATTATAACAATTCATCATTCAGTTAACAAATCAAAAGCCACAATTTATTTCAATATTTAATTTTTAGCAAAACTGGAGTATACTTAATCATCACACATAATTTCAAGCTGGCAGAAGCTAACTTCAGAATTTTCTCCCATTTCAGCTGATGAAGCATTATTCAACTTCTTTTCTGCATACCAAACCAATAGGATATTAACTTTGAATTTTAAAAGATCTTATTTTTAGAAATCCCAGTAATTGAAGACTTCCTTGTTTAATCACTTGTCAACATTTTAGGTAAGGGTATTTTGAAGAGTACTAGGAATACAAGGCCACCTCTAGTATATATAATCTAATTTTTTACTTCCAGTTAGTATCATATTTTGAAGAAAAATCATATTTTGAAATATAAATGAACAAACACAAATCTTCTATGTGTGTATATTTATACATCACATATCTCTCCTCCTCCCTAGGGAGAGACATAAATCCTGCCAAAATTAGAGCAAAAGAAACCAGCTTTTGAGAAGCCAAGCAATTGACATGATACAAGTCAGAATCATTTAGTCAAAGACTCATTCACAAATGCATCTGCTGGAGAGGTGCCTGGATGGCTCAGTTGACTAAGCACCTGACTCTTGGTTTCAGCTCAGGTCATGATCTCAGGGTTCTGGGATCAAGCCCCAGGTCAGGCTCCCTACTCAGTGTGGAGTCTGGTTCAAGGTGGAGGCTGCTTCAGATTCTTTTTCCATCTCCCTCCCCCCCTGTTCCTCCCTACTCCTGTGCAAGCTTTGCATACACATTCCCTCTCTCTAAAATACATAAATAAATAAAATCCTTAAAAAAAAACACAAAAAACAAACAAACAAAAAAAACACATCTGCTGAAGTGAAAGACCTTGGCTTTGGAATGTTACCATCCTGAATTCAAACTCTCTTTGCCAAACATTGGTTTTGTGACCATGGGCAAGTTTGTTAGTTTCTTTGACCATCATTATTATCTTTTCCCCCATGAGAATACTAGTACCTACTCTGAGGTGGTTGTAAAGAACAAGGAAGATATCATGCTTGCCATATAGTGATGACTATCCAATTGCTCATATACTTTTCCCCAAGGTCCCGCACTATGTTCCAGGAGTGGGTAAAACAACAATTACAACAAAGGATGACTAAGAAACAGCTCCTATCCTCACAGACATCCTATTCTAACTGTTGCTGGAAGAGTGGGCCAATATTGTTGCTCCCTGTGGGGCTACAACCAGACACTAATTCCACACACTGGCAGAGTGTGGATTTGAAAATTGATTTGCCTGGGTAATTCCTACCTCTAACACCTATTAGCGCTTAAATTTAGGCAAGTTAGTTAACCCCTCTGAGCTTTAGTTTTCTCACCTATAAAATAAAGCCAAAAAGGATAATGGGAGTACTTCTTTTTTTTATATATTTTTTAAGGATGTTATTTATTTATTTAGAGAGCACAAGCTGGGGAAGGGGCAGAGAGAGAATCTCAAGCAGACTCTGCACTGAGCATGGGACCTGATTGAGGCTCCCATCTCATGACCCTGAGATCATGACCTGAGCTGAAATCAAGAATCAGACGCTTAAGTGATTGGGTCACCTTGATGCCCCAATAGAAGTACTTCTTTCAAACACTTATATGCATAGTTTAAGGACTGAATAAAAGTTTTATTAAATTTACTACTTAGTAATGATTCCTCAGAAAAGCAGCAGATATACTTGAATCATTTTTTTAAGAAATTTCTTCCAGTTATAAGAAATTCTATGCGAGCTCATAGAGAAGTTAAATGAGCAGAGACAGGAATGATCTTTATTATATTCCCTCTTATTCAGACACCCAGACAAGGGGTTCTCACTGAGCACCACACTGGGGGCACTGTAGTTAATATTAATAAGAAGGATGATGACCTCTTTGTAGCCTCAGAGAAACGAAAAAAGTCATCAGTTTTTAATGCTCCTCTCGAGGAGCCTACCATTGCCTTCTCTAAGTGCTCAAAACATTATCTTGCTACAGATATCTCCACCCTTGTGGCAGAGTCTACATTATTGTGATATCTAATCATAACACAGTAAAATTCATATATTTTACTCTAATTAATGTCATCTTAAAAGGTGTGCTGTGATGAATATATGTAAATATCTCATGAATTTGACCATACTTTCAGCTCTGAACTCTGGCTTCCAGAAGTCAGTGCGAACTAATTGAATAACAGAAAACTCATAATTTAGCTACTGTAAAGACACTGAAAGTGTCCTATAAACTATGCAACTAGGTCAGGATACATGATTATCTTTAGAATAAAATTTGAAATAATTCTCCAGTTTCTTTGTGTCTTCTGAATATTAGCTGAAGATATTATATTGGGAGAATGGACATGTACAAGTTTGGAAATTAAAGACACATTTCAAGCGTAACTCCTTTGGTCTCCAGTGTGACACACACTTCTTAGGTCCTTGGTGGGTACTCCATAATTGCTTGTTAACCCCAAGAAAAACACTGGAAGATCACAAAGGAAACAGGTAGGACTCTTCTGTGCTCTTTTTTTTTTTTTTTTTCCAGTTTTGTATTGCTGTGTATCCTCAGGCAAATGTCCTGGATTTCTCTCTCTGAGCTGAGAGGGATAACAGTCATGTCTCCTCTCTCCCCTAAGGCCAGACCTTCATCAAGTCCCACTTAGATTGCTGCAACTGTGTTCTGTGTTGTGTGGCCTCTCCACACCTGCACATGTCTGCCAGACTAGTGTTCCTAGTACATGGCTTTCAGCGTATTACACTCTTATAAGGCCTCTGAAATACTCTTGCCTGATCAATAAGATTATAGCCAAAGAGTGTAGAAAGGAAGCATGGTGGTAATAGTTGTTGAAAGTAAAGAAAAACCCAACTTAAACTGACAAACAGGCAAGCAGACTTTACCGGCTACCTCAATTGAAAAGTCTAGCCTGATCTTTGACTTCAAGTGCTCTGGGCTGTCATGTTAGGAAGGTCTGATTTCTTTTGATTTGTCATCTCTTGGCCCCACCTTCCTCAATGGACTGGCTTCATTTACAGAAAGGTTTTGCCCTGGTGATTATATAGATGGTGATTAACTATTCTGGGCATATTTTTGTCCAGAAGAAACATGAAAGTCTCTTTTCTGATGATATTCACCAACATCTTGAGATTCCCTCTCACTGGACAGTTTTGGTCATATGATCATTCTGTGACCAGGGGAATAGAACTCACTAATAGGCTTGGGGTTAAATAGCACATACTACTCTTGAAGTTCCCTCAGAAGTAGTAGACACTGGGGCGCCTGGGTGGCTCAGTGGGTTGGGCCTCTTCCTTCGACTCGGGTCATGATCTCGGGGTCCTGGGATCGAGCCCTGCATTGGGCTCTCTGCTCAGCGGGGAGCCTGCTTCCCCCTCTCTCTCTGCCTGCTTGTGATCTTTCTCTGTCAAATAAATAAGTAAAATCTTTAAAAAAAAAAAAATAGACACCGAAAGTGCTGGATGGACAGATCCTTTAATGATGATGAGTAATTATTGCCTGAAGTAGGGCAAATGGTGGCTAGGAGACACAACAGATGTGTATCAGGTATAACTACTATCAATTTAATCCTTTGTATTCATTGTTAGTACAACTTTTAAACCTGAACTCTGTGGAATGTGGAGGTTTTGGTGGACATAAATATCAAACAGCACAAAGCATGTCACTCTCTATGAACTCTTTGTGAAAGAGGTTTAAAATATATATTCTGAAAAAAAAAATATATATATATGTATATTTTGGCTATTCAGAGAAAGATCCAAAAATTGCCTGAGAAGAAATTAGAAGAAACCACAGAGGATTCTATGCCCACCTCCTCCTCTACTACCACTCCTACCCCCCAGAAAAAAAGAAGAAAAAAAGACTGCAATTTTGATCTGTGATATTTTAGAAGTTAAATATATTATTCAAAAAGTTAATTACTCAAAAAAAAAAAAAGTTAATTACTCAAAAAGAGTAGGAAAGGGTAAGGTGGGAGTGCAAGAATTTAACAACTTATTTATCGATTAGTATGTAATTTGAGAAAATATATATTTTTTAAGATTTTATTTATTTATTTGACAGAGAGAGCACAAGTAGGGGAAACAGCAGGCAGAGGGAGAGGGAAAAGCAGACTTCCTGCCAAGCAGGGAGCCTGATGCAGGGGCTCGATCCCAGACCCTGGGATCATGACCTGAGCTGAAGGCAGCCGCTTAACAACTGAGCCACCCAAGCTCCCCGAGATAATATTTTTTAATATAAGATCTAAAGATAAAAAAAATCTAAAGATTTAATTTTTAAAGCATGTTTGAACTTCAGAAACACAAAGTGTATGCAGCTTTTAATAGTTAGCTAATTTTTGCCATTTCAGCCTAATAAGGCACATGCTTCCAGGTCTGCACAGGAGTTGTAAGGGTGGGAAAAGGAAAGAAGAAGAAAACTTTATTCTGAGTTTCTAATGAGAACCGATTCTTTCATACAAATGAAAGTGTCCGTGGATTCTCCTCTGCAGATTGGTGAGTTGGGCTGTGTGTATTTCCCATGTGGTTATTAGTCTCTGAATACCACATTCTTTCTCCCTAATATATATTTTTATGGAATTAATCATATCCTAATGACAGTATTGGTAATTTTAGAAGAGAGTGATTTTTAAAAATCCCTGCCAGGAGAAAGTTGCCATCTTCTTTAATTTTCAGTCAGCTTTCCTGTCTTCCCTTTAGAAGTCTATCTTGCTAGTATAACCTATATCAAGTGGACTGTGCAGGGTTAGATATGAAAGTGTACAATATCCAGCAGACACTGTTTAAAGTATTGTCTATGTGTGCCTGGAGATGTTTTAATTCAGATGCTTTAAAACAGAAAACACCATAGAGGGAACACACTTTTTTCCCTGGAGCTTTGTGTTCCTGAAGATACTGCTTGGAAGCCAGATTTTTCCCTCCAAAATGCTAATTTCTTGATGAGGAATTAATAGTTCTTTTCACTATTTGGAAAGATTTTAAGGAAAGGAAGAGACTGTGGGACAGTGGAACATGTATAGGCTGATCTTGCTAGTAACCAACAAATCAGAGGGAGGGAGAGAAGGTGGGAGAGAGAGAGAGAGAGAAAGGGAGGGAGGGAGAAGGAGGGAGTCAGGGGAGAGAGAGAGTGGAGACAGAGAGGGAGATAAAGTAAGAGAAAGAAGAGAAGGGAAAGTGGTTATTATCTACAGAATTAGAATGAAGACTGGAAATACCAGTTAACTAAAATAAAAGAATCGTGTGGTATAACACATGGATAACGCAGCCTAGAACAGAGGTTGGCAAACAACAGTCCATAGACCAAAATCTGACCAGTCACCTGTTTTTTATATAGTCCATGAACTAAGAAGAGTTTTCCATTCTTAAATGTTGAAAAAATGTCAGAAGAAAAATAATATTTTATGACACTTGACACGTTATCTGAAATTTCAGTGTATAAAAACAATGTTTTATTGGAACACAGCCATGCTCTCTTATGTATACATTGTCTATGTTTTTCTTGCTACAAAGGTAGAGTTGAGTAATTGTGACAGGGAACTATGAACTGCAAAGCCTAAAATATTTGCTACCTGGCCTTATTTATATATATAAAAAAAAAAATTGGTCAGTCCCTGGTCTAGAGGAAAGGGGACATTTATGAGAGAACAGAGAATAAAGCTAAAGATCTGGATATACTCCAGATATACCGATAGTTTTAAAGTTAACTGCTTGGTAAAATGATCTTCTTTACAAATAACTACCCATTGTTTAAATAACCAGTTAAAAAAAAATCCCTGCCAGTTGTTTTATTGTTTTTCATGGAAATACAAGAATTGGGGGAGATAATGAATAGTGTCTGGTTTAGAATGGGCAATACCTAATTTAGTTTAGCTTAAACATCTATCTTGCTGGTGGAGAAGATGAAATGAACTTCCTTAAAGGGGACATTTTTCTACATTGTTTTCATCTTTTGACCAGGAAACAGAAACAGAAATGCTCACCCTCTGTTTCCAAGTAAAATAGGTCTGATTCCCTGAGCTTTGGGCACCCTTGATCTTTTATGTCAAGGACCCCAGCTTGATATGGAAAGTACTTACGTTATGAGACATATGAAGTGTGCCAAATATGAAGTATCCATGAGCTTACGAAGTGTAGATTTTGGACGAATTCACAGCTGTTAGGATATAAGCGAGCCAATTTCAGTTTTTAATAATGAAACATTAATTAGGTTTGAAAAGAGAAGCTCCAGATATCATGTCCATTAGCCCTCTCGTTGTATGACCAACACGAGCCAATATTCACTGGAGTGAGGGCTTTCGCCTGCTTTTTTTGGTTTGTTTTTGTTTAATTACATAGGAAAGTTATAGACCTATTCCTCTTTGAAGTAAAGAGAAAAGTAGACAAATAGATGTTACATGTGTCTTTTTTTCTTCAACACATACATTTTGAATGGTAATTGAGGATACAACAGTTTTACCCAGCTGGACATTCTCAGAGTAGAACCCTATATAAGTACTTCCTATTTCTTCTTTATTTATTTTTATAGGACTATCTAATTTTAGTATATGAAGACACATGAATAGACAGTATTGCAGAACTGCTTGTTTTAGTCAGTCATTTCAGATTCTTATGGAATACTTCCTAATTACTAGTCAATTAAAGCTCCTGGCCTCAAGGTTTTATACTCTATTAGGAGGGACATGAACAAGTGACATAAAATTAGGAATCTAGAGGGAAATAGGGATGAATTTCTTTCTTTTATTTGGAGATTTGATAATGATTCATTATGCCTTATCATGTATAATTATAAGAATAATAGAAATTCCTAGCGATATAATATTAGAAATAATTATTGATAAACTAATTTCATACATTACTCACCAATAAAATGAGAGTGTATAAATGTGTTTCTTAGCAATTTATATTAACTTTTTAATAAACTTTGAGTCCCTTAAATGCATACAGAATTTTAAACTTAGGAATACTGAACAAATATAATGCTTGATATAATTCAGTAATCACAAGTAATTATTGAAAAAAATAAAGCTATAATAACTATCATTATATCATGGGAAGTAAAAACTTTAAGCTTGTAGTCATTAGGCCTGTCCTCTAAAATGTGTGAATATTTGTTATACTGGTTTCAATATATCAGTTTTTTACTTTGGGGTAAAACTGTATAAAATTAGAAATTAAAAGGAACATTATGTTTTACTCATAGCACTGTGACCACATGGGTACCATCAGACAAAAGGGAAGAACTGTATGGCCAGGTAAACTCCATTTAAGCTACCAAATAAAACAGAATGAGTGCCGATAATTCATTTATGATAATATAAATCAGCATGTTTTGCATGACTCTAAAAAAGAAAAAGAATATAGAATAATATATACAGGTATATAACTCATATTAAACAAAACAAAATCAAAAACTCCCATTCTAAATCAGGTGTTGACAAACTAATAGCCCAAGGACAAAGCTGATCCACTTACTGTCATGTAAATAGAGTTTAACTGGAACGCAGCCTTTGCATATTGTGTATGGCTGCTTTCATGTTACAACAGCAGAGTTGAGTAGTGATAGAGATCATGGCCTGCAAAGCTTTAAATATTTACTATCTGGACCTTTACAGAAAAAAATTGTTATTCCTGGTCTAAAATATCCAGGAAGCTGTCTTTATTCTCTGTATGACTTCTATAGGAAAGGCTTAGCTCTCTGAATTCTTATTCAATATCAAAAACACTGATTTTACAATTTTGATTTCTTTTGGATCATCTGTATTCATATTAGTAACTGTTTTGGTACCTATAGAAATATTTCTAAGAACTAACAAGGAAAATAAAACCAATAAAAAATGAGCAAAAGATAAAAAGGAGCTATTCACAAATGAAGATATAATGATTCAAATTTGTGAAGAAATTCTTAACATCTTTATCAGAAGTTGTAAATAAAAAATGAACTGTCATTTACATCCATCAGATAGGCAAAAGTTAGAAGGTCGATATTATCAAGTGTTGGAGAGGATCCTGTCAAACCGTTTGACAGTATCTTTTATGCGTTTGAGCAAATTCTGGATGGAGTAAACTGGAAGGAACTGGTGAATGAAGTAAGATACTTCATATCTCAGAGATATACTTATGAGTACTTATCCCAGGAGAAAAAAAAATCTCTCTCAGAGTCCATGACAAGAGCTGTTCACAGGCTAGTCGTGAAGTGAGACACCTGAAATTCAAAACAATAGCCACGGGGCACCTGGGGGGCTCAGTTGTTGAGCATCTGTCTTCAGCTCAGTCATGATCTCAGGGTCCTAGGAACAAGCCCCGCATTGGGCTCCCTGCTCAGCAGGAAGCCTGTTTTTCCCTCTCCCACTCCCCGTGCTTGTGTTCCCTCTCTCGCTTGTGTCTTGCTCTCTGTCAAATAAATAAATAAAAAATGTTAAAAAAAACAAACAAACAATAGCCACAAAACACTAACCAAAAAGAGAGAAGGAATGAGAACCCAGTCATAATGCTCTAAAATAGATGTTCATGTGAGGGACACCTTGAAGCTCTCTAGGAAATTACATAATTTTATTTTCTTAGTATCCATATTTTTTAAGGAACATTTGACTTTTGCCAAATTCCCAGTAACCTGATTTTTTTTCCTATATGTAGAGGCCAGAATTCATTATATCCTGTGACCCAGCTCTGTTTTATTGTCATAAAAAGAATCCTGAAATATAATCCTCTTGCGTTCCGCCCCCCTCAAAAAGTGAATTACACATTAATAAAAGTTATTCTGTGATACAGAGCAAATCTAGTTTCCTTGTTTACTCCCCTTTCTGATTGCCCATTTGAAACTTTAATTTTTCCTATAATCATTTTGTGATTCTTACAAATACCCTCTCAAAAGAAAGGGGGTATGTATTTCTTTCTTTTTTTTAAATATTTTATTTATTTATTTGACAGAGAGAGATCACAAGTAGGTAGAGAGGCAGGCAGACAGAGAGAGGGGGAAGCAGGCTCCCTGCTGAGCAGAAAGCCCGATGTGGGGCTTGATCCCAGGACCCTGAGATCATAATCTGAGCTGAAGGCAGAGGCTTAACTTACTAAGCCACCCAGGCACCCCTGGGGGTGTGTATTTGAGGTCGTGACGACTTGGAGAAAAAACCGTTTTCCTCCCTCATATTTATTTACAGTAAACTTTATAGGGATGTCTCAAGACAAGATGATCATGGATGATCCTCTTCTCAGTGTATCTTTCCAGTTGATACACAAAGTAGCTGACATGCATACATACACTTACATTTCCATTTGAATAAATATTCTCAGTTTCACATAGGAAGAGGAACGTCTTGGTCTAAGAGATTCAGTGGTCCATATTCCCTAGTTTCAAGGGCAATCTGCCTCCAGTAACCTTTTCACTTCTTAATGATTATGTGTTGATGTTCTTTAGGAGTGACCTTCCCGCCAGTTATGTGTGGTGAACTCTGCCTTTTTCACAGAGTTTTTGTGCGGAGCCCTCTCAAAAGTCATGACAGTTGGCTTTCTTGCATACATTTCCAGAAATACGTATTATTGGTTTGACACTGTTCAGAAGGAACCAAGGTCTGTATGTGGTAAATTGTGGCAATAAAAAGACTTATGATTAGTCAAGTATACTTATCTACCAAAATCCAAAGAAACATTCTAGAGCTTTCAGGAACAGTTTGCGTTGATAGTATTAACTTTGGAAAATTAGGATGAAAATTTACTGGCTTTGTTTTTTTGTTTTCATTTTTTATTTATTTTTTAATTTGAGGCTACATGAAAGTATTTAAAGGAATGTTATCAGTCAACCTCTATGCTTACACTCTCTCTATATCACCTTTAAGGTTTGTGATTATTCAGTTTTTAGGGGTTCCCTTTATGGTAATGAATGATGCAACAATAAAGCAGGAACAAAGTGATTATCATGCAACAGCTAACAAATTGCTAAACTGATGCATCTCATATTTTATTCCTTTCTCTCGCTATTTTAATATTGTTTCAGTGGAAGTCACATTCATGCAATTACAAATATAACTTGCCTGCATTTCTAAGTGGTTCCAAGGGGCATTTTCTACTTTTCTGTGTCTTACAAACTTAAACATAGGCAACAAGGTTATCATTTCATAGCTGTTGAAATGCTGCCATTCATCTTCTGTGATGTAATTTTACATAGTCAGTCTGAACCGTAGCTGTGCATAACTATTTCATTGATATTCTGTCAAATGTCATAAGCTTTCAAGTTCAGTACCTACACATTTATTGCATTGAAGGTGGAGATTACCTGAAAATCATCTTGTCAGGTGCTTTGTCCCATTAGGTATAAAGAATATGTAGAAGGTAAGGGAGGGGCCCATGCTGTTTTTATGTGTATGTTAAAAAGAGTTTTCGGAAGACTAACAGTGTTCCAAAATAATGATTGCAACTTAATGTCTTTTGGTAGCTCAATGTCTTGCATTTTTTGAGAAATAAATAAATGAATGAAATATATGAAAATGTTTTTCATCAGTCAGCCAAACATGGCTTAGGAATGACCTCACAGCCCTCATTGACCTTAGAGCCAAGCATTATGTAGGTGAATATAGAAAGAATGTATAAAAAGAAGAAGGAGAAGGAGAGGAAGAAGAGGTAGAAAAAATTGTTGTAGTAGTTGTGGACAATGTATCATAATTCTTAGGAACACAGACTTTGGGGTCAGACAGACGAGTTTTGAATCCCAAATATGCCACTTTCTTGTTATGTGGCCTAATTAAAATGAATGAACAAACACCTTGTATTGAATTCTTATTTTGTGTCAGGAGCTGTTTAAGACATTTACCCCCATAAGTTTATTTAATCCTTAAAACAACTCTATGTGATATGTGTTTTTAGTATTATTATTGTTGTTATCATCCTCATTTTGTATATGAGGAAAAAAGAGAATATAGAAATTGCTCAGCTAATAAGTAGCAAAGTTAGAACTAAATCTGGTCCTCACTCCTAATCCCAGTGTTTAACCACTGACTCTTTGTTATAAGGCTACTTCTTAAGCAATTGAACTTTTCTACTTCACAAATACAGAACAAGAGATTATTATACCTACCCTATAGGCTTGATGTGAGAATTACATTAGATAAATCGCAAGAAATAAAGTGTCCCTCCAACTCTGAGGACAATCCTGATCAACAATTCACATTTCCTGTGTTCTTGCCTTCGCTGCTAACTCAGAATCTCTCAACCTTTTACAAAGTCACCCTTCCTCCATTGGTATTTATGGGATTCTTCAGTTATCTTCCCATTCAGGTATACCTACACCCACTTTCTTTTGTTCTACCACTTCCTAACCAGTGACCTATATTCATGGAAATCCTTGAGGAAAATCCCAAGTGAGTACAGCTGATGGCATCATCGTGAGCATGCCACCAGTTTTGCCAAGTGTGTTGTCACCAGACTTGCTCTTACAGCCATTGGTCCTATAGGAAATAGGAGTCCCTTCAAGCACAGTCAGCATCTCTACCATAGCTTGGACTCCAACATGATGCTTCAGGTTTAGGGCAGCCTGACAGCATTATCAGAAAGTCTTATGAAAATTGCTCCTTGAAGTTTTTCTCCCTAACCCATTTCCTAACCTGTTTAAGCTACATTGCTGGTACTTAAAACCAATTCACAAATCTGAACAAAATGAAGATGTTCTTGCTTTCCCTTCAGTGGTTTCCTAGAATCTCCAGAGGATGTACAAATGCACAGACCTTCTCACTTAGCGCTCAGGCAAAAAACCAAGAACCCCTAGGCAAATCAACACATGCAAATAAATTCTACAGACCCTTGAGGTACCAAATAGTCATCAGTAGACTTATTCAGATAAATCTAAATTATTTTTAAATTCAGCCAGCCCAGATATACACAAATACTTATAGTAATCATATTAAACATTCATTTTATCTATTACCCTTAACCTAGGAAATACTTTAAATTTAGCTTTCCAACAATATATAAAGTCATTCATTCAGCAGTTTTCTTATTTAAAGCATAACCTACAAAGTTTACAGAAGGAATAGAGAAGGATAAGCCACAATCTCTGCAGTCCAAAAGTTTATAATCTCTTTGAATAAAGGAGACACACATACTCGAAACACTAAAGTAGTTAAGTAAATAAATCTGCAAATGTTAATATTCATTCATAAATTCAGTTTCCGAATACGTATTGACTGTCTACCATGTACCAGCACTGTATTAAGAATAAGACGTACTGTGATGGATAAAACAGATGTACTCCCAGTCCTTATGGAACCTATATTACAGTGGAAGAAAAGAAAAAATATGCATAACAAGATAAAGATCGTCAAAACCATTATATAGGAAATAAGAGTATAGACTATAAGTAGGATTTCAGAGAAGGAGATTGTGTTACTTTTCTAGGGCTGCCATAACAAAATACCACAGACGTGGTGGTTTAAACAACAGACATTTACTTCGTACAGTTCTGGAGGGTAGAAATCCAAGATCAAGGTATTCTCAGGGTTGAACCTTCTGAAGCCTCACCTTGAATTGTAGATGGGTGCCCTCTTCTAGTGTCTTCACACGGTCTTTCCTGTTTGTGAGTTTGTGACCCATTTTCCTCTTCTTTTAAGGACACCAGTTATATTGGATTAGGGCTCATCTTAATGACCTCATTCTAATTCATTTACCTCATTAAATATAGCCAAAATCTATGTAAAAAATAGTCACATTCTGAGGTACTAGAAAATTAGTACTTCTGCAGATGAATTTGGGGGTGGGAGACACAATTCAGCCCATAATAGACATCATCAGTATTATTTCTTGCAGGGTTCCCTAGCACTGGTCCAAGACTAGTTGGACCAGAATCATCTGAGGAAAAAAATAAATAAATAAATAAAGCAATCTGAACCCTACTCCTGAAGAGATTGGATCACAAAGAAGTGATATTATTAAGCTTTCTAGATGTTTTGATGTGAATTCAGGTTTGGGAACTAGTAGAGTAGTCAAGAATAGTTGGAAAGACATATACATGATCAGTCTTGAATTAAACACTGAAGAGTGGAGTAAATTTGGATAGCAGCAATTCTCAAACTTACAAACCTCAAACCTTACAACCTCTTGGAAGGTGGCTAAGAGCTTATATGTATCTCAGTTTTATCTATCAATATTTTTTCTTATTAGAGTTTAAAATTAAGACATTTAAAGATTAATATATAAAAATAATAAACTAGTACATGTTGACATAGGTAATGTTTTTTTATCACTATGTTTTCTACAACAAAGAATTAGCAAAAGGATGTCACTGTTTGACATTTTTGCAATTCTTTTAATATGTGGCTCAATATAAGATACCTGGATTCTCATATCGGCTTCTGCATTCAGTCTCTTGTGATACCATTTGTCATTCAGCCTCTAGAAAACTTTGCTGTACATTTATGAGAGAATGAGAGTGAAAAAGGATAATAATGTCTTAAGAACATTATTAAAATAGTTTTGATCTCCCAAGACCCCTGAATGGGTCTTGGGTATTTCCAGGAGCCCTGGGAGCACACTTTGTAAATCACTGATGCAGATTAAAAGTGAGTATTTTGTGCTTCTGTTAGATGAGCTCTGTGAGAAAATACTTCCTAACAGAATGGCTATGACCCATTTAAGGATAACGTGGTTATCTTGGCTAGAATATAGTGGAGGGTTTGCTTCCTTTGGACCAGATTGTTCTTCTTGTGCCAGATTGTTGCTCTTGAACATAATTCTCCACTCATAAATGGAATTGTCCCTGTTTTGGAGGGGCTTGTGTTTGTCTTCCTCATATAGCTGCTGTTTTTTACCCCAGTTGCTTTTTGTTGTTTTCTTTCTAGTTACTAATTTTGGCAGGCAACATAGCCTAATGATTAAGAATAGGGACCGGCAAACTCTTTCTATAAAGGGCCAAATCATCAACACTTTAGGCTTTGCAGTCAATGTGGTCTCTGTGGTAACTACTCAATGCTGCTATGGTAGCATGAAAGCAGCCACAGAAAAATCTAAACAAAGGAATGTGGCTGTGTTCCAATAAAACTTTATAGTTACGGACACTGAAATTTGAATTTCGTATAATTTCAAGTGTCATGAAATGATATATATATTTTCCAATTTAAAATGTAAAAACTGTTCTTAACACTGGCTATACAATGTAGGCAGTGGGTCAGAATTGGCTCTTGGGGCTATGACGGTTTGCCTCACAGTCAGGAATGAGTGATCACTTCCAACATGACCCCTCTAAAGCTTCTCTTTCACCCTTTGCAAAATGGTGATAATGATAACTTCTTCATGAGATGTCCTTAGTTTAATATGCTCAAAGGATTAATCAGAATGCCTGAACCATGATAATTGTTGTTTTTATCAACTCGTGTAACAACATTCTAAGTTAATGATTTTGAGCTGAGTCTTATCATAAGCTTTTTGAACTTGTAAAGATGATATAGTTTGTTACAGGAGAAAAACCTAAATTAGTTGTGTGTAAATTTGGGTGAGGCATTTTTCTTTCTGGATCTCATTTTCTTTACCTTTAAAATGAAGTTGGTGGGAGGCCAGTCTGCTCTAAAATTCTAAAGGCTCTGAACCCAGAAATGCTAATTGGCTTACTTGTGTCCTTATTTTCGCATCAAAAATGAGAGTAAAACAATATGGCTATTCCTTTGGGAAATATAAGAATTTTCAAATATCTCCTAGAGAAAGAAAGTTCAACACTTCAGGTCATTTTAATTAACTGACAAATACAAGGCCCCATGAGACCATGGATACTTGTTGACTCTTCCATTTTTAGTTGTTTACCCATCCTGGTTAAAAATTTCGATTGTCTAAATTGACTTTCATGTTTGGGTGAATAGAACATATTATATATTTATTTTATCTTATTTTATTTTATTTATTTTCTCTCAGCAAAAAAATAATTCAGTCTGAATTGAAATAGAATTCTGGAACAAAGAACTTCCACTTGTGTTATTTAAACAACTTTAATAGGAACAGAGACCCAGTCTTGAATGGGAATTTATTGTGTGGGTGTACTTGGAGGATTCGTGTAACTCAAAAGCTTAGACTTCCTGAGGATCTAGTTTATCACATCTTGATTTTGGCATAGTGTCTGATGAATTTTTCTCTAACAACAGAGTACGTATATATTATTTAAATCAAATCTAAAAAAAGTTTAGACACTATTAGGTAGAGACCTTTACACAAGGCCATACCATAGGACATCAGTTCAGTATTTATTTGGTACCAGTAATATGCAAGGTTCTCCATTAGGCACTGGAAATGTAACATTGGACAAAGCTATATGACCCTGCTTTATGAAGAGAAGAGAAGGAAAAAATGAAAAAGTGATGAGTATTAGAGAGAACATGGTTTAGGGACTTTTTTAGATAGGATGGTCAGTGCAGGTCTCTAGGGGAAAAAAACATGAACCAAGACCTACAGGATATGAAAGAGCCCATCATGCGAAGATGATGATGATGGTGATGATTATAAACATGGTGATAGAAGCAAACACATATGGTGTTGCCCTGTGCAGGCATCGCTCTAAATACATTACATATATCTACTCACTTAATCCTTAAGGTCACCTTAAGGATTTTATAAGATAGGAATCTGAAACACATAGAGATTAAGTAATTCGCTCAAGGTCAGAGCTTGTAAATGTCAAAAGCAGAATTTGAACCCAAATCTTAGCCAAAACACCATAATGTCCCTGAGAAAAGAGCATTATAAGCAGAAAGAACAGGTAAATGTAAGGTCTGTTTTTTTGACGCAGTTTTGCTGGGGCACAGGTAGTGGCCTGATTATTGCTTCCTTGAGCTAGAGGTTGTTGGTGAGGGAGTTTCATTAAGAAAGGAAGTTGATTGGACTGTCTTCATAATCAGCATGTCTGTCAGCCTGTGTCAACTCAATCATAAACTTTTTATAAGTTAAAAGATAAAAATTAGGGGCTGATATACCAGCACATTGAAAAATGATGTATTAGTGCAAACTGTTATTTTCAGGTAGCTTCAGAAAAACTGGTTTGACCATTTTTGTTCAAACATATTTGACCATTTGAATTCAGACTTAGATATGATGATGTTTTCTGTTAGCTTATTTATTTTAGTATGTTGTTATCTTTACTATGTTGTTATTCATTGTACTGTATTTGCTTCTACAATGTGGTGTTCTTTTCCTGCCTTTAGTTTATATTATAGATAACTAAACCACAGAGGTTCTATTAGCCAAACCAACACAAGAAGCAAAGACATCCTAGAATCTCTGTTTGTGTTGGAGATGTTTGAATCATTGCACTGTCAGAACAATTGCATGAAATCCTTTCAAAGTGTATTAAGTGTTACTGGAAGGCATAGCAGGAACTCCTTTCTCCTGTGGCCATGGATGCACACCAGTTTAATAAGAATACCAAACATACATTAAATAAAAGAGACAATAAGAGAGAGGATAGTTAATTAATTTGAATAACTATTTTGAAAACAGCAGTTTATGATGAAAATAATAAAATGAAATATTTAATTTCTGAGTTTTTTCCCCCAACTGGTTATAAACATCTATTAACCATGGGGGTTCTTCCACCAAAAAATCAGTGTTGTTTTTCTATACAGAATTGAATTTTAATTTATTGGCAGAGAAATTTTACCTTCTTAACTCAGATTAGGTCATTCTATGACATGACATAGGACATTATGACATAATTTTATAATAACATATGTTGCTTAACATATATTATGCTTTCCTGTATTTCACCTTTATTTATATATATATATATATATATATATATATATATATATATATACCTCATACATTCATCTCAGTATTTATAGAGCAAAACAAAGTATGAGGCATTCTACCAGGAATATGAGTCCTTGAAACTTCAGAATATGCTGTAATGCAGCACATATAGGACTCATACATAAACAACTATAATGCAATGATAATAATGGCATTGATGATACTAACATTTATGGTGCACTTACAGTGTGCTAGGTATCATGTGAAATTTATTATATGTACTCTCTAATTCTCAGAATATGGTTGTAAGGTAGTTATTAATTCTTAAGAAGTTGAAGCTGCAAGAGGGTAATAAGCAGCTCGCTCACAGAGCTAATGGGTAGCAAAATCAGGATTTGAACATGTTTGTCAGATTCTGAAGAAAATGTCTATTCTGTAATGATGACATTTCCTTGTGTGTTCTACAAGTTGTTATTAAAAATGGTGAATGAAATGTTTAGAAGGTCAAATCAATTTGAGAACATTGGGTTAAACTGTTTGAAACAGGTTTATTAACTGAAGGGATTTTTAAAGCCTTTAATATGCTACTATGCAAAGTAGAGCTCCAAGAAGATGACATAGTATAAATGTTGGCCATGAATATTTAATTACTGAACTCCAAATCCATCCCCAATATACACACAGAGTGTGGTATAAGAGTATCAGTCCTTGAATACACTTTTGACAGGCCTATTCCATGCACTATTTTAATTTCTTAAAAGGAGAGAAGAGACATAAGAAACATTAGAGAGATGAAATATAATGAATAAGTGACCTTACAGCAGAAGTAAATTGTAAATTTTTCAATTCCCCACTGAGAAAATACAGAAATTTAAGAGTGAAAATGAGAGTATGGAACTATGAAGAAAGGCTAGGAATAGACATGAAGAAAGCACTGCAATAATAGAAAAACGAAGATGTGGAGACCATCTCAACTGGGAGATCAAGCTGAGTGCCTCCTCAGCTGGAGAAGTTAAAGAGTAGAGAGAAAAAAGAGAAAGTTGATAGCATTGGGGAATGGATATACATTGAAAACTGTTGTGTAAGTGGCAAGGATGACTCTGAAAGGAAAAATGCCATCAAATCTGTCATCGAAGAAACTTCAGTAAACTTTCAGATAATGTTTTGTTGTTGTTGTTTTTAAGTTGTGAGGGCTGCAATCCTCTTCTTTAGGATTAGGAAAAGAGAAGGTAGAAAAGAGAAGACTTTCCCCCCTTTACATTGGCAGATAGCTTAGTAAGCAATAACACTGTTAAGAGCAACTTTATTAAAAAAAAAAAAATCTGAGTAGTTTTGAAGACAGAAACCAAGGACATAGTCAAGTAATGACTGTGGTTATAAAGAATAATTAAGACCAACATTCCAGATGAGAGATTTCAGAGCTTGAGAATCAAAGATGTGGGTAGGTCTTGTTGGATTTCAGGCCAGTAAAAGTTTTCTGAACTCTCTCTCACACACACATACACACACACATAAACACACACACACACACACACACACACAAAGTAGATGTGAGAAGAAAAACAGAGAAACCATGAAGAAGTAAGAAGAAAAACTGAGGGAATTCTCTCATCCAACTTATCCAGTGGGTAGAAGTAAACTAATTTACGCAAGGAGGAAGTACAAGTGTCAGATTGCTAATTTGAGGGCAGTGAAAAGATTTTTTAAAAATAATGGAAATATTACTTATAATTAAAAAATAGGTTTTGTCTAACTTTATAAAATTGATTGTAATTTGACCATTGCGTGTGTGTGTGTGTGTATGCAATTTGGCATGTAAAAATTTCATATACTTTAATGTATTGATATGTGACTCACAGATGTGGCCCAACTGAGGCCGAATAGCATGAATTTACACTCCATACATATTCTCTGTAATTATTTGAGGACAAAACAGTGAACAAGAGTAGAAAAAAGAAACCAGGAAACAAGACTAACGGGAGGACAAATAAAAATATTAAGGATTACACAATGTTGTGCTAATTAAAGTCTTCAAATAACTGATCAATTACTAATGAGGTATTTGAAGCCAGAGATGAGCTACCTTGAGGGATCAGGACACATGTAAAGAAAGGAGGTTTGAAGAAAAGAAGTAAAATTTAGAAATTAATCTCAAAATGAAATAGTTTTTAAAACTAATAGTGTAACGTAGTTGTGGTTTCCTGAGCAAAGAATACCGCTGTCCATGGTCCTAAAACATCAGTGAATTTTCATGAAAGGTTGTTCTTCCTTATACCATGGAGGTTGGGTATCCAGACCTGGAGTGGGAAGAGGGAAAAAGCAGTGATGGGAGTGGGAGGAGAGAGCAGATTGAGATAAATAAGAGGAAATAGATTGTCAAAGACTACTATTATAGATATTAATATATTAATATTAAAGGAATTTTTAGGGAGAAGGGAGATATTTTACTTCATTTTCCCAGGAAAGAAACATGATTGGGGGGGGGGGGCATACAGGTAGCATTACCTTCATGCAATCAATATTCTAGCTACCCTCAGCCCACCTTCTGCTACACTGCAGTTAAGGTTCTAAGCCTAAATGCAGACCTTGGTGTTGGTTCCTGGAAGAAAAAGGAACTGGAATATATGTATTTTATGAGTTTTGAGAGACTATGAGCCCAAAGTGTTAGAAGAGTAGATTTTTAGTTCAAGAGGAGAGGCTGGTGATAAGAAAGGTGCATTCTACCTACTCTTTGTCTTGTGAATAAAAAGAAAGGAGAGAAGGGGAGTCCAGCAATGAGTTTGGTTTCACTTAAAATAAGATAAAAAGGGATAAATTTTTAAAGGTGCATAATGTAGTGAAATATGCTCAAGGGGAATTTAGAAATGGTTAGTATTAGTTTTCTATTTGCTACTGTACCAAGTTACACAAAATAATGGCTTACAGTGTATTTTATTGTCTAGCAGTTCTGTAAGTTAGAAGACCCAATGTGGGTCTCACTTGGATAAAATCAGGTGTTGACAAGGCTGCTTTCCTTTCTGGAGTCTCAAGGGGGTGAATCCATTGCCTTGCCTTTTCCATATTCTAGAGCTTGTCCACATCTCTTGGTTTGTGGTCTCCTTCCTCCATCTTCAAAGTCTGCAATGTTGCATTTCTTTTACTTTCTTTTACTGTGAAATCTCCCTGTTACTCTATTTTCTGCTTTCTTCTTCCACTTTCAAGGATTTTTATTATTACAGTGGCCCCACCTGGGTAATCAAGTATAATCTCCCTATCCAAAGGTCAACTGATTAAGACCCTTAATTCCATCGGCAACTTTAGTTCTTTTTTGTCATGTAACCTAGCAGATTCAGTTTCTAGAGAATATTGGGGGATTAGGACATTGACATCTTTGGAGTCAGGCATTATTCTTCCTGCCACAGCTTAGGAAAAAAAGGCATGCTCATATCCTAATTCACCTCCTGTGGGAAGCTGTCCATGATTCTACCTTGTATATATACTCTGCTCCTTTATGAGAATCAAATGAGAACAGGCATGTGAAGTGGTTAGAACAGTGTTTGACCCTTGGTAAACCGTGGTGGATATTCTTCGTTTTCTTCTTCATGCAAGGAAATAGTGCACAGGGACAGGTTTTAAACCCAGGTCTGCCTAACCCAAAACCCATGCACATAGGCATTATAAACTCTGACAGGGTATAATCTTAACTAGCAGAAATCATATACTGATGTGCTATTGTTATATTTCATAATAAAAGATGGAAAAAGTACCAGCATTTATGGAGAGGCTGCTTAAATTCATTTTGTATCAGATATTTATAGAATACCTACAGTGTACCAGGCTTTGTTGTAGTCACTGGGGGAAATGGCAGTAAACAAGACAGACAAATTTCAGGCTTTTAGGAAATGTACATTCTATTTGGATTGGGGTGGGGGTGGGGGAAGGATTTGGGATATTCAGCAATGCGAGTATAAACATAATATGCTTTGGAGATTAAGAGACAATGTGATAGGTTGAATAATGTCTCCCCCTTTAAAAAACCCCAAGAAGTCCGTATCCTAATCCTCAGAACCTGTAAATATGATCCCTTACACAACAAAAGAAACTTTGCAGATGTTTTTAATTTAAAGACTTTGAGATAGGGAGATTATTTTGGGTTTTCTTGGCTGGCCCAATGTTATCACATAGTCCTTAAAAATGGAAGATGGGGGCAGAAGAGGAAGTCATAGTGATGTGATGTGACAAGGACTCAACCCACTGTTGCTGTCTTTGAAGATGGAAGAAGCCAAGGAATGTGGGCAGCCTTTAGGAACTGTAAAGGATGAGGAAATGCATTTCCCCCCTGGAATCTCTAGAAAGGAGTACAGCCTCACTAATACCATGATTTTAGCCCATTGAGAACGGTGTCAGATTCTGACCTCCAGAACTATAAGATACTGGATCTTGTTTTAAACCACTACATCTGACGTAAGTTGTTACAGTAACGATGGACAGTACAAGCAGTAAGAGGTGTAACAAGGATTACACTGACAAGCATCTTCCCTGAGATAACTCTGAATGCCCAAGAACACCTTTTACTCCTGAAACAATTAGTAATATTTTTTGTCATAAGTAGTAAACCACACAGCTAGACAGAAGAGAGAGAGTTCTTTACAAGGGTACAGTGATATCTCACAACACCCAGGGAAATCAGTGTTGCTAATCCCTTAAAATAGGTCCAGAACCATGAGCAGGAAGACTGTCTAGAGTTTTCCCTTCACATTTCCTTTGTCTTCCTCACTAAATATCTCTCTAAACTAGCTCCCTTATTCTCTTCAGTCTGCCTGATTGAATATAATTGTTGGCAGCTACAAGTCCAGTCACCCAAAGTCACAGTCTCAATGGAAACTTCTAACTTCTCCTTTTCATCCTCATTTTTAGGAGAGAAATTATTATCCTTCCAAGTTGGGTTAGGTATCTTGCTCTGGACCCATAATGTAGGCTCAAGGGCAGAACAGGGAAGGGGAGATTGTTATAACCTGAACAAACATCCAATATGTTTATTTCATGATGCTTATTCTGTAACTGGAGAGATAATTTTAGGAATCTATATCATTCTGTTTAGCCAGTCTCATTTAGTTTCTGTTCAAAACAATTTGTGTGAGGCAATATGAAAGATACAAAGGCAAGCAACAGACATTTATCAAGCATCTATTTTAATGCCAAGAACTTTGCTAAGTACTTGGGTCACAAAGACATAGAATGCTTAAGGAATGGAGGATGGAGAATAATTCACATTATTATGTGATATGTGCTGAATGAAAGATCTGTGCAAAGTGCCCCCAGCACACCCATTGAAAGGTCATATCTTGCTAAGTTGGCTAGAATGGGAGGAGATGGGGGCAAATTCCTAGAGAAAGTAATTGGAACTTCCAGGTGAACAAGGAAGGAGAATGCCTCTCAGGAAAAAGGAGAGCATCTACAAATCCTGCTGTCATAAAAATAACCAATGAGGCCTGTGGCCAGTGAGTAGTTCAGAGCAACAAGGTTTACAAGGAGGGAAGATTCCAGTTATTCAAGGTTCACAGTTTAATAGAAGAGTAAGGATAGATCATAAGCAACTGTCACAAGGTCTGAATACATCAGCATTATACTGAACTGACAAAATATACAGAGAGTTTTGGAGGTAAGCTTGGGGATCAGAGATCAAGTTAAAATCCAGTTGGGAAGACTAGATATAGTCCTGGGGTAAGCTGGCTTTTAAGCAGTTTCATAAATAGTCTGTGGTTAATAGGAATGAGCAAGATAGAACCTGAAATTAATTAAAATGCTGCTCTTGGTTCAAAGCCCACAAACATTATGCAAACCAACTTACTACTAGGTGAATCACTAAAGCATAAACATAGCATTTGCTTCCCAAGGTGACATGGTTCCTGCAAAACTAAAACTCTGTAATGATTTCTATCATCTTTTCTTTTTCTTCAACAATTGTCTGGTCTTTTAGAAGAGAAAGCTGTACTATGTACTATACCAGGGAAAATATGAGAAAAGCATCTTGAATATCGAGTGGCAATGGGAAATCCCGGAGGAAAAGAATTTCCATCACAAAGTGTTCCCTTGTCATGGAATCTTTGAAGTAGGCCACTGGACTGCACATACTACATTCCCCTTGCTTTGTTTCTTTTTTTTAAATTAATCATTTGAACATGTTGGGGCTTCAAATGTTTACTGGGTGATTATAAACACACTGAAGTACTGAAGGAAAGCTCCCGGGACACCATATTCACCCTCATCATTTTTTTAGATTTTATTTTGACACATCATCAATTGGAATTTTTAATTCAGACTATTCTCAAATGTTACAGCAATTTTACATGGTATATTATCAAAGTTCCAAGTCTTTTGATAAGGGTAATTAAACATGCCAAGTTTGTTGCTATAGCCCTGAGTCTGCAGTCGCTCATCCATTGGTTATGTTCCTATACTCCGTTTACTGCTTTCTATGTGTTATTTTTATAATGTTTGAGAAATGTATTCACTTTTAATTCCTTGGAAGTTTAGCTCTAAACCTAAAGAAAAAGGACCCAATCTCTTACAACCTATGTAGGTGAAATTCCCAAAGACGTACTTTTTTTTTTTTTTAAATAGGCATTTAAAAAAAAAAATGTTTATCTTCTAAAGAAAAGACTCCATCTTTTAGGACTTGGGTATTGATTATATCACTCCTTTTGACATAATCCTTTACTCCTTATGCAGACAAAAACACCATTGATTCTTATAAACTAGTGGCATTTTTTTCCCCATCACTAGAAGTTTTGTTTGGAAAAAGGAGAATGGAAGCCAGTTCAGAGTAATCTATCTTTCTACATAAGTATTTCTGTGGCACTTATCACAGCAGTACCTGGGCACTCAAAAGCACCATTAGACTAAAACAAATACACTGGAGGAGGGAAAAAAAAAAAAAAAAAACACTAGAAGCTAAGAAAACAGAAAGTTTAAAACATGAAGGGAAATAGAAAAAAATGTTCTTTGTTCGTGGGCAACCAATGGGACTTGAAGGAAATTCTCAGGGGCAATTAAAAAAAATATCCATTCACCACATCCATTTATTTATTTAAAAGCTTCTAAAGGACTATTCTAGGCCTTTGATTCAGATACAAAATACCATTGAGACTTGCTGTGGTAAATCAAGGGTGGAATATGACACTCTAGCACTCTGGATATAAGACAAAAAAGATCTATCTGTCTGTCTATCTATCTATCTATCTATCTATCTATCTATACACACACACATACACATACACACACACATACATACATGCATACATACATACATACATACCAGTTGACCCCAAGGATGTTTCAAATTCTCCAATAGGACAGTCCTTTTTCACCACGGTACTCAAATAGACCTGATGCTTGTCCAGTGGAATATGCATAGATGATGGTATCTCAGATAGATTTAGGAAATGAATTGTTGGATGGTGAAACTTGCCAAGCTAATTTAAAGAGAAAGGTACTGATGTCATAAATTACATTCCAAACTGACTTTGTAACTTAAGTATCTTTTATCTCCTACTATAAGATCAGTAAAATTATAGTATTATATGCCAGATGTCAATTAGGAGGGCAGAATAGTTTGCGTCGTCAAAGGCTATGTATTCCATTCTTCTTAATATATAAAAGAAAAATTACTGAATAATTGCTTATTTGTATCAAAAATATAATCTATAAAATTGTTATATATGAAAATTCAAATTTGAAAATAGGCCAATTTTCTTTGGCACATGTAATTTACAGATTTATATTATAATTCAATACAACATATTGAGAAAAAGCATGTTAATGGGAAAGGAATAAATACCTAATTTATAGGAGAGTAACCGCCATAAAGTTTTATTTGTATCATGATGTAATTTCTGAGTAAAAATACTTTCTGCTCCATTTCATGGTGGGTAACCTGCCGATTCTTATGATTTCCCTCCTATTTTAACAAAAATGACTCAATTTTTTTATGTGACCTTGTTATACAGTCAGAAACACTGCTGATAGAAATTACATTTCAACGAGTAAAGCCATCTTCACCTCAGATTTACATAGAAGTTGGCAAATTAAAAGTATTTTAATAAGGCTAGCAGTGATAGTTCAGGAATGAGATTTAAACTGAGCTTCTGTGCCAATGAGTGCATTAACTTTATTCAAAAATAGTGTATGTAAAATGGCACACAACTGACATGAGCTGATTATGATAATGTCTTAGTGCAAATTTTTGAAAATCAGGTACTATAAAAATATACCATTAACTTTATGTTAATAAAATATTTTGCTTGATGCCTTTTAAATTATTCATTTGAAGTAGTCTAAAAATATAAAGGAACTCTTATTATCATTCAATTTACATGATTACTTTTAAGTTCACTTTTTTGGTTTAACATAAACAGAGTGTAAAATTCACATCAAGCTTTTGGTATTTAAAATGTGTAATTTTTATGCAAAAATTGGATGCTGTGTTACATTTTTAAGGTTGTCATTAGTATAAATATAATTTTGACTTCTGATTTGAAACATTTTAACCCTTAGGAGAAATTATCATGTTTCCCAGGTTGACTCATTATTGCTGCTTTGATTATAGATGAATTCCTTTGTAAAAACACTTTTTAAAGAATCTAAGCACTGACTTGAAACCCCAGGGGTTCCCACAGATGTATTTGAAGAAATGACGAAAATTATCAGGAAAAGAGGATCATTTTTTTTTTTTTTCCCTGAAGCTCAGTTTGATTTTAAGGATTAAACAACCATTATGTGCTCAGGACTGTGTTGGGCTGTCCACGGCTTTACACAGGAGAACAGCACACTGGTTGCCTGTCATTGCTTACAGTCAAATGGAAATTCCTGCCATCAGTTACAGTTATAGCACAGTGTTGGGCACATAAGGCTACCCAGGAAACTGGATTTATATTGTCAAAAAAAAAATGAGACAGTAAAACTGGATAAGAACCCTAAATATGGTGGGTCTTGACCTGAGCAGGAGAGATCTAATCTAGATTTTTAAAGAGAGGATGTAGGCCTTCAAATGGGAGAGAAATTTGAATGAAAGATCAGTTGTCTTCCTTAGAATATATAGAACATACCAAAGTCTAGTTCTGTTCACACTATAAATAATTTAAAATTTAAATTTACATATATACTTATATATACATCAGTCCACATGCAAATATAAAACTATATAAATAATTACTTGAAGCCATATGCAATTTTAAAAAATATATAGTTACATAAAACGTTCTCCAAATGCTGGACAGTGGCTCACTTATGTCAAAAGATGTTTCAAAACTCTATTCTTCGGAAGGAAGGGAAAGAGGAAGAAAAATGAAGCAGGGATTTGACTTGTATGTGCTGTATATCAGCCTGGTGTTTCTTTTCCATGTAGACTCAAGTTGTGATTGCCTCATTCTTAGATATTTAAGAGAATGAGCCTCCATTGCATATCATTGCAAGCAAACCTGCCATAATTTAAAACCTTTGGCACAGTCAGAGAAGAGGTTCTCACTTTTGTGTGGTTCAGTACAACCCTGTCTCCCAAGAATGGTACTAATTTGACATGACTGGACAAGACACTGAATGAAGTTCCCAGGAGTTTGGTAGTATTTGCAGAATTAGATTATCTTATCCTATAAAATTGCAAGGAACCTTACAAGCTAGTCATCTCTTCTCCTATCCAATTGAAACTCCTTGTACAACATTCTGAAGAGATGTTCATCTAAGTTCAATTTGAATGGTTAAAGAAAAAGAGGGAGCATTTTTCTATGCACACCAGTTGCTCATCCACAGGCCTTTCAAAAATACAAAGACAGGTACCATAATATTTCAGTATCTTTCTCCAAGCTCAGCATATCTGTTCCTTCGTCTTTTTTTTTTTTTTTTTTTTTTCATGAGAGAGTTCCCAAATTACCTTCCATAATCCTCATCTTCTTTGGGATACTTCCAGGTTTCTTTTTTTTTTCCTAGAAAATATATTTATTGATGCTACCATATGGTGATCCCTTGGTAACACACAAACCCACACACATACATGTCACTGGACCCTGCTCTCAAGAAAATTTTATTTAAGAAGAGGGAGGTAAACATGAATCAAAGAACAACAAAAAATACGTAATTGTGAAATGTGTGTAGCATGTAAAGGAGATCACCCCAAATCAAAATGAATATCCAGAATGCTATGTAAATTTTGGATCTGATAGGACCTGCACAAAAAGAGAAACTATTACTGACCTTGATCTGAATACTACATAATACTGCAGCCAAAAGATTGTTTTAATTGGCTCAGTTTGAGCTTGTGGTAACTTGTGGGTTTTTGTTGTTTTTTTTTTCACGTCAACTTCTGTCACATCAAATTTCCATACCTTCTACCCACATAATTGGTTTTTGAACATTAACACAAAACCTTACACTTATGAGTGTAAAATTCCATCTTCTTGGTTTTAGTCCATGGGTCTAACATGTCAAAGTCATTTTTGAATCATAATTAAGGCATCCAACATATTAAGTAAACTTTTGTATCAGCTAAGAATATCATAAGAATTTATTCAGTGACTTATTAAAGAGCCAGACCAAATATAAAGCCCCAAGGTATCAAAGACTTCTCTAAGTTGATACACAGATACATATATAAAATCTTTCAATACCTAACCATAAGTATAGACATCTGTTGTTTGTGCTTTCTAACATCCATTTCTCCTTCCTCTGGAAAAACATTTTTCTTGAGGAAATATTCTTCTGCTATCATCACTTCATATAATTTTGATATAAATGTTGAGCTCAGTCTCTCCCTGGTTCCCAGAGTGTCATATGACCTAACTTGGTCAATGAGAATATTGACTACTGCTGGCTACAGAATTGGGCACATAATCTAAGTCATTCTAGTGAGATTAAATTCTTGACCTTTTGTGGAATTGCTGGGAAGAGAGACTGTTGCTGAAATTGAAACTGGGAGGACTTAAGATTGGAATTGCTGGGAGTCACCATATGGAGAGTGCCTAACTAAGCATTCAAGTGACATATGAAAGTGGAGCCAAGAGATAAAGAGAAAGAGACCAAACCCTCACCCAGCTGTTCTAGATTCAAAGCCAGGTCTAGATTTTTCTGTTGCATAAGCCATAACATGAACTCTTCAGCTTTAGCCAGTTGGCGTTAGGTTTCTGTTGTTTGCCAAGTGTTCCAACTGATACCCCATATTATTATCTAGTCCGTATTTTCTTTTTGCCCGCAGGAATATCATGGGAGTCTTTGTCATCTGTTTTATTGAAATCTAGATAAAGAATATCTATAGTACTTTTTCAGCCAATCGATGTAGTAACCCTTTTGTCAAGGGAAATTAGATTTGTTTGTTTGTAGTAAATTTATGCTGGTTCACACTGATCATCTCTTTTCTGAAACCATCTGGTTAATAATCCACTATAGAAGCTTAACTAGTTTAGGAGATAAATTCCATATGCTCTTTGCATCATTAACCATGGAATAATATATGTTTTTTCCTCTGATCTTTTGGATGTTTTTTTATAAAGTCTCAGGCACATTATTCCCAGGGATTTTGAGTATGAGTATCTTTTTAAAATACTAAAACTTATCTCAGACCTCTATATTCTTTTGGTTGTACTTCATTAGTTACTGTTTATTTAAAATATATATAAAGGCAAAAATTATGAATGTTTTTAAATGAAATTCTGTTTTATTAATCATGGCATCTGTAAATATTTGACAAAGTATCCTATCTACATATAGGAAATATTACTTATTCAATTATGTGTATAAATCTAGGTAAAGATGACTTCCCAATCCCTTTCAATCTGCCCCCAAGGATAAGTGGGCCAGATGGCAAAGTCCTGTTAAAGTGTATCTGTTTGATGATGCCTAACATTTTATCCCTGGTCCTTTTCAAATAAATGGAAGACCCCATGGTCCCTTTCTTCTGAAATCCCTTTCACTTCTTCCTGTCAGCCTCTATGGGGGTTGCTCTTTTGACTCTGCTCAATAGGAGTCTTGAAATGAAAAGTGATGACCTGATGGGGAAGAACATTTGGGCTCTCAAACCCACAAAGATGCTGGGGCATAAACTGACACCAGAAAAACTTCACTTAGAACCAGAAAGTGGGGTTGGGCATGGGGCAGTTCCCTTGGCTTTCCCTAGCACAGAAAGAAAGAGAGACTACAGTCCCAATACTCTCAGGAGATAATTACCAGACAGACTGACCCTAATGAAAAAGCACTACAGAGCACCTTCTTAAAAGCTTTTGGTGTGTGATTTTTTAGATAGTGGTGCTCAAATGTGGACAACTGATGATGCCCAAAGTTTCCCTGTCTGCTTTAGGCAGTTTATTTTTAAAATGAGGTTAGGCAAACTGCAGTTTAGGGGAAAACACGTTTATTTTTACCTTAGTAAACTGATTGTCATTTTGGCATATCACCTTTATGGTTAACACAAACTTGACAGTGTGACACATTAGCTCCAACAAACAGATTTTTCAGAATCAGATCCTCAAATACTAGGCAGCAGTGTTTTTCTTTAAACACTTTGTTGCCGTTGTTGTTAGGAGTTGCTACCTATAAAAGGTCGCTGGCTATAGTCTGACAGTTTGACTCCCAGTGGGTAATTAGTGCCTGAGATGTCAAACCTTACTTTTTGATTCCAATGCAACAGTGAGATACACACTTTGTCCAATCTCTGCCTTAATATTTGAGAACATGAGACACAGTGGATATAAAACTGATAAATATATCCTATGTCTTCCACATTGCTAATGACTGAAATCTTGGCAGAGGTGATCTCTCAACACCAAAGCATAGACTACTTGAATGAAGAGTTTTGTAGTGCATAGTTTTGAGTCAAGTTTATCATAAGAGGTGTAGCAAATAAAGTTGAAGGATTTCAGAGAATGGTCCTCTTAAAGTTCAGCCTAATGTAAATAGCTGAAGAACTGATATATTCAGGTTAAAATATCTTTGTAAGTGGCCAGTTGTTTGAAACCTGGTAGGCAAATATGTAATTTTCAGTTAAACACTTAAAATATAATAACAGGTCACTTATTTTTATTTTTCTCAAATATCCTTCTAGAGAAGCAGTTGGTTTCATGACTCAGGTTTGGAGTATAATGATCATTCCACAAATATCCCAGCAGCTTGAGACTTTGACACCTGATGCCTGAATCACTGAAAGTATCCTCCAAGTTGTCTTCTTGTCTCAGATCCACGTTATTTTTTTTTCTCCCAGAAAAATCTTCATAAAATACTCCCATAGCACATATTTTTTTTTCTGCTACTTTGCATTTGCATTTCAGTTCTACAGCCTAGGAGAAAATAAATAGCCTCCAATATTCCAGTTATTACAAGTCTGAAATTAAAAGTGATGGAGAAGAGTCCCCTATTTTTTGTGGTGTTCTTGTTTGCTCTGTCATATGTGTGCATTCTAGGGATAGAATAACATACTGAAAGGCAAAGAGACAGAGTGGAAAGATCATGATTCAGGACAGGGTCAGAAAAATTGATCTGTACAGAGTGAGATAGTAGATATTTTAGGCTCTGCAGGCCAGATAGTCTCTGTTGCAACTAGTCAACTCTGCTATTGTCATATGAAAGCAGCCATAGACACTACCTAAACAAATGTGCATAGTGTTCGAATAAAATTTTATTTATGGACATAGTAATTAGAATTTCATTTAATTTTCATGTCTCATGAGATACTCTTCTTTTGATTTTTTTTTGGCCATTTAAAAATGTAAAAATCAGGGCGCCTGGGTGGCTCAGTCAGTTAAGCATCTGTCTTTGGCAGGTCATGATCTCAAGGTCCTGGAATTGAGGCCTACGTTGGGCTCCTTGCTCAGAGGGGAGTCTGCTTCTCCTTCCGTTACCCCCCCCTTGTGCTTGTTTTTTCTGTCTCAAATAAATAAAATCTTAAAAAAAATTAATAAATCATTCTTAGGTCACGAGCCATACAGATGCAGGCTGTGGGCCATACTTTGCTTGAGAGGCTATAGTTGCCAACCCCTTGTTTAGGAAAGAGATTGATTTGGATATGACTCTGAACTCTGCCATGTACATGAACATACAGGGTATCTAGCTTTTCTGTTTATTAGTTTAATTATTGAGTTATGTGTGTTGGGGGATCTACTTGTAGGGGTCTGCAGTATTTGATGAGTTATCATAAGTAAAACAACTAGCATGGTCTTAATCTTATAGGGAATCAAGAATTATGACTCTGGGAAATCAGATAATATGTCTTTCATGTGTAACCTTAAGAGGAATAGCATCTAATATGCACTCAGTAATTACTGCTGATGTGGAAAGCATTAGATTTCATCTTTCTCCTCTCTTAAGTTGAGAGATGAAGCATCTTTGATCCTCCAGCATGATTCTGGAAAATTTTCTGAAATTCTTTAACTTTTTAGTAATTCATCTTGATATGGAAACAATAATGTTTCCTGCCATAAAATTTGTTGGGAAAATTTTAGGAAGTAATGCATATAAAATGCTTAGACAGTACCTACTATGTTTTAAGGATTACTCAATAAATAAAAAGTTGTTATTAGTTATAATACTACTATTAATATTATTAAATGGCTTCAGAGAACCCACTGGATAAAGTCCAAATTACACAACTGTATTCCAACTGTCTGATCAACTGGCTTATCCTAGTATTTCAGAATTCTTGCTGCGTGCCACATACTTCTCTTCTGCCTTATCCTACTCATAACTTGCTCATTCCCACTTAGATGCCTTTGCTCATGACCTTTCTTTTACATGAAAATCTTTGCCCCAACTTTTCCTCAATCATATGCTGTCAGAACTTCCAGGTTCTTCTCAATTTCCACTTCTGTTGGGTCTTCCCTAAGAACTGTGGACTTCACTGATTTTTCCTTCACTTTTAATACCAGTAACCCTTTTATAGTGTCTAATATAATTTCACACCTGATTGTATATATTTGTTTCATTTTCTTATTATTATCTCAGAAGTCTTACAGGAACCAGATCGTGATTGCCTGTAAAGGAAGGAATGGTGAGAGCTGCTTGTTCTGTGCCCCTCTTCTCCCTAAAATACTTTTGCTCCCTAAAATATCCTGTCACTTTGAACACCTATCTGCTGATTGATGTGGTCACTTAAATAGAGTAAATCTATATTATACCTGAACTTGGATCCTATACTGATCCTGATCATCTTGTAAAGACTGCCATATGATGGAATATTCCCTGTCTGCTGGTGGTTGTAATACACTGCCTATCTTCCCTATTGCTTACTTACCTGTAATATCACACTGCTTGAGCTCTGCTTTCCTGCTGCTTCTGGTGACAGAGACACATTTTGCTCTTAATATCAGTTTATTTGTTCAAAATTTTAAGCAAATTTTTAACATTACACCTATGTAAAAATGTATCCTTTTAAAAATGTCGAGTCTTTCAGTTCCCTTTTGAGGATTTCATGCAGATTCTGAATTATTTACCATATGATGCCTGATTTTTTTCACTGGAGTTAATTAGGTGCCCAGTTAATTGTGATTCATTGGGTAGCATTTGGCAAGACTAGATGAGGTCATTCAAACAAAGATTTTGCAGTTCTGAACACATTGTCTTTTGTTGCATTTGAGATTAGGGAGAAGTAAATTTTCTTTACCTTACCTTGTCTTTTTTCTCAGATATTGTATATACATTTTTTTTTCTTTAAGGAGAAGGAAAAAAAAAAAAGGGTGGGGCCTGGAAGAAGTGAAAGAATATGATGACATTGTTATTTTCTGCCAGTGAGGCATCCCTTCTTTTCAGTTCCTCTAGCCAAGGAGGTTCCAGTCAAATGCCCTTCCAAGCTTGTGATTTCCTCTACCCCATCAGCCACAGGGTGTATGGCAGGGTAATGCATGATGCTTCTCTGCCCTGCAGACTAGACCTTCTGGTTTCACAATTCCAAAGCCCCATGCAAAGAACAGAGGGAAAGCTGCCTTGGTATTGAGTTGTAGAGTAGAGAGAATGGGAAGAGACTTAAATGAAAATATTTGCCAGCTCCTCTATTGGCCTCCTGTCTCCTTCAGCAGGAGAAGATTTCAAGCTGCTGAAATTTAAAATGATAGGAAAATCAAGACCAGCATCTTCTTAATAAATCCAGTTCCCCTGAGCATCAGAGACAATGGTATTAAACCCAGCATTGGTCAGAAAGACTGGCCCTCTTTCTGGGAGCTCTGAAAAGGAAAAAGAATTGAAAAGGCCAGCATCTTTCTATTGTAACAAAAGCAAGAAGGAAAAATATTTTTCATTTACAGCTCTTTCCTACCTTGCTTTATCCTTTTGTTTGGGCAGCAATCACAGATCCATATGCTAAGTGGTGGAAGATATTTTTCAAAAACATTTGTCTCCTTGGGAGGCTTCTAAGCTTGTTTTATTGGCAACTATGAAATCACCCTGGGTCTGTCATGTGGTTATTCTACAGATGGTTTGCATGGGTGGCTTGTTTCTACTGGATGAAGTCTCCCTTTGGACTCCAGTTTGGATTTGAGAAATTCATGCACTACTAGTCTTTACTTTCTTTTGATAAAATTCTCACACTGTTTCACCTGTAGACGATTGCCTTTGGAGTTTTTGATGGGTAAGAAGAAAGTAACATGGTAGAAACCTAGTCAAGTAGCACTGATGCAAAGGAACAAAGCTTCACCAGACATCATGGTCTCTTCTAGTTTGGGTGGGTAACAGGTGGTCTGGCAATTTTCTCAGTACGTACAGAAACCAGCGTCCATTGGAAGCTCAAAATAATCTTACAGAATTTTACCTAAAGGCAGATGGCAACACTTCTTTACACTTGTGGGGCTTTTTTTTCCCTCTTTCTCTTCTCCAAATCAATCACAGTTACACATGCAATTCATGCCAGGGACATTTATTTATGCCCAAGAGAGTACAGTCCTTTTAGATACATTCATTTCAGTATTATTACTTTAGAAACAGAATGCAAATGTATGAAATGGATTGTTCCAATTTGCAGAAAAGGTAGGTTACACTGTAACTTTTTAAAGGCTTTTAGTTCATTTTCATGTCTTCAATTGCCAAAAACATTTAAATCTATTGTACTTTTCCTGGGATCCAGGAGATAACTAACTGTTGTGTCATGGGATTGGCTTTTTAGAGTTATGCAAAAATGGTTTTAAATGGTTACACAATTGCTCACTGATGGGTGGTCTCTGGTAGGTTATTTAACATTTCTGAGTCTGTTTTTCCATCTGTAAAATGGGAATAATATGGCCCTATAGTCAGGGGTTACATGAGGATTAAACAATATAACATGTAAAATCTTAGCAAAGAGTTGTCACCTAATAAACTCACCTATTGTATATTGAGTACTCTCTCTTTCTTAGATTTTTTTTTTGTACTTGATATGTCATAACTCAGCTAATTGTCATAACAACTTTACCTGCTAATATTATAGCCCCTCCCTGCACAGATGGGGAAACTAAGGGAGAAAAAGTTTAACTTTACCAAGAAAACAAAGGGAGTAATTTGTGGTAGTGGGACTTGCTGCTGTGTTTTTAATCACTACTCCATTTGGATCTCCATGTAGTATGTAGATGGCCAAAGAATTTAATTCTCCTTACCCCCAATTTTCTAGTCCTTTATTTACCTCATATGTATAGTTGATGTGATTAGACCAGTGACTCTTCACAGAGGTGCCTGTTAGAAAAACCTGAGGAACATCATGAAACTGGACAAGGCTGGACCCAGTCATAGGAAGATCCCGATTTTTAATATTTATTTATTTGGGGTCTTAAAATATGAATTATTCTATTGCAGAGGTTATTCTGATATAAGGCTCTAAAAAGACAACCAGGGAAGAAAGAGGGAGAGTAACCAACAAAACGTTCTTAATCTTTTGTTTTTTAAATTTTTGCATTAATCTGGATACAGAAGAAAATCTCTGGTTTTGAAACAGGGTAACTGGAGTCAAGCTATGGCTGTAATTTTTGCCTCTCCAATGTTTCACCACCTGGTTCTCCTTTGTAAGTGACCTTGTAACTTTAAGATATTCACATGGAGCTGTCGTGATTTTTGCAGTTTAAACAGTTCTCATTTCAGCAATGTGTTTGGCAGCAGCCTCTCCCTTCTTACATGGCAGTAGTACAATACAGGCTTTTAAGCCGCTCTTAACAGAATTACCCCCATGCTGCTTTCTTTTCCTGATATGTCTTTGCCCTTAGTTCATTTTAGCATTTATAAAGGATTGTATGTTTTTTATTAGCATTCATCTGCATCCACTGTAAGTTGTGATCAAATTCTTCAATATTAATAAATGACAGATGAAAGTTTTTATGGCATAGGAAAGAAAAAATGAAGTTCTCTGTGCTTCTAAAGATTAATCTGAATGGATCTTTTTCTTATTATATCAACCTGCTTATTATTTTTGCAGATGCATGTGCCCATTCTAACTGAAAGTAACAAGGAAGTGTCTGCTGATTTAGAACAACAAACAGGTGTGTGTATGTGAAAGCTCATTGTTCTTAAAGGTCATCTACAAATTAAAAATAACACATGCTATCAAAAATCATTGTGTATCATTATACTTAGAGAGAGTATCTGAAAATGTGATATCAGGCATACCTATCAGGCAAACCTACAAAAGGTTGTCTTTTTAAAATAATTCCTTGCACAGATAAAAAGGGGAAGCACAAATCTTGAGCAACATACAACATAACTTTTTAAATAGTTAATAGTTAAGACTGATTAAGTGCCTACCATTTCACTGTTTTAAATGCTTTAGGTGATATTATTTCATCATCACGGTAACTGTATGAAATAGGTACTGTTATTTCTAATTCCCATTTCTCACATGAAAAAATTAAGTCTCTGAGATATTAAGCAACTCATCCTAGGTCATCCAGCTGGAGATGGTAGAGTCCAGATTTAATCTGATTCCATAGACTGAGCTCTTTATCATTACATGACATGGCTTCCCAATGGGTGAACCAGTACGTCAGAGGTCCATATATCCAGCTATTAGAAGTAAAATGCTATTGCTTACATAACTAAGAGGAAAGCAGGAAGGTACCTTTTGCTGCTATGAAAATCAAGTTGCTCAACCAGAAAGTTTAGAGTCATGGAAGAAACAAGGAAAAAAACACAAAATGGGGAAGGCTAAAGAGGAATAGACAAGAGAAGCCACAGGTAACTGAAGCAGCCATGGAGAAGCAAAGGAACTTGCCAGTCTGAAGAGTAGAGGAGAATGCTAGCTCGAAGGAAAGAGAAGATAGGATGGATAGCTCTTTAATAGGCCGCTTACATCTCCATACCCCTCAGGGCCCTGGGGTGCTGCATTAGAGCCATATCCATCTTTGACAGCTTTGCAGTGGGAGCAGGCACCAGGGCACTTAGTAAAAGGATCAGTCAAGTCTTGCTTTCTGCCATAGCTTCTGAGAGTTTGAATCATTGTTTTCCCCTAATCTGACTTTGTGCTAATCAGGATAGATGATGGGAAGGATTAATTGAGAATGACATTAAGTCATTTATTTTACTGTGTTAGAAAGCTAAGCTATGTTATAGTAGAACATACAAGTTACGACTACTGCATATAACATAAAATATGTAGTTTAAAATACATTCCCAAGCATGTAGTCCAAACCTGAAGGAAAATTATAGAGTACCCCTTTAAGGAAATTAATTTTAATTGTTTCTTTGAGCAAGCCCAGGCAGCCTGCCTGGTATGTAAGTGATTCTCAGTAGGTGAAAGAAACAAAGGAAGGAGAAAATAAGAGGAATAGAAAGTAGAGAGAGAGATAGCAAGGAAGAAAGAGGCGGGGAAGAGGAAAGAAGGATATGTGTGTAAAAACATTGGGTTCCTATAACTTCAGTGCTTTTAAGTGAGACATGATAGAAAGCTAAATACAACCAGTAGAAATAAACCAATGACTCATACAGCCAAAAAAACACTTAATGGGTATTTCAGAGCAAAGACCTGAATAAAACCAACATTTGAACAGGTTTTTTTTTTTTTAATTTTTTTGAACAGTTTTAAATGACTGATTAAACCTATCTATTTTACTTTAAACTAGTCAAATTAAACCTCAGGTAATCTTCTATAAACCTTTTATTTCTATAAAAATGACAAGTAATTGGGAATTACCATTATCCCCAATCTTTCTAATATGCCAAACATTTAACAAAGTAAGAATATATTTCTCTGGCCAATTCATTGATCTTTTGGTACATTCAATGAATGACCTTTTCAGAATGGTCATAAAACTAATCTGCTGTCACACAAAGTAGTTTACTGTGAAGGAGAAGAGATGATGTCCTGTACTTTTTTTTAACCTTCTTTATAGGTACTGATACTGTTAGGCACTTGATCTAATCTTAATCAGAATATTGAAGTGCTGTATTGAGAGACTATTGATGCCCATTGTAACTTTAAAGGTCAAATGATTACATTTTTTATACCCCAATCTCTTTGAATAGTTGAATCTCTTTTTTTTTTTTTTTTAATTTTGAACTTGCAGTCTAGCTCTGTGTTATCACCTTATAATTATAAACAATTTGCAAGTTTTGAAGTATTGTCTCTTTAAAACTGTCTTCAGTGGTGCTGGATTTTTTAAAATATTTTATTTATTTCAGAGAAAGAGAAAGAGAGCACAAGTTGGGGGGTGAGGGGGGTAGAAAGAGGTGGAGAAGCAGACTCCCCGCTGAGCAGGGAATCCAAAGTGGGGCTCAATTCCAGAACCCTGAGTTCATGACCTGAGACGAAGGCAGAC
>CM052895.1:83855690-83890918 GCA_028534135.1 Potos flavus | reverse complement strand
TTTCTCCTAGTTCATCAGATTTTATTCTCCTCTCTCCCACTCTACTCCAGACATACCAACTTTCTTTCCCTTGAACCTATCAAGCTTGTTTCTGCTTATTATTCTTTGTGACTGCTTTTTTTAAATCAGTCAATGCTTTTTTGATGTCCTCTCTTCAGAGAATACTTCTTTCCTAATCTCCCAATCTGAAATCCCCTCTAACTCTCTCTCAATCCCATTACCCTATAGTAACCTGACTTCTTTTGTCCATTATTTATTTATTCATTCTTCCTCTCAGCTCCCTCCAACTAAAAAGTAAGCTTTACTAGAGCAGCAATCTTGTCATTTGTGTTTTAAATGCTTTTGCCAGCATCTAAAATAGGGCCTAACACATAGTAGCTGCACAATAAATAGTGTTTAAATGAATAAGTCTCCAATACCACCATTCTTTTTTTTTTTTTTTTAATTTAGCTTTTTTGAGGGAGAGAGAATGAGAGCAAAGGGGGAGGGGCAAAGGGAGAAGAGTATCTTAAGCAGACTCCATGCTGAGAAAGGTGCCCAACACAGAACTCGATCTCAGGACCCTGAGATCATGACCTGAGCTGAAACCAAGGATGCTTAGGATGCTTAACTGACTGCACCACCCTGGTGCCACTCAATATCCAACTCACTATCCTTTCTTGCTTGGAATACAACAAGCTAGCTTAAAATGTATATATCTTTAAATAGCCACCCCTTGTAATTGACTCTATACCTAGAATCTTTTAAAACTGCAGTGTGATCATCCAGCCCCCTCTCCTTCTTAAACACATCCCATATAGGGTGTGACCCACATCTTCTCCAGCTTGTTTCCTGCTAATCTCTGCTTAGCTCAGTGTGCTGCTTTGTCAAATAGTGAAGAGGAAGATTGGAGATGGTTTCACTACATTTTTGAGTCATCAGTATTCAGGAATGCTGTTAGTTTTTTACTCTTGTAACCTCACCGTATTGCCTGTGCACCTTGCACCAGGATGTCTTTTCAGGCTCCTTTTTAATTTGTAAAGAGAAAGAACAAGAGGCCCATGGGTGATTACCAGTCAGAGCAGTTCATCATTTAAAAGGTCTGAGACTTGTGGCAAATGGATAACTATAAGACACGGGTCAAATGGATTTTGCACTATTCAGGCACCAGCTGAATTACAAAAATTAAATAGCACTCTAATTAACCAGAGTAGTTAGCGCATAATTCAGATCTCTAGAACTCCAGCTGATTGTGGATTTAAAAAAAAAAAGTATAACATACAAATCCAACAACAACAAAAACAAAATCCTGCTCTTGTTCGTTTTCCATATACAGGCTTCAAGTGTGAAGAAACATTACAGATTTCTGCAAAAACAGAAATATTCTTACTCTACAGTAGCCGAAAAGGTGGATTCTGTTTTTCAAAGAGAATACAGTATTAACCTAGCAAGGGACAAAAGAAGTTTGGCATTCTGTTGTTAAATGCTGCATATATCCTGATGTGAGCGTTTTAGGACTGCACCAAATGAATGAAAAAAAATGGGAATTAAGATGAAAACAATATTATATGTGAGTTATAGAACTAAATCGGCCTCACTAATTGCTTTCTGAAGATACAGAGTAGCCATTCCCCACCAAGATTAAGTTAACACACTGGCATGCAACCTGGATGAACCTTCAGATTTGTTAAATAAAGAGAATGATTACATCAGCAAAAATTACTTAAATTCTTGGGGCGCCTGTGTGACTCAGTCAGTTCAGTGTCTGCCCTCAGCTCAGGTCATGATCCTGGAGTCCCTGAATCCAGCCCTACATTGGACTCCCTGCTCAGTGGGGAGTCTACTTCTCCCCCTGCCCCTCCCCCTGCTCATGATCTCTCTCTCGCAAATAAATAAATAAAATCTTTAAAAAAAAATTACTTCAACTTGATAAAGAACTGCAAAACATGTTGGGAAACTTTTACAGGGACTTAAGGTATAAGAGGGCACTGTGGAAATACTAGAGAAATTTTGAAATTACAGTCTTTGCTCATAAAATGAAAAATAAAATGAAGTCTGATTTTACTGTTGCACAAAAGAAGCTTTGGCAAATCACTGTGCAGTGTGGGCAAATATAAAAGCTGAGAAATGAAGCAGGCAAAGGAGAATATTCGCCTATTAAAAATTAAATATTAACTCAGGGAAAATATAACAAAAATCCTGTGTTTTCACATATCTAAACTTCAAGATTCAACTAAAATGTTTCAATTCAAGGGTTAATTTCACACTTTTCACAATAAGTCACTTCACTTTTTAACTTTTTCCTAAAAATAATGAGGCTAATAATAAGAGCTAACATTTCGTGAGCTTTCACTGTGAGTCATACACAATGTTAAATACATTCATTATCTCATTGGACCTCACGACTCCAGAAATGTAAGAATTACTGTCTGTGTCTTACGGATGAGGAGACTGTGATTCACAAACTCATGTAAATTGGCCTGAGAATTCACATACAGTAAGAGGGTGAGTTATGAATCTAGGGGTTTCTGGTTCTAACATCGTATTTTTAACTACTACCCTATCCTATCTCCCTAATTTAAATTGTACCTTTTCCATGGAAATGAACAGCTGACTAAAATCTCCTCATACGACTCACACTTACAAAGGATTATAGTAACTCATAATGTATTGCTCACTCATAATAATATATGAAGTTAAACTTTGTAAAAGTAGTTTATAGTTCCCTAAATTTAAATGAGGATATTTATTCATTTATTCATTTGTGTGGCAAACAAATATTTACTGAGTACTTGTTTTATCAAGGCACTCCTTTAAGGATAAACAATATAATCTCCTTCTCTTTATGGAGCTAACAATCTAGTTGTGGAGGATGGGAGGAAAAGCGAAAAGAAAATTTCAAGTATTAACTGCTATGGAGACAATAAAGCAGGATGCCATGATAAAATAATACTGATGGGTGAATGTGATATTTTAAAAGGGTGGTCAGAGAAAGCCTCATTGAAGATGTGACATTCAATCTGAGAACTTTATAAGAGTGAGCCATGAAAAATTCTGGGGGAAGAATGTTCCAGGCAGAGAAAAAGGGGCAAAAGCCCAAAATGAAAACACATCTGGTGTGTTTGAGGAACAGAAAGTAAGCCAGTGTGCCTATAGTATGGAAAATGTCAGATGAATGTTGAGATGAAGCGGGCCGTGGTAAGACTTGAGATTTTATTTTATTGCAGTAAGAAATCATTGGAGGGTGATTTACAGTTCGGAGGATTAATTTGGGGCTATATGATTTATCTAAGAACTTTGGATTTTATAGTTAGGAGTACCATTTCTGTCATCCTCAAACAAAAATAAGATATGGAAAAAGATTAAAAGGGCTATAGCCATAGTGCTATATTGAAACCAGAGCTTAAGCCCTCATATCCATAGACCGTTCATTGAGCTACAATTTATACATTTAACTTAATCACAGTGTCAGGCACTATTTTAGGTACCAGGGACATGGCTGTGAATAAGAAAAGTTTCTTGCCTTATATTCTAGGTAATAGAACAGAAGGAACATAGAGTACTCATAACACTGAGTACTTAATGATAGTTTTTTAAAAAAATAATCTTCCTTGTTAGTCTTTCATTTTCAGGACTTGACTGCATTATTCATCAATTATAACTGATCTAGAACCTATTAACAAGGTTGGCACACAGTAGGTACTCAGTATCCTTAATTGAACTGAATTGGAGATTATCACGTTAGCGTTAATCTCATTGATACAGTATTTCATTGTGTGAATGTATTTTCTTTTTTTCAAAACTATGTCTTATTTTGGAACATAAACATATTGGGAAATCATTTTTTTTTCCAAGAAGGCTTTATCTTTCAGGGCTTTATTAGACACTGCTTTATCTTCATTCTATGCAAAGCAGTCTACCTTAATTCTGTGAATTTAAATCTACAGGGGATATATCTGTTTTGGACTTAAATTATGTGAAGTCAGTTAACTCCTGATTTTTTCAAAAGTTTTTTCATAGACACTTTAACATACTTTGTTTTCATACATCGTAAAGGAAATAATGAAACAGACAACCTTTGTCCTTTACTATTTCCATCTATACATCCTATTATAAAAAAAAAAAAAAACTCACTAGTGGGCACCTGGGTGGCTCAGTTAAGTGTCTGCCTTCAGCTCTGGTCATGATCCCAGGGTCCTGGAATGGAGTCCTGCATCTGGCTCCTTGCTCAGTGAGGAGTCTGCTTCTCCCTCTCCCTTTGCCTGCCTCTCCCCACTGCTTGTGCTTTCTCTATCAAATAAATGAATAAAATCTTTAAAAAGAAAAAAAACAACAACTCACTTTTTTCTGATTGTTGGTTTAAAATGCCATTGTATTTTGATCTCTCTTTGATTTTTCTGTTTACTTTCTGTGAACGATGGACAGATAGTCCCCCAAAAGTGTCTTATTCTCTTTCATGGCACACATTCAACAACATTGGAATGTCTTTCTCCGTTCTCATTTTCCTTCCTCTCTAATTTATTTTCAACCTCTGGAACTTAGCTTAACTTTGACCATTTCTGAAAGTCTGTGTTTGATCTTCCATATCTGGGTTATCTGCTTGGGTTTCGCATATTGCCAGCTTTATCACATGCTGTGGTAATTTCTATTTATTCACAATTTATTTTCCTAGACTATAAACTCCCCGAGGGCTGGGACTAGATCTTAATTACATTTCTAATTCCCAATTTCTGGTCCAGTGACTACCAAATAGTGGACTTTTAACAAAAGTATATTAAGTGAATGAATAAATGGATAAATTAGCTGTCATTTTCTAAGGCAGATCATAATTTAATTTGTTCTCATTGTGTGGTGCATTAAAAAAAAAAGGCTTTGTTCATACTGTGACTTTTCCAGTCTCCTGAGTTCTATTTTTATAATTTTCTTTTATTTTGTATGGTTTGATACTTAGCATGTTACTTTAGAGCAATATAGCTTTTAAGTCTGAGGTAGAAAAGAAAGAAAAGACAATCTAGTATTGGTATAAATCTGCCCTTAGGACCCATTTCTCAGGAAAAGCAGACAGGAGTGAACAGTGGTTGAGGATCTAAGAGCAGGCATGTGTTGTTAAGAAAGAGAACAGGGCATCATTTCCACATTCACTTTCATTCCTCTGATATTTCAACTCACAAAAGCTCTGGCTTGATTGTTGACAGTCAATGTGTAAGAACTGGGGTTTCTACTGCCTTTATACAGGAAATCAGTGTGGCTATATAAGAAGGAGTGAGAAATGGTGTTTCTGTCTCATGAATAAAAACTGTGTATCTTGATGTTGCTGACAAAGAGCTGAAGTTACTAAACCAATGATATACTCCCAGGGAAATATAGGTGAACAAGATACTTACTATTTTTTTTTTCTTTTTTTTCCCCTTTCCTAGCTCTTTATCTGCGTTCAATTCAACCCAAGGAACCAGGAACCGAGGAGGAAGGAAGTAATTGACATTCAAAGCCTCTATTTTTAGACACCTTTACACTTTCTTTTGCTTCTAACTAGCAAGGATTTTTCCAAACAAGCTTTTAATTAGCAGGTGAGTTTAATTGATATGTGGGTTTCTCAGAAGGGGAAAGGACCTCAATGTAGAGAAGGAGGGGGAGGGACTCCAATCACTCTCACTCACAATAGAAGACCATTAATTCATTTGCACCTGGATGTTTTAAAGGATCAATTTACTGTAGCAAAGAAAGAAGGCAGAGAATCAAAAGGTTGGAATCTGTCAGAGAAGAAAGAGAGGCACTATAATTTAACATGCTATGTGGATGATTTAAAACTTGGAAAAATATTGCTACTGATGTCCAAATACAGAAACTAATCTGTTTGCATGTAGTCAGGTTTGGTCAATGTGCTGAGAAAAGATTAATGTTTCAGAATCAATGAAGTTATTTATTTTTAAGTTTTTAGTCTGCAGTAAAGTAAAAATAAAACAAAATACACATTTAAATCACTGTCTTTGCTCTTAAAGGAGTATTTTATTAATATAATTGAATGTGAGGATGTTTTAAAAGTTAAATTCAAAGTGGTCTTGTAATTTATGGGAACAATAGAGGACACATATCCTATGTCCAATTTTCTAAAGTGGGAGGTTGCAGGAAGTGGGAACATGTATACATCATGAATCAGCGACCATTGGTGGCATGCAACAGAGACCAATACTAACTGATGTTAAGGAGATAAAATAAAAGAATAAATTGAAAGCATACTGACTTTCTCACAGAATCAAATGGATGGCTCAACAATCAAGCCTCACAAAAAGACAGAAACTAAAGAAGTTCTGAAATTTAGGTAGTAGAAACTAGTGGAGGGTCCCTTCAAGGAAATGATCAGTGAAGCTTGACTTCATATGCCCACCCACTGACAGAGAGGTGAGATACTTCAGTCCTACCAGCATTATCTGTAGTGAGAGAGAAATAGTTCATCAAGTAAAAAAATTCTGGATACAACTTTTGACCTGCTCCAAAACTTATATGTATAAATACACATGTAACATATAATCGATGCATGCACATGGAGACATACATTGTTACAAAATGGTAACGACCCCATTTTTTCCCCAATATTCCAGTACCAGTATTCCCTGCCTGCTTCAGGATGATTCTAGGTGTTGAGCAGGCATGTCGAAACTTTGTGCCACATCAGACATTGTTAAAGTGTATGTTCTCCATTAGCCAGAGTGGGAGTCTGCCTTGCAGAGGAAGAAAATTTCCTTTGAGTCCCTGCAGTCAGCAACTATTAAAAAAAAAAATGGCCACAATTTTACTTTTTAAGATACCTTTTCAGATTATTTGATATTTATTCTTAAGAAAAAACTTAAATAATAACCTAGGCCCTGCTGAGTTCACTATAGAACTGTCAGAAACTTGTATTTATTGAACACATGATAATTACAAAGAACACAGTCCTAGAAAAGAAGCTGGCTACGTACACACCTCCTATCCCTAAATTTCTGCTTTAATGAGAGTCCCAAACTAAGATTTTTAGCGAATATTATTACAATACAAAATAATTATTTGTTCATAATAGGAAGGGATAATTCATTATTTATGAATGAACCACTCTATTCAGGATAAATTTTGGGACTCTTAAAATTTATCCTAAAGACTATACAGACTGGTTGGCATGAAAGTAATATACATTTAGTAGAAACTGTACTTTGAATTTTGAATTTTGATCTTTCCCTGGGTTGGCGATAATAATGCTTTATTATGATGCTGGGCAGTGTTAGCAAGCTATAGGTCCCAGTCAGCTACACTGTCACAAGGGTAAACAACTAATACACTTACAACAGTTCTCTACCCATACAGACATTGTGGATATTACTTTCAGTACAGCATTTAATAATTTACATAAGACAGTCAGTATTTTATTAAATGGCCTTTGTGTTAGATAATTTTGCCAAAGTATAGACCAATGAGCACATTTAAGGGAGGCTAGGCCAAGCTCTGATCTATGGCAGGCTAGGTGTATTAAATGCATTTTTGACCTAGGATATTTTCAACTTAGGATGGGTTTATGGGGATGTAACCCCATCATAAGTTGAGGAAGATAAGTATTTTTTTTTTCCTTATTAGGAAACAGAATATGTGAGGATGATTTGAAGATTATTGCTTGACCTCATGGCTAATCCAAATGGAAATTCATTACTATTTTTGGCAAAGTAATTAGATTCATAACTTGGCTAACTTGGCTTAGTATAAGCGGTTTGTATATTTGTAAGAAAAATCTGAACTGAACGTCATATCTAATTACAATTCTGCCTTGTGTGATTTGTGGCTCCCTGTTTGTATCCTTCTCTAGAATGTTAGCTAGCAATATAAGCTCTTGTAGCAAGCAGCTTACCGAGGTCCAGTGTGTGCTGATGATAGGAAAGTAATAAAAACAAGAACCCTTGAATGCTGTAATTGGTGATCCAGCCTCCTAGAGTACTGAAAATTAATTGGCCAGATGTTCCCTACCCAACTGTAAATGGGGGATAATGTAGGAGACTGAGTTCTCAACCTTCCCCAGGTGTGCACATTTGAGCAGAGAAAAGTGATTATGAGTGACATGATGACAGGTGCAGTGCCCATGTTCCACACTGCCCTTGTGTATCTGTGATATATTTAGGATTTTTTCCCCTGAGGCACTAGAGAGATATGAAAATAGACAAGGAATGAAACCAAAAGACCTTTAAAATAGAAGAAAAAAAAAAACCTTGGAAGTTGTGAATATTATATTTGTGTATATTAATGTGTTGTTACTTAAGGTTACATTTGAGCCTGTCACTGTTAGCTGGTGTTATAATTATGTGCCAAGCCCTGTACTAAGCACTTTACATTTTGTGATTAACCTTCACAGTTTTACAGGTGGGTACTTCTGTCATTTCTGCTTTTTAGATGAGTCAACCACCATTCTCAGAGATGGAATCAATCTCTCACAGTTATACAGGAAGTGAGAGTGCCCTTGAGTATCTAACATCAGAGCTCATGGGCTTACCTACTAAGCCATATTGTTTCCAAAATAGAAGTCTGTTCATTTCTCCAAAGCACACTGTGATAAGCCCATTACCTGTATTATCTCATTTAATCCTCACAACCAAGAGAGGTATAAAAGACTGTCCTGGTTTCACAGAGGGAGATAAAGATACTATAAGTGTTTGATCAACTTGAGCAAGGTCATATGACTTTACAGAACAGAGAAGGTGCTCAAATATACTTTTCTCTGATTTCAAAGCCCAGGTGTGAGGCGGTGCTATAGAAAGGATAGGTCTTCTGGATGTGAAAGTATAACATCAGCACTTTGATTTAAGTCTGATTTCCTTTATTGTCCTTACTCACATGTTTACATTCACAGCAAAAGTGATTATCCTGCCATCTTCTCCTATGCAACATTTCCTTGAGCTTTAATTTTGAATGGGGCCCAAAGCATCCCTTGATTATTTCATGCAATTGCCCTCAAGGACTATTTAGGAAGAAAATGTTGTTCTTCTAATAAAACAGCACAGCTGTCTCAAAGAGCTTTTAATCCATCTTTTTAAAAGATGTGGACTTTCTAAAATAATGTCGCCCCCATTTGTCTTCTACGAAAGAAGATATTTCAAAACCAGGAGCACCTATCATAATAAACCATTAAGATGACTCCAGCTTTCAGTGTATTTTTAGAATTTCATATTTCACCAAATGTTGTTATATATAATTCATGGTAGTGGGATATGATGGGATATGACAGTTATCTCATTTGTGAAGAAAGACCAAATAACTCATTGTCCCACTTCCACAAATAAATTATTCTTGTCCCCAAGCATAAGATTCTGTTTTGTTTCCTTACCTTAATGGATTTTCTTTTCTACATTAATATTTTTTACAAAAGACTATGACCCTTAAATATCAATTTGACTATTGTGAAAAAAAGAAAATTCTTAGAAATTAGCCTCATTTATCTAAAAATGAAGTATTAACAAAGTAGCGCATGCCTCTAGAAGTAAAAGGAGGCCTTGAGTGATAATTGTTTTCTACGATTTCATTTGGTGTTTTTTGTCACATGTCAAACATGTGAAGAGAAAGCCTGATTTTTTCCCTTTGAGACCCTTTGAGCAGATACCATCTGTTTCAGCTCAAGGAGGGTCTAGGGTTCTGTTTTTCTTTCTTCATCAATTTCAAAGAGTCCCATATTTGATTCTAACATTACAGTGCTCTATATCTAGAACTTCCAAAAATTAATTTGGGGTCTTAATGTAATGCTTTAGTCCACAGGGCATTTAAACGCATACATGAGTATAAGTAAATGAAAATTTTCCTTAATTAAATTACATCAGTGTCTGAAAATATGCCTCTCTAAGTTTTTCCTGTGTTTTTACTTCTTATTCTTTATGGTCATGTATATTTCTTATGGTTTTTAATATTAGCTGGTGTCAATTTATTCTATGTAGTCTTGATTGATTTCCTTAAAGAGATTATTTCCTACTCTTTCTTATTTTCTCAATTTGTTGGACATTTATAAAAGCATTCAGTAACTCTTTTTCAAGTAAAAGTGAAATTGATTTAATGCTTTTCAAGAAACAGAAATAGTCCCATGTTGTCTCCTTAAGGGTAAAGGTCAGTGTCGAAAGAGAAGAAGATGGCTAGTAAGGAAGCATTTGGAGAAAATCCTAACTCATACTTTTATTATTTTGTTTCTCAGAAAATTTTCCATCGGAAATAGTGTGATGTTATATTTTTAAGCCGTTTATAACACAAACTTCTAAGTACATGTTCGTAGAATAGCTGAAGTCGTATATACGTTTTTGTCGTAAACAACCAATATATACTTTATAAGTAATATGGAAAGAGCACTTAAATTTGCATTTATACATATATAAGCTAGCATAAAATAGCTTACTTCATCAAAGCATTATCACATATTTATGTATTTATATAACTATATATAATTATCCAGTTATGATAGGTAATAGATGATTGATAGATCTTAGTTGTAGCATGTGTGTGTGTTCTGTTTGCTAAATGTAAATCTGTATGTCTTGCTATTTGCTAAATGTTGTCTATGTGTGTACAAATGCTCATTGCATCAGGCAACACTGATAGTTTAGCTCTAATCTTTTATGAGAATATGTAGGGCAGAGTAAAAAATATCCAAGTTAATAGTCCCAGTATCGTCAGTAACCACACCTCAGCTAGACTTCCTGGACTTTGATATAATCTGAGTGCAAAGCAAATCATAATTCCAACTGTTACATGGCCACAAGGCCTCTACTAAGAGTTCCTCAGAAGGGGCTTTTTAGAGCCAACCACAATCAAGAGTTTTAGAGCAATGAGAGAGTCCTGCTAACATCATTTTAATAACATCTTTTGAGACCCCCAGATTATTAACTACTTGAGCATTTTGCATTAATTCTGTTTGCTTTTCAGTAATCAGATGATTAGGACAAATATATAAGCAGTAATTCTTCAACAGATTCTATAAAATCTCATTGTTTATTTGGACCTGCAGTAACCGATAGAATTCTGCTACTGTCTTCAATATTCAACATAAAGATTGAGAGGTATAAAATAGCAGGAATAGAACAAGATGAAGATATAAAATCAGAACACTTTAGAGAGGATGGCAATGGAGCTGAACACATTTTGTGTGTTTTTGAGGTGTCATTTCCTCTGGCAAGTGTGTTATATACCTGATCTCATTTAGTTTTCCTCTTAGGGGGGTAGATTGGTTATCTACAGTTTCCAGATGAGGAAGCTAAAATTCCAAGCGATTGAGTGACTTGCCAATGCATTTATTTTTAGGAAGCCTTTCTTTCCCCATCAGAATTGGAGACAGGTATCCCTGTTTACTGTCTTCCCCGCCCTGACCCTTCAAATTTAAGTTCCATGAAGTAATTAACAAAAATAAACAATACTCCCTGTCCTCAAAGAGCTGACATTCTAGCGTAGAGAGACAAAGATAAGTCTAAAAACTATGCAAAATATATAGAATGGGAAATGGAGAAAGGCATTGTGAAAAATAATAAAGCAGGGCAGGGAACTAGAGAGGGAGTGGTCGGGGACCTCTTTCCAGAGGAAGTGGCATTTGAACCAAGAACTAAGGAGGCAAAGGAGGGAGCCATGAAGTCAGATAAAAAATAAGAGTGTTTCAGGCAGAGGTAACAGTTCTTTGGTGTGGGGCAGAAATGAGCCTTACATGTCTGCATGAAGCAAGGAGGTCAGTATGGCTAGAGAGGAGAGAATGAGAGGGAGAATACCACGGTATCAGGTCAGTTAGTGGGTAGAGGAGGATGAAAACTTCCAGGCCCTTCTAGGTGATTTACTGTGAATGAGATGAGAAGACAAGGCATGTTTGAGTAACGGGCTTGGTGTGACCTGGTTTACCTCTTCCTCGGAGTATCGCAGATTCCTGTGTTGAGAATAGACTGAAAGAGGTCAAGAATGGAAGCAGGGAGGGACGCCTGGGTGGCTCAGTGGGTGAAAGCCTCTGCCTTTGACTCAGGTCGTTATCTCAGGGTCCTGGGATCGAGCCCCGCATCAGGCTCTCTGCTCAGCGGGGAGCCTGCTTCCCCCTCTCTCTGCCTGCCTCTCTGCCTACTTGTGATCTCTCTCTCTGTCAAATAAATAAAAATCTTTAACAAAAAGAATGGATGCAGGGAGAATGTTTAGAAAGTATTAAAATAATTCAGGGAAGCATAATCACATATGGCTTAAACTGAGGGTGGGTGGCAGGGAAGGTGATGGGTAGTGTGATTATGGATATATATATTTTTTGAAGGTAAATCTGACAGCATAGATATGGGATGTGGGAAAAACTGACAGCATAGATATAGATATAAGTCAAGGGTCAGCTCGGGGTTTTGGGCTGAGCAAGTAGAAGGATGGAGGCACCAATAACAGACAGCTAGTCTGTTGCATGACAGCATGTTTTGGGGGAAGGGTTTGGAGCTGAGTTTTGGACATGCTAAATTTGAGATGTTTATTAAACATCTCACCTGAGATTTCAGTCCGGTAACTGGATATTCAAGTCATATGGAGTCCATAGGAAAGTTCAGGGCTTGGTATGAATGAATATGGTATCATTATTATAAAGATTGTATCCAAAGTCATGGGACTGGATGAAATCTCCATGGGGTTCATGAGGGCCTGGCAGATAATTGGTTTATAGTTGATAATTTAAAATTACCTGTATACAAATGAATGGATGTGTGCAACAGAGGTTAAATGAGAAGAAAACTAGTTTGTCTGACATCAGAGCCATTGTGTTTCTTACTCTTTGCATAGGTCTAGGTTTTTAGTTGAACAAGAGAAAGTGTCCAGTTATTTTAAACAAGAACAGCAAAATGGGAATTTACCTTAAAGGTATTGGAGCACTCACACAATTTTTTTTTTTTTTTTTTTTAGAATTAAAGAGTCAGGCTTGAACGCTCTAAGCAGAAATAAGGCCTATAACTACACAACCATTTAAAAAAGTTAATATGTCAACTTTAGCAACAGAGTAAGAATGGTAGTGGTAATAATGATATCAAGGAAAAGGGAATCCTTTTTGAAAATGCCTACCATGTTGCAGATCATTAGATCATTTAATCCTCACACCACTTCTGTGAAATGTGCACTGTTACTCTCACTTTTTTGGATGAAGAAACCAAAGGCCAGAGATGTTAATTAATTCTTCTAGGTTATACAAATGGTGAGCACCAGAGTCTGGATTCCGATCTGGATTTGTCTTATTCCAAAAACAATTTTCCCATTTTACCAGACTTCCCTTTTAAAGCAACAAGTAGGTACAGCAATTCAGAAAAAGCAGCAAATTCTTTGCAGAACACTGTGAGGTAGGCTGGGCTGATGGTTTATTCCTATTTAATAGAAAGGAAAACTGGAGCTAAATGATCTGGACCAGCTTGATAACCTATAGAAGCCGACCTGAGATTTGTCCCCCGGTCCACTAAACGTGAGTCTGAATTTTCTCAACATCACTCAGAACTACGTTTAGCAAAACTAATGATGATCCTAATAAAAATATTTCTATCCTTTTGCAAAAGGTTTTATAAATTATTGATTGCTTTCAGTTATAAATATATATGAATGTACTAAGTCCTATATTTATTGATTGTGAAGTTGGATTTTATTTTGATACTCTAATGGTACTTTTTTATGCATTTCTGCTTAACTTCAATCTTAATTGTGATATTATTTACCTGTACCATGACAGAATTGCTCTGGATTCTGATAATTTTCACTTTTTTTTTTTCAATTATTAATTGCTTCCCTCTTCCCCAGCCACTTTTGTTTGGAAATAAGCCCTCTGTTCCTTCCTCGGGTTGTGTCATTCTGATGTGGAGAATCAATCTCTTTCATCAATACAATATTTCTCTGCCTGCTTTGTCATTTATTTTTGTATTGGATTGTCTTTCACTTTATTTCTCTGTTCTCTTTCGTTTTGACTCTTTTAAAAATTTATTTCTCCCAACTGAATCACTTCAGTTCGGCAGAATGAGATTTTGCTTGCATTTTCTTCCTCAACATGTAATGTTTATCATGAGATTAATATCTTTATTTTTTGGCTCCGAAGTCTCTTGAACATTTTCTCTCAGTCATTTTTATTTTCCTTCTTGTCTCCATGGTTCTGTGTTGTTAAAGTTCTTCATGGCCTGTTCTCTACCTATCTTTTAGTTTGTCCTGTTTTCCTACATCAGCTTCTTGGGAGGTTTTATTCTTCAGTTTTTCACATGATGATATCAGAAATCTCTGCTACTAGGTACGGTCAAAGAATTATAAGTCCTCTGCTCTGTTCCACTCTCTGCACATGTTTATTAGTAAGTGGATAGTATTGGAAGAGCTTCCATTCTTATACTAGGCTTATCCAGAGTTATATTTATTAAAAAAGTACTTCAATCTTAAAAGAAAGTATATCTCAAAATAAGATTCAGTTTTGTAAAAACTTACTGTTAATTCAAGTGTTCAAGTAGTCTTGGCAATCCACAACAAATATTTTTCTGAGTTATTACTTCATATTGAGTTATTTTGTTTTGATTAATATTTTGAAAATAAAAAGTACAACACCTGCATACAAGAAATATTTTACAGTTTATATTCAAGTGTATTGAACAGAGTTGATAAAGTTGGGGCCACACTGGGTGTAGTGAACAGAGCTGAGTTTTGGAGTTAAACAGATTTGACTTTGAACCCTGGTTTCACTCCTTCCAGTGTGTAGCCTTCAGCAAGATCAATTTTTCTCAGTTTCAAGTTTCTCTTTTTTCTTAATATTAGGGTAATTGTATGTGCTTTATGGATAATTAGAAGATTCACCGTGATACCATGTTTAAGTGTTTTAATTCAGGGGCTAAAATATTGTAGGTGCTTGATAACTTGTAGACATTATTATTATTATTTTATATAAAATGTCGACATTTCTGGTCTTTTTTTTAAATGTGAGTTTATTTCCAAAAGTAGCCATGACCTTTCTTTCATCTCTTCAGTTTGAGAACATATTGCCTTCTTCCTATTAAGTATTCATTATTTTTTAATTATAATTTGAATATATACTTGTCCTGATAGGAAAAAATATATACATGGCAACCTACAGAAGAGGATTTGATAGCTATAAGTATCAAGTAGATTTTGCATAGGAAGAAAGAAAAGAAACACCTGAAAAATGGTTAAATATTTCTGAATTATATCATCACAAAGTAGGAAAATTATAATTGAGGGAACCCTGAGTAAATCCTTTAGAATAAAGGCGCCTTAAGAACTGATATCTAATGAAGCAGGAGGTTATGTAACCTCATGGAGTTTTTAATGATGAAGATAAGACACATTTCCTTAGTTTCTTATAGGAGCCTTCTGCAGATGGCATCCTCAGGAACTTCAGTTAAAATTAGCTAGTTAAAAGTATACACAACTAAGTGTCCCATTCTCAGAAGTCAAGGTTTTGTGTAAAGAATTAAATTCTGACTCTGAAAGTATTTGCCTTCCACATCAACTCCATCTATATCCAAAACATTTCTCACCTGGCCTGACCTCTCTTGTGAGAGTTGCTATTCTACTGGCTGACTGGAAGTTGATGCATCCTCTCACCTCAACTTCCACAAGTCAAAACACCTCTGTGCTTTCTGGCCACCCACCTACCAGAGCAATCCTACATTTGCTGATTTATGCCAATGGTCACATTATTTCAGTGAGTCCTTTAAATCATCCTTAATTCTATCATTTAGTCTCTCTAACCTTGTATTTTAATCTCCTTGATTTCTTCTTTAGACGCATAACTTACAGTCTCTCACGGGCATATTCTACTTGCTGTCTTGCTAAAAAAAAAATCCTCTGGTAAGTACTTTCAGATAAAGTATCTGATCTAATGATCAAAATCACAAACAAATCTATTATCATGTATAAAAATGTCATTAATATTATGTTGTATTATTGTAAATTATAAATATTATTAAAATGCTTAATATTAGCATAGAATGGCATAAGGCCTGCACATGTACAGAAACAACATTTTCCCCCTTCTGTTTACTGCTAGGGATTCATTAAACATTAGTCCTAAAGGTGAAATATTTTGGAAGCCCGTAGACACCTGCACATCAACTCTCTTTTGTTCCTTCCTCAGTTCTAAAAATTTTGTCTGATAAGGAATTTATTCTTTATGGTTGTATACATGACTGTCACATGGGATGCATCTCCCCCCATGCTATAGGGGGAGAGATTTAAATGATTTTCATGGCTAATTTTCCCTATCTGATTTTTGCCTTACATGCTACTTTAAAATATAAGGAATGCTTAATTTGGTACTCCACAGTCCCATTTCTTACCTACTTAGGTGGCTATTTACTTACTATAGAATAAATTTCAAGTTTTTTAGTCTCTTAACTAATTCTTCAACTTCTGCTTTTAATCTTCCACAGACCCTTAAGAACATCACATCAGACTTGCTCATTTTTCCCTATTACAGACTGTGCTGTTGCTTTGAAAACCTGGCCCAGTCTCCTCTATGTGTAATAATCTCCCTCCGTGTCCACCCAGAGAATTCCTACCTGTCTAATAACTTCCACTTGATCACCCACTGGTGGAAATAGAGTTTCCTTCCTCTGAACTATGACCCCAGGTTTCTAGCACACTTTCATCCTTTATTTCCACCATGCTCACTGTGAAAAATGGGCAGTGCAGAAAACCAAGAAAGAAAAAAAAAAAGACTCATTATCTCATCCTCTGAGATAACAACTATTAATATTCAATAATTAGCTTTTCTTGCTTTTTCTCCTTCTTATACCTCATCCTCATAAGTAAAAGGAGAAAAGTAGAAATTCTATCATTATTTTATTATGTGTCAGATACTATTTTAACCTTTTACAACCACTGATTGCATATCTTCACAACTACTATAGGAATATCTTATTTTTATCCTCATTTGATAGAAAATAAACCGAAAACTTAGAGTTGTTAGGCCATTCTCCCAAGTCACAAAGCTACAAAGAGGTAGAAAGTGAATATGAGCCAACATTTGCTTCGCTTCACAGGTCTTGGATCTTAACTACAATAATGATGCTGCCACTATGGACATATGTAATCACATCAAAATTATTTTTTCTTATATATGTAAAAAAAAGTTTAAGAAAAAAATGGAAAAATGGCATTTCTAAGACTAAAAGTGAAACCCTATATTAAAGAGACTCTATGAATCATTATCGTAAAAGGGTAGATTTAGTCATAAGAACAATAATTATGGTTCACACTTGCATGGTGCCTATTACCACATGGCAGGCAGTGTTCTAAGTGTGATATACATTAACTCATTCACACTCACATTAACTCCATGGGAGAAGTACTATAATGGTCACCATTTTACAGATGTGCATACTGAAACAGATGAGTTAAGTGATCACCCTGAGACTATCGTGATGCCTCAGCCTATACAAGAGCATTAGACTGTGTGTATGTATATGTATGTGTGTGTGTGTGTGTATACACATATGTATATGTATAATTTATAAATAAATATATATAAACATATATAATACTTCTACCTCTAAACTTCTGCTTTTATATATGTATTTTTTCTTAATATAACCACAGTGTACTTAACTTTGACCATAACATGGCATTTAATATGTAATCAGTAGCTCAAAAACAGGAAAGGATTCTTGAACCAGTTTTGTTTGTAGAAGCAAGGCACTAACTTTAATTAACTTTAACTAGGACTGCTTATAGCTGCATGTGAGAAGAGACACAAAAAGGCCCATTAACTCTGAACATCATTTCCATGTTTTTGCCTCTGTATGCCCTCAAGATAGCACTTTTTCCCTGCTGTTCTTTGATTTTTGCCTCTTTTTCCATTTTTTTAAAAATGTTTTAGCTAAGGGTGTGAGTCTAAAATTAGTCAAGTATCTGCTGTAGCTTTTTAGTTCATCTAAACACATTATTTCTGGGGAAATGGTAGAGAATTTTGAGGAAAATTATATTTTAAAGGTTGAAAAACCTTGTTTTTAGGAATCCCCTCATCCCATTCATGGGTAATTATTTGGTCTGTGTTTTTTTTCTGAGTGTATGTGAGCATGTATGTTTTGAAAATATTCTTTGCCAGTAGAATCTTCTCTCCTTGTAACACATGCTTACCTGCCTATGGTTTGGTAATATTGAGTGAATATTGTTAACTTTCAGATATTTAATGTGCAAATGCAAAAACCACATGATTCCACATGTAAACATTTTCTGAAAACTAGCATTGAAAATTACTTTTTACTATTTTCATGACCCTAGACTTTGAAGGAATCCTTCAATGACAGCTGAAGCGAGACATTAGCAGCCACTGTCCTTTTTGTATTCTGTACCAGGCGCGAGGACTCCATTCCTCTTGAAAGTTTTATCATGTACAAGGCTATTAACATTATGAGGATAGGCTGAAGCATGAATAAATCCTGAGACTTACTGATGATGTCATTACACTGGTCAATAAAATACATAGAGGGAAGGGCTTCCCATGCTACCAGGTTCGGTTAACTAAATCAGTATACACGAGCAATTAACTCTTTAATTAAGATGAATGGGTGACATTAGCCCTCCTTAAACTCTGCTCGTCAGCATTTACAAATAGAAAAAGATGGATGCCTCCTTCCCAAGAAATGTGGGTTTTATTTTTCATTCATTGACACAGTCTCATTCTTACTACTTTGTAAACAAAGTCACCAAAGTATAGAGGTGGTCAGGGATATTTTAACAGGTTCATTTCATCAGTTAATATCCCATTTTGGAATTTATTAGTTTTTTTTCTTTACAAAGCTAACTTTATCATTATTATTATTGAACACAATTGCTTTACCTTTTTCCCCATTGCACACAAGGAAGATTCATATCAGAATCTTATAGATGAATGCAACACGGCATGGAAACAGTATCTATCCATTTGTTCTTCCAATAGCTATTCACTGTTATCTGCTACTTTGCTAGTAACTTAGCTTAGCCCTGGAAGTCTAGAGATACATGTACTACTTCTCTTATGTTTCTAGTTAGCCTTATGAATGTAGATCATGTGAATGTTTCTGAACCTCCATTTCCTTATCTGTAAAACTTGATTACTGGAGCAATTGGTCCTGTAATTCTCTTTCAGTGATAGTTAACACAGGATAAAGGAAAATAAAGATATGATTCATTCTAGGAACAAAGTATCAAAACCAGCAGTGTGCAAGAACAATATGAGGTGATCTGTATATGCAATTTAAAACTCTCTAATATTCACATGTTAAAAAGGGAAAAATGGAATTTTCATATATTATTTAACTTTGTGCATAAAATACTATTTCAACATATATATTTATATGCACAAATATATACACACATAAGGTTATATGACCTATTATATATATACATGACCTATTTTATATTGTTATCTGTACTAATTTTTTGAGATTTTAGGGCACACTTAAATTCAGACTAGTTCAAAAACTACATATAGTTAGCAGCTGTCATATTGGAGAGTATAATTCAAATATTAAAAATACAAAAACAAATATAAGTATCTCTCTCAAATATTTGTCAATTTAGACTATATTTTTTAGAGAAAAATTACCCAACGTGTAAGTTATCATTGATTTGAAAACCCAAGATAATTATCCCAAAAATAAATAACAAAACTTGTATTGTCCATAGGCAATAGAATTTCTCTGAATGAATATGATTTCTTATAAGGGGAACAAACAGTATTAAACAAATGCATGTGCCACAGTGTGACATAAAATGAGAAGACCCAAGCAAGTGTGGAAACAAAAACTTACCCACTGTAAATGATAGTTTGTACTCTTCGCTTACAAGACACTCAACTACATGGTTCATGATATAGACAATCTAGTGGATCAGATATTCTAACCAATAGAAGTATACTAACTATACTATAAAGAAATATTCCATTTAAAATGAGTCCTTTATTTCTTCATTAATATTTTAAATGAAAATCATTGAATTTTGGGGTTAGTGACATATCCATCTTTTCATAGCATTTTCTACTTTAGCTGATCCCATTTTTCTGCTTTAACTGGATTCAGTAAATACTTGAATTAAAAAATAAATTGAAGTGTAAAAATATTTTGTTGAGAGATTATAGATTTTTATTTTTACAACTTCTTTGTCATCTCACATTATTTGGATTTTTTTTCATTTTGAGGTATTTCCTCTAATAGACAGTAATAATGACAATAATAATAATAATAACATTAACCAACATATATTTAGCTTTTACTAAATGTTAGGTATTGTGCTAACAAGATTATGTATTTTATATAATAAAATCTGACTTGGATCTGTATGGATTAAAAAACTAACCACAAAGTAACCTCTCTGATTATGTCTCTAAGGAAGCTCTTCTCTTTTTGAACACTAAGAAACTATATAGATCCCTTTGTTTTCTACGTGAATGTGATTGAATGCATATTATTGATTTAAATTACTTAGAACAGGAACTAGAACACAAAGCATTCAGTAAGTATCTGTTGAAATTGTTTAAAACATTGTAAGTTTCTAGGGACGCCTGGGTGGCTCAGTTGGTTGAGTGGCTGCCTTCGGCTCGGGTCATGATTCCAGGGTCCTGGGATCGAGTCCCGCATCGGGCTCCTTGCTCGGTGGGGAGCCTGTTTCTCCCTCTGCTTCTGCCTGCCTCTCTGCCTACTTGTGATCTCTCTCTGACTCTCTCTCTGACAAATAAATAAATAAAATCTTAAAAAAAAAAAAAACAACAACATTGTAAGTTTCTAAATGAGGCAGTTATTTGGGAATATCTACTGAGTGCTTTCCATGTGATAGACCCATTTTGAAGTGAATAAAATAAATATTTGAAAAACTAAAAAAATATCTTTCTATATGGTGCACCCTTTACCAAGTGAAAGATATACATGTTAACATAGAGTTGAACCGTTTTCCACCTTATGGGAGCTTACTGTTTAGTGTATGAAACAGATGTACAAATGATTCTAACACCACAGTAAAAAATGCTTCCCTAGAAGGTTTGGAACAGCAAGGAATGTTAAGTCTTATGGGGAAAGTGGCATTCTAGGTGAGTTTAAAAGTGGAACTTTTCCAGGTATGAATGTCACAAACCAAGGGGACACAGAAATGGGAAAGCACATAATAGACCTTTTTTTTTTTTTTTTGGAATAGCTTGTGAGCTTAATAATTATCACAGAGTAGGAAGAACCATCTGAAAGTAGAAAGATACATATATGTGTATGTATGTGTATGTGTGTCTCATAAAGAACTTGGCCTTTGATTTGTAAGCAATGGGAAGCTTTTAAATAAAGACATAAAATCAGATTTGAGTTTTACAAACAGTAATTATGGCATCAGAATGGTAGGTGATTTGAGAAAGCACAACTTTAATTGTAGGCCATTGTACTCATTGAGGGTGAAGATAATGAGGATCCAAGCAAACTTGGAGTGGTAGATGTGAGAGAAGAAAAGATTTCAAAACCATTTTTAAGGCAGTTTTCACAGGACTTGTTAAAGGTAGGTGATGAAAGGGAGATATCAGGATATCAGGTGTAGCTCTAACCTCTAACCAGGTGAATGCTGGTATTATTAAATATTAAAACTACCCTGAGCTTAATTTAATCATTTTGCTAGTTTCAAAACACTTTCAGTATTAGGTAATATTCCCTGTCAATAATTTGAGCTGTAGTTTATTGTATTGGTTGTGGAAAATACTCCAACAGGGAATAAGAAGAACTATTTAATGTACCATCCTGGCAAATGGCCCACAGAATTCTTCACTCTGAAGAGATCACGCACAAGTGCCAGCATCAAATCTCTAAGCAGTTTTTGGCTATGGAGAAGTCACTTAACCTCCCTAAGTCTGATTCTTCTTTGTAGTCCAGTATTTATAGGAAAAATCAGTAATTAAGCACATGTGCCTTTTAAAATCAGGCACAAGGGGGTGCCTGAGTGGTGCTTTAGATTAGGTGTCCAACTCTTTGATTTCAGCTCAAATCTTGACCTCAGGGTTGTGAGTTCAAGGCCCGTGTTGGGTTCCTTGCTGGGGGTGAGGCGGGAGCAGGGGAAGCCTATTAAAAAAAAAAAAATCAATCACAGGGAGTATTGTGGAGGAAAGACCTTACAATCATCCCAAATATCCAGAAAATCTAAAAGTTAGTTAGAATTTTAATGAGTTCGGAAACATGAAACAAAGCTATCTGTGCTTTTTCTCACCTCCTCTAAAAAGTTTGGAGATACCAAATGACTATCTAAAACTATGCTTTTTCATATCTTCCCAAAAGAAAAGGCAATTAAAAGGTCATGTTAAGCAACATCACAAATTGTCAAATCTCTGTTTGTAGTATATAGAAATAAGTCATCATTATGTTCCTAACAATGTATTATGATATTACCCGTGGGGTTGTAAGCAGTTATCAACCACATGACCCTTTTTGGTTGTGGAAATATAGACCAGTGACTCTCAACCAAGAATCACTTGCCTTTTGGGAAACATTTGGCAGTTTTTGGTTGTCATGCTTAGGGATAGTTATTGGCGTCTAGTAGGTAAGGACCAAGGATGCTGCCAAAATGTTATAATGCATAGGAAAATTTCTCCCCACCACCACCAAAAAATGATCTAGTCTAACATGTCAGCACTGCTGAGGTTGAGAAATTCTGTCATACACCATGTATGAAGCCTCTTAGGTGTCCTTGAGAGGTACTGCCATAACATAAGAATTTTTTTTAATATTTTACCTCAAAACATAACCAAGTGGGACAGTTCATGAATGAAGCACTCTGTGACACTCAAATGGAAGATAGGAATATAAAGTTTGTGTTACCTTGTACTCTCTATCAGTAAGCATGTTTTACCCTGCTTGTAAGACCAATTCTATTTGAAGTTGTTAATAGGGCATTTAGCATTTTCTCTGGGAAACTGCTTTAAAAAAATCCAGATTGAAGTTGTAATACTAGGGAAAATAAAACACAGACACTGGCATAGTATTCCACTCGGGAGTGATGGCCTGTGCAGTCCATTTCTATCTATCTGTTCACAAAAGTGAATTTCACTTAAAGCTAGGGCCACACATTTAAATGCTTAAAGCAAGACTGATATTCAGCACCAAGCCCACCAGGTCCAGTCACGTCCGCAGCAGGTGGACAGTAGCTCCGCTACAATCTCCGCAGGGACCCACAAGCTGCCCCAAGTGTCCTGGGTTCTTTCCTAGGTCACTTCTCACCACTATGCACACAGTCCCACAACAAAAGGGTTAACTCACAGCATCGCAGGGAGCCCCAGACGCTGCTTCCAGTGCCTACAATAATTCTAGTTGGTTGGGGCCTGAGCTATACCTGCTGCTCAGTATTTATCAGTCTAGATAAAGTAAATAGCGAAGTGGTCCAGGTGTAAGATGTTAGGGGGAGGATGACATTGAGCCTCACTGAAGAGTAAACACTTAGGAGCGGTGGGGACGGTGGGGCACTGGATAGCACATGCCACTGTAAATATGAGCAGCCCCTACTCAGATTCAGCAGATGGTCGCCATGTGGGAATGCAGGTCTAGGGTTGCCAGTTTTTTCTTGAGAAGCAGTGAAATCTAATGATTTTTAAACATTGACAATTAATTCAAATGTAAAACACTATTCAGTCCCCACTGCAGCCTATATAATCCCTTCTGGGGATAACCCGTGGGCCAGCAGTTTGCAAATTTTGCTTTAAAAGGATGGGGAGAGGAATGTCTTGATTATCAGTTCCAACACAGAATTATTCCTTAGACTACAGGCCTCCTCTCCCGCTACTAAAAAGGATTTCTCTGAAACACCGTTCCAGGTGAATTCAAACTGCAGCTGGTATTTGAGACAACAATGGGCCTGTCTCTTAAGGAGCCAGACAATTGACACTTTGGGCTGTGCCTTTTAAGGCATAAAGCTCCTATCTCCACGTGACCAAAGACAGAGAAGCTTCATGTACACACATGTCGAGTTTGCAAGAAAACATTTCTTATAGATGGCTTAAATATTAGCTTCATGTTATGCTCAGGTAGGTATGAAATTCAGGGATTATATTTATGATTTTACCTAAGGAAATGTATCAAGTGAAGAACAGATGCTAAATACTCTTTTCTGTGTAGATGCTACTAAGGAAAATGCCTCATGAAACAACTTAAAAAGAACCTGTCTGAAGGTGACACAAACCTTTCACTTAAACTCTGGAAAAGAAACTATTCCGTAATTCTATTCCAAAACAATCGATCCTCTAAAGTGCCTCCCTCTTTTGCTTTTTACTGATACCTTGGTCATTTTTTTTTTTTTTTTTTAATATTGAGGGACTTTTGGATTACTGAAGCAAGTATTTGCTGTCCCATTCCCAATTTAGGGTCTTTATCCCAGAGTAATAATTTATATCATCACAGAATTGAGAATAAACATTTCAATGAATACAAAGAGCATCAGGGTTTCAATAGAGGGCCAAAGTGTGGAATCTCTGTTATGAAGATGAGCCTGTGAGGGAACAGGGAGAACTACCTGGCAGGTAGACAATGTGCATGAGGATTGAAGATGACCCATTTCCTGTAGCCAGGTATGAAATTCCAAGAAAAAGGTATAAGAGAAATAGAGTTCAAATGAGCAAGGGCTATTCAGTTCACAGCAACAATCATATGGATAGTTACTCCTGGCATTTCTTTAGAAGAAATAAACCTTCAGCTCTTTCCCGCTATAGCAGAAGACATTGAGGCCTAGAAAGGTGATGTTACAGAAGTTCTCAGAGTCACAGAGCTAGTTTTCTGATGACTGTTCTGTTTACTGTATTTCCCTCTGTCACCATCCCTGCTGCCATATTTCTTGGGACCATATCATATGATAGAGAGAAGTAAAAAAATGTGAGATGAAACTCATGAGCGTGTGTGTGTGTGTGAACTTTTGTTGATAATTCTGTTCATATGTTCAAGGAGGAAGAAGCTATACCCAGGAAGTAAAATGAAATTTTAGTATTCTAATGATTCTCAACTCTCTTTTATGCAGCGTTAAGTCAAGATTGGTTAATATTCACAATAACCTATGTTGGTTCTGAGGAACTAAAGGTTTTCTTTTTTTTTTTTTTTTTAAGATTTTATTTTTTTGACAGAGCAAGAGAAAGAGCATAAGCAGGGGGAACAACAGGCAGAGGGAGAAGGAGAAGCAGGCTCCCTGCTGAGCAAGGAGCTGACCTGGGGCTCTATGTGGGGCTCCGCATGGGGCTCGATCCCAGGACCCTGGGATCTTGACCTGAGCCGAAGGCAGACTTAAGTTAACTGACTGAGCCACACAGCCATCCTGAAACTTCAGGTTTTCAAGAGGAAGGGAGGAACATGTAGTGAGGGCCTATTATGTGCTTTGTCTTAACATAGTTTATGTAATTGTAACCTCACAAAAGCCTGAGTCTGACACTCAGAAAAGTAAAGTTGTTTTCATAAAGCCATGCTGTGGATCACTGGCAAAGCCAGAAGTACTGTGTAGTGAATAGAGCATGCTGCCATAGCTCACTGCTCTGGTTTGAACCCTGGGCTCCAACACCGCCAAGATGGAAGCCATTGGGCTACTTAATTGAATCTCGTAGTGTGAGTTCCCTCATCAGTAAAACAGGAATAAAAATAGTTCTCACATCATTTGAAAAATAGGAGTGAAAACTCATAGTAGTAACTGTTAAGGTTGTTTAAATGAGTCAGTAAAAAATTCATGGAAAACGCTTAGCTCATGTGCGGCCCATAGTAAATGTTGAGGAAATATTAGCTGTGTTATTGTTACCATTATTCCTGGGGCTCCTGGGTGTGTGCATCTCCCACTAGAGCACACATTTTTTCTATATTCCTAATCATAGTTTACCACCTTGCATGTTAGACTGTTATGTTAAAATTGTGTAATGAAGATTTCCATTTTTCAAGTATCTACAGGCATTTTAGCAATAATTTATCTTCATAATGGGTTTCTAAATGAAGAAAGTGTTAATAAAGCTCAGCTGAAAATTAGGCTGGATGATTGAACCCAGAATACCTGAATACCCCCTACCCTTTTACTAATCATGTACACCTTGACCACTTTTCTAATGTGATGCATGCAGATTAAGTCTTTTGTTTATTGATTGGCCAAATATATGCAGGGCGAATGTATGCTACTTCATCCTTGGCTCTTCTGAGAGAGACTGTTACCATAGTAACCAAGGCATCCTTTGACTCCTATTTCTACACAGAGTTATAGAAATGCTTCTTAAAAAATACTTACGACAATATTTAATGTCGAATCTAAAGTAATTTTTCTCATTGTTTGGGGAGCAAAATTGATTTTCTCTGGGCAAAGTTTGTTTGGCTGCCCAAATGTACTGTTTATAGTAATGTGTTCTACCAAATTTCTTTAAAAGCCAGTTAAACATATTTTGCCTTAACTTCTAATCTAATTTCGTCATTTGGAAATGCCTCTTGCTGCACTGTGCCTATTTTGATTTGGAAATAGTGCACATTCCATCTTTGCTATGTCAGGGTAAGGTGGAAGGGAACAGAATGAATCATTTGATTTCTTATATCAGAGAACAGTATGTGTGGCATGGGAGGAAAAACACATGCTTGGTTATGTTCAGGAGTCTGGCTTATTTTAAAGCCGAGATTTTCAGGTGGCAGCTGGTGCCTGGTTTATGATTCCAGTGGTTCAAAACCCATTCTTCCCTGAGGCATCTGTTTTATTTTTTTTCAAAATTAAAAATAACTTTGTTGTTCTCATTATGAGAATAATAGTCATTTCAGAAGATTCAGAAAATATAAATAAACCAAAGAAAGATGCCCATAATCCTGTTTTTAGAAATAACCACTGTTAACTATCTGGGTGTGTCCTTCCAGAGTCTTATGCATTTATACAGATATTTTTATTTCAAAAAACAGGACTGTAACTCTTTATTATTCTGGAACCTGCTTTTTTAATATAACCATGTACTGTTACTCTGACATATTAAAAGATCACGTCTAAGCATTGTGTTTAATGGTATAACTTGTAAGGTATTGTAAGATATTGGTAAACTAAATATTCATTTGTTGGATATTTAGGTAGTATCTAGATTTTCCCCTTAATTTAAGCAGAATTGTAATGAATTTCTTGATATATTAACCTTTGCATATTCTTTTTATGCTTAAAAAGCATCTTTTAAATGCTTAAATGGGAAAAGATAAAGGTAGATTCTTATGTCTTGCTAGAATGGAAGAGATGTGAAGGTACAGTTGAGGTGGTTCTTGATTATGCTTCCACTTCCCTTTCCTGAGAGAACACCCAGACATCCCAAATAGTGTCTTCATACAGAAGTCAGAACAGTGAACTTGATATCAGCTCATTCTCTGTGACTCTGAACCATTCAAATGCTAGATCCTAGTTTCAGTTACCTGTGATCTTGGGAGGAATTTTAGCTTCTCTCTGTTATTTATTCCACAAACATTTATTGGGAATCAATTATATTCTAGTACTCTGCTATCCTTTGTGAATTTTATCATACCCATACCATACATCTGACCCCATCATGTACTAATAACATGTACACAGCATTTAAGTTCTAAGGTGTTGGAAAGTAGCACAGGCTTTCACTTCTGATAATTAGGGGTCTGAATTCCAAGTCTCCTACATAATAGTTAATTTGTATTTCTGAGACTCAATTTTCTCATCTTTAAAGTGGTAAAAATGAAAGTTATTTCAAGGTTTTCGTTGTTGTTGCAGGATTCAGTGGCTTCATATATAGAAAGTGCTAGGCATGATGCCTGGCATACATTAAGACAGTGGCATTGGTGGTGCCAATGGCAATGGGAAAGCATGGAAGAGGGAGCTACTCATCCTTACAAGGGGGTTCAGGAAGACATCCAACTTCTAGTTCTATGCTTAATAGACTAAGTAGAGTGCTGCAAGTTTAAAACTCCATGTCTAAGTGCCAGCTCTCCATGACTCACTGCCTGACCTTGGGTTAACCACTTAATCTCTCTCTGCCTTGGTTTTCCTCTTCATAATACGAGCATAATAACTCTTACTCACCTCACTAGGGCAAGGATGATTAATCAGTGTTTATAAAACTCAATAAATCCTTTGGGTATGAAGTGCAGTGAGATTGGAAAGCATTATTACTATTAGCTGCTTTCTTAATATCTAAACCAGCATGCCAGGGACTGCTGAATGGAATACCACAGAATTATATCTTCATCCTGCATCATTGTCAAGAATCTCAATTCCTTTAGCCCTGCCCCTGCCGATACCAGTTTTTCTACCACTATTAATGCTTACTATTCAACAAGGAGCAATCAATTTCCTGCTTATACCCAAGTGTCCATAGCTACCCACACCCATAAGCAGTATTTGTTCCTTTAACAAATAATTATTGGAGAGTTGGAAGGTGCTGTGCTGGATACTAGAGATATAGGGATGCATAAAAATCAATATGGCACTTACCTTCAAGGTATTCAGTACGTGGTGACTGACCCAGACTGGTAGCTAGCAGTCCTGTTACAGCCCCAGTGCTCCGATGGAAGAAATACAGGGACCTAGGGATACACAATATGCATGTGCACAGTCAGCAAAATCTTTCTGGTACAAGTGATATGGAAATGGAAACTGAGAGAGAGGTAACCTTATAGCCAGGGAAAAGGGGAGAGGCAAAGGAAAGACTGTTTTAGAAGAAAGCAAATTATTATCATTCACCCACAATGAGAGTGAGCAAGATCTGTTAAGGAAATTGGAAGAACTTTCATAGCATTGAAGCTAAAGAAAGGGGAAATGTTGTATTAAAGAATACATCCAACACCGTCTAATCCCATCTTTTTATCAGGCTAGCGTCTGGACCTAACCATTGGTGCCCTTCACTTAATGCACCTCCAGCCTGAGATCCTGACTCCTCTCCAGCCTAAATATCTAAAGTGATTGCTTCCTCAGCTCTTGGACTTCAGTCTCCTGGGCCTTTAATCTCTCGTGAATTTCTTGCTATCAATACTAATGAACATTATTATTATTATTATTATTATTATTTTGTCTGTCTACTTGCTGTTGCCCAGTCTCTGCCTGACTTCCCTTGTACCTATTTTTTATTCTTCAGTAGAGCTGTCAACCTCAGGGATGACATTGGTGTAAAGCAAGAGCCAAGTTTTTAAAAACTGGAACTTTGTACCCATTAAATGAAAGGTCTAAATAAGAGAGTGAGACATATCTGGGAAGAATTAAATTGAACATCACTATGGTGCTCCTATGTATAACTTTGAAAGGAATATGCATGATTTAGATTCCTCCTATGCAGTGCGTATTATACATTAATTTTGCAAGCATACAATAGAAAGTCCTTGAAAATAGCACCAGTAAGTATATATATCAAAACGTAAATGACATAGTGAAATCTTAGACACAAGGTGAGAATTACATTGAAAGAACAAGACCCCCAAAAAGAGAGAAGAAAGAAACTTGTCAGTAATAAAAACATGGTATAAAACTTTAATCAACATCAGAGTTAATCAGCTCATTTGGTAACTGGCAGTTCAATGAAGTTTCTGTTTTAAAATCATGGGCAAAGCAGACTGCCAGGTTTTATTTGTCATCTGATATAAGTTGAGCTATAGTCCGAGATGGTGGAAAACCTTTTTTGTTGGGTTTTACCTCTTTAATCTCAAATGAAAACTGGCACTCCATCTGGATAATGTCCAATGTGACACATTTTGGGAGCCATCAACTACCTAGCCTTACAAATCAAGAACACTGATTAAATAATCAAGATTTCTGAAAAGCCTTGAGGGAGTGATACGTTTTTTGCATCAGTAATTGCCATTCTGTTTGTAGCACAAGATGTTTTTGAGCTCTGGATAAGAACTTGTGTTTGACATACTGGCATTGAATATCTTATTTGTGGATTAGCAGGAGTTTGACATTCTTAGAAGTAATATGATAGCAAATAGGGAAATTGTGGAATTTAAAAAATATCTTAAACTAATGAAATTTGTCACTAAGAAAATGAAACAAGGTAAGTAATTGGTTATATATTCTTGAGGGATAGAATAAAGGTAAGACATTTTGCCAAGCATCCATTTAAATAAAAGCTGTTATTGTTCTTCCTGATAGTATTAATATACAACACGTATCTACATAATTATAATCCTCCATACATAAATTTAAAAATCACCTCTCCCTTATAATACACAGAAATGTAAAAATTCTGTTTGTGACACATGGTAAAAAACACCTTTATGGTGATTTAAAATAACCACTGCTCAAATTTAGTAAGACATTGATTAGAATAATAACTGATTTCCCAGAATTGAATGCATGAAGGAGCAATTCGTTCATTAGAGATGTCAAAATTAGTCTAGAAAATATCAATGAACATTATTAATGTTATGTTCAGCTTTGGCCCTAGGCAAAATTGTCAATTTGGTAAAATTATTCTTTGCCATTTCTCAACATCCTTTTGAAGGATTTTTTTAATGCTGGTATTCAATCATTTATTCATTCAAGGATTTTTTATTGAGAGCCTACTAGATGGCAGGCACAATCTTCAGTGCTAGAGATACAGCAGTGAAAAAGATAGTCAACCACCCTTGTCTATAGAGCTTACATTATAGAAATTCGGGTGGAGTCAAATAATTTAAAAAGTGAATAAGTTAACAAAAAAAGAAAAAAAATAGATGATAGTAAATACAATGACAATTATATTATATATAAATAATAAATAGTGTGATATGTTAGAGAGTATCCAGGTTTACCTTAAGTCAGGTGGTCATGAAAGACCTCTCTAATGAGCTGACACCTTTGAGCCAACCATCGGAAAATGTTGGGGTGCACCATTACAAACAGAATGATTCTGGCAAATGCAAAAATCCCAAAGCCATGAAACTGAGACTGGGGGCGTACTTGGACTTTGATGGACAGGAAGAAGATTTGTGTGACTAGAATGTAATGAATAAAGAGAGAACAGTGTAAGGCAAAAGAGCCAGACAGGGCTTTCTTGCTTATGCAGATTCTAGAAATTTAATAGAAACTCTTTTCAGTCTAATGGGAACCCACTGCAGAGTTTTAGTAGCTGTTTTCTCCCTTTCTTCTTTCTTAGAACTTCTGTTCCCCTGTTTTTTTAGAATCTTCTGCTATTGTAGCTCTCATGATGGTTCCTTTGCCTAAGATCTTTTATATCTCTCTTAATAAAATGTACCTTTCAACTTCCTACTCTTTCAGGTCTTGCCAGGTAATTTGTAAACTAATCTGATAAATCAGTATGAATTAGACCATTTGTAGTAAATGTGGCTTAAAATGATACCCCCCTAAGATAGCATTTTTTCTTTAAAACAGCCTGTATTATCTAGACTTCAAGGAGTAAAGACTTTGGAAATTATAGCTATTTACTAGGGGGAAAAAAAACATATTTAAGCAACTGCTTTTTTTCCTCCTATGCAAAGGAATATCCATGATTATATGAAATCTTCAGACCAGTGAGAATTATCATCATCCTTGGTTTTATAATCATTACGATTTGTTAATCCCCTTTTGAGTGCCAGGCACTATATTAGATACTTTATATACATATTTTCATTTAATTCTCACTGCCAATCCTATACATTCCCAATTTATTGGTGAAGCAAGTGAGGCTCAAAGATTTATCTTTGTTCTATATTGTTCTATAAACAAGGTCTAGAAACATAAATGGCTATCAATAACTGTTTTCTGGATAAATGTATGATTGATTAAAAAAATAGTAAAATAAAATAGGAATGGCCGCTCAGCCTGAAAGTTAGTGGGTCAATCAAGCTGCATTCAGCCCTTACAGACTTAGAAGCCCACTCTCTATATAACAATGCCTTCTTCATTTAGTATGTAATGGGTTTGACTTTCTGGTCTATAGCTCAGAGAAAAGTTCATTCAAAGGCAAGAAGAAACACACCCAGGGAGGCAAAGTCTTCAGTTCGTTAGAAGATGCCCTCCCCTTCTATTTTCTGGGTCTGGGAGCAATTTGCTGTATCTCCTGGGGAAATCAGGCTGATTAAATGACTAAGGTCTGATAATTATGTTATTTTGATCAGAACACAACTTGCCCAAAGGTGTTTGCCAGGAACACGCACTCATGCACATGCACTAGTGCACATACACACACACACACACATACACTGTAAATGGGAAAATGCCATGTGGAGCACAAAAGCACCCAGGCGTCGCCTCCAGTCGGTGTCTATAACCAAGCAAGCTTGTTTTTGGGTGATGTTCAATATCTTACCAGTTACAAAGAAAATACCCCTGTGGTGTCTAAGAATGTGATAAGAGTTATCTTGAAGGAATACAATTTCGTTCTTTGATTTTAGCGAGATCTACACATCTCTGTCAGAAGCTGAACAAGTGCCAGAGTCTTTAAAACAGAAACAAACAAGTATGTGGCTCTGAGTCATTCTTTTCAGGAACACTGAACCCTTGGATAGGCACTCTTCTGAAGATACGATGCTTCTATTTGTATTATAAACTTGAACTTAAGGATAAGTTAGAGATTTCCCAAAATAATGCTCTTGAAAAGCACTCATCCCATGGATTACTATGTGGGAAGAAAATGTACCTTGATTAAATGTGTTTAGGAAATAAAGTGAATTATCTGATGTCTTAGAAATTCACAAAGACTATTATTAAAGAATCAAAGAAGTCTTAAAAAATAACAATAATAGCCTATATAACTTTGTTTACCCAGTATATCTCAAACTAATTTAGCCACCCTAATTTAATAATTTAATTTAAGATGCCATAAAAAGTCTATAGAATTAGTTGTCTATGGAATATCTTTTGGGAAATGCCAACTAAGTAACTTTAAGTGGTTCATGATAGGTAGCAAAGTAAAGTTCCCATGTGTAGATAAAGCTTTCATAACCTCTAGTGACTTATGGGGTAATTTATATTATTTTAAAGGAGAAACATCTAAAAAAATATAGGCTATTTATATATGGTGATATTACTTCTAACCCTTTAACCGTACATGATAAATCATGGCAGGTGGGAACACAGGCTGTCGGGTCAAGTCCTAACTCTGCCACTTGGCAACTTTGATTACTTTGTATGACTCACTTAAATTCTCTGAACCTGACCTATAAATATTACTTAGCTCAAAAGAAATTATGGAGATAATATAAGCAAAGAGCTTAGCATTATGCTGGGCAAATAGTAAGTGCTCAATAAGAGGCAACTATTTCACTTTTTTTCCCCTGATGCTTCTTATGAGTTTGTGCAGAACCATTCACATTCTCTTATGCAGCCCTCTTCTTGTCAGGACATGCATTTGTAAGGAGGCCGAGTGGGTATTAACTATCTCATATACAGACCTCGTTAGTGCAATTCACAAACCAAGACCAAAGTTTTACAGATAAAAAATGCAAAATTATTTCTTGCAGTGTTACCCACATTCTTCTTTAGCTATAATATTCAGTTAAGTGGCACTTTAAAAAGCTATTAGCACAAAAGTCATTCACATCAAAAATAGTGTTAACATTAAAAATCAGTTTTCTATAAAAATCTGTGAATATCCTTTATACTGTTACTAAGCCTGTACAAGAATGCCCCCTTAAAAACTAAAATGAGTATTATAGAATAATCTCCCAAGGAAATTTGTAGTATGACATGATGGACTCATGTTTACCCTAAGTAAGGCCAATAGTTGCCAAACAAACATTTGTATTTGCCAGATTTACAAGTTACTGATAGAACTATAAACAAGTGCTTCAGGTTATCCACAAACAATTTCCTGCTCATACATCTGCAACCTACATTCATAAGGGAAAAATCCCACTGCAGATTTATAAAAAGATTTTGCTACATATACTCTTGAGTTGATAATGACTTAAGTAGGATTTCCATACTATATTGTTGGGTTTATTATTTATTTTGGAGGCAGAACATGACAGCATGTCTTAATAATTTAAAATGACTATATATTATTAATCTTGTTATTCCTCTGCTACAGTCCAAAGGTGTCCCATCTCATTCAGCATAAACGTGCAAGTCCTCAAAATGGGCTGTAAGGCCCTCTGATCTCACCCCTCCTCTCCGCTTGCTCATTCTGCCACAACTACACCATCCTTCTTGCTGTTCCAGGCATGCTCCTGCCCTCAGGCCTTTGTCTTTTCTATTTGCTCTGCTTCGAATGCCCTTCCTCCAAACACTCAAAATTGGTCCCCCAGTTCTTTCAGGTCTCAGATCAAATGTCACTTTGCTACTCTATATTGATAATGCTGCTTTTCTCAAAATTTCCTCATATCCTTCTCAGCTTTATATTTCTCCAAAGCACGTAATACTGTCTGACATAGTAATACATGATCATGAGAGACATTTATTTAATTTTCAAAAACTTTATTAGGTATTATTTATTTTTGTTGAAATATTGTTAAAATTGCAGTGCCTGGGTGGCTCAGTCAGTTAAGTGTCTTGATTCTTGATTTTGGCTCAGGTCATGATATCCTGGGTCATGATCAGGCCCTGCCTTGGGGTATGTGCTGAGCCGGGAGTCTACTTGAAGATTCTCTCCATCTGCCCCTCCCCTCCATCACATAGGTGGGTGTGCGTGCATGCTTGCTCTCTTTCTCTCAAATAAGTAAATAAATCTTAAAAAAAAAATTATTAGGGGTGCCTGGTGGCTCTGTTGGTTAAGTGTCTGCCTTTGGCTTAGAACATGATTGAAGGGTCCTGGGATTGAGCCCCTCATCAGGTTCCCTGTTCAGCACGGAGTCTGCCTGAAGATTCTCTTCCTCTGCCCCTCCCCCTGCCTTGCATGCATGTATGCTTTCTCTCTCTTTATCTTTGTCAAATGAATAAATAAATCTTTAAAAAAACATTGTTAAAGATTGAAATTGTTTTAACAATTGTTAAAACATTGGGAGGTTGAGACTATTTTTTTTTTAATTTTTTAATTAACACATAATGTATTATTTGCCCCGGGTACATGTCTGTGGATCCTCAGGCTTACACATTTCACAGCACTTACCATAGCACATACCCTCCTCAATGTCCATAACCCAGCCACCCTGTCCCTAACCGCCCCTACCCCCCAGCCACCCTCAGTTTGTTTCATGAGTTTAGGAGTCTCTTATGGTTTGTCTCCTTCCTGATCCCATCTTGTTTCATTTCCCTCTCCCACCCCCCACAACCCCCCACCCTGCCTCTCAAATTCTTCATATCAGAGAGATCATATGATAATTGTCTTTCTCTGATTGACTTACTTCGCTTAGCATAATACCCTCCAGTTCCATCCACGTCATTGCAAATGGCAAGATTTCATTTCTCTTGATGGCTGCATAGTATTCCATTGTGTA